>OZ025248.1:47085954-47551988 GCA_964019135.1 Arenicola marina | reverse complement strand
ATCGCGGTTATTACAAATATCATTATAGTGGCATATCACTGTCACCTCGCATCGTGGGGTTAAAGCTCTCATACAGCAATGTTTGTCCTGAAAAGGAAAGTTTTCAATGTTTTGAATGTAAAATCATATACATGATGTTTATGGGTTTTTAGTGCATAAAAACATATATTGTATAAAATCAAAAGAAGGGCATGTTGTTAAGCAACTTTTTGGACAAACTGATGCTTCTCGTGTGGGAAAGTGCGGCTTTCTTGTGTAATATGTCTTCGAAATTGGGACATCGCTGCTGTTTTCCCTTTTAACATATCTGTATCTATTTAACATTCATAATCGGACAATATGTCCAGGATGTCTCTTCGGTAGATTCTGAAGTTCATAGTATGGGTGCAAAAAGTGCAACATGATTGTGTTGGGGGTGGTTAACATCCGGGACAACTTAAGTAACACATTTTTGGCGAATATTTTTTAACCACGCATAGCTGTTGCTGCCTCTCGCCTTCCATAGTCCCCCGCCCCCGCCTCACCCAGTCCGTGTGGCCTTCCATAGTCCCCCGCCCCCGCCTCACCCGGTCCGTGTGGCCGTCCATAAGTCCCCCGCCCCGCCTCACCCGGTCCGTGTGGCCTTCCATAGTCCCCCGCCCCCGCCTCACCCAGTCCGTGTGGCCTTCCATAGTCCCCCGCCCCCGCCTCACCCGGTCCGTGTGGCCGTCCATAGTCCCCCGCCCCCGCCTCACCCAGTCCGTGTGGCCTTCCATAGTCCCCCGCCCCGCCTCACCCAGTCCGTGTGGCCTTCCATAGTCCCCCGCCCCCGCCTCACCCAGTCCGTGTGGCCGTCCATAGTCCCCCGCTCCCGCCTCACCCGGTCCGTGTGGCCTTCCATGGTCCCCCGCCCCCGCTTCACCCAGTCCGTGTGGCCTTCCATAGTCCCCCGCCCCGCCTCACCCAGTCTGTCTCGCCTTCCATAGTCCCCCGCCCCCGCCTCACCCAGTCTGTGTCGCCTTCCATAGTCCCCCGCCCCCGTCTCACCCAGTCCGTGTGACCTTCCATAGTCCCCCGCCCCAGCCTCACCCAGTCCGTGTGGCCCTCCATAGTCCCCCGCCCCCGCCTCACTCACTCGCCCGTGTGGCCTTCTATAGTCCCCCGCCCCCGCCTCACCCAGTCTGTGTGGCCTTCCATAGTCCCCCGCCCCCGTCTCACCCAGTCCGTGTGACCTTCCATAGTCCCCCGCCCCAGCTTCACCCAGTCCGTGTGGCCTTCCATAGTCCCCCGCCCCCGCCTCACCCACTCGCCCGTGTGGCCTTCTATAGTCCACCGCCCGCGCCTCACCCAGTCCGTGTGGCCTTCTATAGTCCCCCGCCCCCGCCTCACCCAATCGGCCGCGTGGCCTTCTATAGTCCCCCCCCCCCCGCCACACCCAATCGTCCGTGTCGCCTTCCATAGTCCCCCGCCCCCGCCTCACCCAGTCGTCCGTGTGACCTTCCATAGTCCCCCGCCCCCGCCTCACCCAATCGGCCGTGTGACCTTCCATAGTCCCCCGCCCCAGCTTCACCCAGTCCGTGTGGCCTTCCATAGTCCCCCGCCCCCGCCTCACCCACTCGCCCGTGTGGCCTTCTATAGTCCACCGCCCGCGCCTCACCCAGTCCGTGTGGCCTTCTATAGTCCCCCGCCCCCGCCTCACCTAGTCTGTGTGGCCTTCCATAGTCCCCCGCCCCCGCCTCACCCAGTCCGTGTGGCCTTCCATAGTCCCCCGCCCCCGCCTCACCCAGTCTGTGTCGCCTTCCATAGTCCCCCGCCCCGCCTCACCCAGTCGCCCGTGTCGTCTTCCATAGTCCCCCGCCCCCGCCTTACCCAATCGTCCGTGTGGCCTTCCATAGTCCCCCGCTCCAGCCTCAACCAGTCGTCCATGTGACCTTCCATAGTCCCCCGCCCCCGCCTCACCCAGTCGTCCGCGTGGCCTTCCATAGTCCCCCGCCCCCGCCTTACCCAATCGTCCGTGTGGCCTTCCATAGTCCCCCGCTCCAGCCTCAACAGTCGTCCATGTAACCTTCGATAGTCCCCCGCCCCGCCTCACCCAGTCGCCCGTGTCGTCTTCCATAGTCCCCCACCCCAGCCTCACCCAGTCGCCCGTGTCGTCTTCCATAGTCCCCCACCCCAGCCTCAACCAGTCGTCCATGTCGTCTTTCATAGTCCCCCACCCCAGCCTCACCCAGTCGTCCGTCTCGCCTTCCATAGTCCCCCGCCCCCGCCTCACCCAATCGTCCGTGGGGCCTTCTATGGTCCCCCTCCCCGCCTCACCCAGTCGTCCATGTCGCCTTTCATAGTCCCCCCGCCCCCGCCTCGCCCAGTCGCCCGACTCGCCTTCCATAGTCCCCCGCCCCCGCCTCACCCAGTCGTCCGTGTGGCCTTCCATAGTCCCCCGCCCCAGCCTCAACCAGTCGTCCATGTGACCTTCCATAGTCCCCCGCCCCCGCCTCGCCCAGTAGCCCGACTCGCCTTCCATAGTCCCCCGCCCCCGCCTCACCCAGTCGTCCGTGTGCCCTTCCATAGTCCCCCGCCCCCGCCTCACCCAGTCGTCCGTGTGGCCTTTCATAGTCCCCCGCCCCCGCCTCGCCCAGTCGCCCGACTCGCCTTCCAAAGTCCCCCGCCCCCGCCTCGCCCAGTCGTCCGTGTCGCCTTCCATAGTCCCCCGCCCCCGCCTCACCCAGTCGTCCATGTCGCCTTCCATAGTCCCCCGCCCCCGCCCTCACCCAGTCCGTGTCGCCTTCCATAGTCCCCCGCCCCCGCCTCACCCAGTCGCCCGTCTCGCCTTCCATAGTCTCCCGCCCCCGCCTCACCCAGTCGTCCATGTGATCTTTCATAGTCCCCCACCCCAGCCTCACCCAGTCGTCCGTGTGACCTTCCATAGTCCCACGCTCCCGCCTCACCCAGTCGCCCGTCTCGCCTTCCATAGTCTCCCGCCCCCGCCTCACCCAGTCGTCCATGTGACCTTCCATAGTCCCCCGCCCCAGCCTCACCCAGTCGTCCGTGTGACCTTCCATAGTCCCACGCTCCCGCCTCACCCAGTCGCCCGTCTCGCCTTCCATAGTCTCCCGCCCCCGCCTCACCCAGTCGTCCATGTGACCTTCCATAGTCCCCCGCCCCAGCCTCACCCAGTCGTCCGTGTGACCTTCCATAGTCCCACGCTCCCGCCTCACCCAGTCGCCCGTCTCGCCTTCCATAGTCTCCCGCCCCCGCCTCACCCAGTCGTCCATGTGACCTTCCATAGTCCCCCGCCCCAGCCTCACCCAGTCGTCCGTGTGACCTTCCATAGTCCCACGCTCCCGCCTCACCCAGTCGCCCGTCTCGCCTTCCATAGTCCCCCGCCCCCGCCTCACCCAGTCGTCCGTCTCGCCTTCCATAGTCCCCCGCCCCCGCCTCACCCAATCCGTGTGGCCTTCCATAGTCCCCCCCCCCCCGCCACACCCAGTCGTCCGTGTCGCCTTCAATAGTCCCCACCCCCGCCTCGCCCAGTCGCCCGTCTCGCCTTCCATAGTGCCCCGCCCCCGCCTCACCCAATCCGTGTGGCCTTCCATAGTTCCCCCCCCGCCACACCCAGTCGTCCGTGTCGCCTTCAATAGTCCCCCAGCCCCGCCTCGCCCAGTCGCCCGTCTCGCCTTCCATAGTGCCCCGCCCCCACCTCACCCAGTCGTCCGTGTGACCTTCCATAGTCCCCCGCCCCCGTCTCACCCAATCGGCCGCGTGGCCTTCTATAGTCCCCCCCCCCCCCCCGCCACACCCAATCGTCCGTGTCGCCTTCCATAGTCCCCCGCCCCCGCCTCACCCAGTCGTCCGTGTGACCTTCCATAGTCCCCCGCCCCCGCCTCACCCAATCGGCCGCGTGGCCTTCTATAGTCCCCCCCCGCCACACCCAATCGTCCGTGCCGCCTTCCATAGTCCCCCGCCCCCGCCTCGCCCAGTCGCCCGTGTGGCCTTCTATAGTCCCCCCCCCCCCGCCACACCCAATCGTCCGTGTCGCCTTCCATAGTCCCCCGCCCCCGCCTCGCCCAGTCGCCCTTGTGGCCTTCTATAGTCCCCCCCCCCCCGCCACACCCAATCGTCCGTCTCGCCTTCCATAGTCTCCCGCCCCCGCCTCGCCCAGTCGTCCGTGTGGCCTTCTATAGTCCCCCCCCCCCCGCCACACCCAATCGTCCGTCTCGCCTTCCATAGTCCCCCGCCCCCGCCTCGCCCAGTCGCCCGTGTGGCCTTCTATAGTCCCCCCCACCGCCACACCCAATCGTCCGTCTCGCCTTCCAAAGTCCCCCGCCCCCGCCTCACCCAGTCGCCCGTCTCGCCTTCCAAAGTCCCCCGCCCCCGCCTCACCCAGTCGCCCGTCTCGCCTTCTATAGTCCCCCGCCTCCGCCTCACCCAGTCCGTGTGTCCAGCTAGGTGTTTTCCCTACCGTCCTCACTTATCGAAGTGTTTGCCATATGTATGTCGTGTAATTTCTCAAACATATATATGTGGATGACTTTAATACAGGCACTGGCTGTAACGCTGCTTACATGGAGACACTGGATAACGTCGACAAGTGGGAAGGGGAGAAGGACGACCCCCCTCAGGTAGGCCTCAGGGATGTGACATGTAACATGGCACTTAATAACTTACAACTCCATCAGTTACTCGGGCAGAAATGGATACGGATAATAATGAGGTTATTATAGCGGTCCGGATACATACAGACCGAACCTTTAAGCCTCCGTTCGACTCGATTACTTGGAGACAATCCGCCGTTGTGCAATTTCTTATAAAAAAAGGACAAATTGGCATTTAGCCTACGTAACTTGTATCGGTCTCAGTGATGACGTTATGATATAAGTTGATTTAAAGAACAAGAGAAGAGCATGTATTTGTGACGCCATGAACTGTTTTGTTGAAATATTCTCTTTGATCCACAATAGTTTTCTATTTGGCAGTGATATTTCATTAATCTCGCGATATCACTTGAGCAAGGCAAGATTTCTTTACATTTACAGGAAATATGTCATTCTTGGACGACAGTATTACATGGTTCAGTAAACAGTTATTACCTGACTTTGTTATACCGAATACAACAACCTAGAGGAAAAGTTTCGACTTAAGCACTATGCATGAACTGATTTTTAACCAAGACGCAAAAGAATGGCAACAATGGGTAAAACAAATGAGAAGATAAGGACGCAACTCTTATCACCATGAACTGTGGAATCATTAAGTATAGAAGGTTTTCTTTCCACCTGAACTGATTTCTAGATACTAAATGGAACATCACGTGAACAGACTATGCCCTTCCACTTATAACTTCTATATTGGGAAGTAAACATATCAGTTATGAAGCTAGAATAAATTATTAATCTAATTTATAAAGAAGGACCTTAATTTATCGTCAAAAAACGTTTCCTACGTAAACACTATCGATAACTATTTTTCTATTTTTAAGATAGAAAACATTATATCGATATTGTTTACGTAAGGAACCTTTTTTGATGATAATTTAAGGTCCTTGACAATTTAATTAAAATGACACAAGCGCTATTTAGCTGAGTATAACCTTTTACCCGTATATCATACTTATATCAGTTTTATTGTCACTTTGTAGGTTGTTATTGACACTGAGTGGGGCGCATATGGAGACAACGGAAGTTTGGACTTTATCAAGACGGAGTTTGACACCGCCATCGACCTACACTCCAACCACATTGGTTCATTCACGTACGAAACTAAACTCGGCTTTACATTTTGCTCACTCAAACCAGTTGTTTCTACCCAAACTGAAGATCTAAAACTGCAACATTTTATGGCTTACTTGCAAAAATGATTTCTCCTTTTCACTAAAATTAAACCCGGCACAGCATCTCGAAAAAAACGTGCAATAAAGCAGTGGTCTACACACAAATATGTGAAGTAGAATACATATAGCTTAAAACTAACGATCAGCTGTGAATTCATTAAATACACACTTTGTGCCACATTTACCATTCCATTTAAAGCTAATGTTACAGTGGCAATTTGTTAATTTATGGGAAAGATTTATGCGGCTCAGATGATATGGTATGTATGTAGATGTATGTGCGTCAATGCAGACGTTAAAAACGCGATCTCGTTTCTGATATTGAACCCAGACAGGTATAAGCTTATTGATGTATAATAAATATGCGGAAAAATTCATTTCTGGGTTGTCAGTTGACATAAACTGAGCCTTTCTGTATACTCATATGTCATCCGCGTCAAGCAAATGATATCTGCTATGGAGTTTGACACCTTAAAAGCGTTTAATTAACGTTGCTGAGTACTTCATAGTAACATTATATAGTCATAATCGTATTGACATTTTTAATTCTCAAACACAACGAAATAGAGTGCACCTATTTGTTTCACCTCCGGGACAACGGTCTCCAGATACCGTTTTCCTAGATACTACTTCGTGTTTTGAGTACCGTTGCCATACGTCGCTGATATATTTGGACATATCTAGTGGTTATATTTTTGGTATATTTGGCTGTCTCTAAATAATTCGCAGGTTTGAGAAGTTGTTTGCTGGTCACTATGTTGGAGATATCGTTCGGTTGGTGATGTGTAAGCTGAACAAACAGGGACTTCTCTTCAAGAACCAGCAGCCGCCCAAGCTTCAGCAATGGGCTCCGTGACCGCAGGCCACGTGTCCGAGATAGAGAGGTGGGTAGTGTGAACCAGAGGGGCTCCCTCACAGAAAGGGGGAGGGGACGGCCACGTGTCCGAGATAGAGAGGTGTGTAGTGTGAACCAGAGGGGCTCCCTCACAGAAAGGGGGAGGGGACGGCCACGTGTCCGAGATAGAGAGGTGGGTAGTGTGAACCAGAGGGGCTCCCTCATGGAAAGGGGGAGGGGGCGGCCACGTGTCCGAGATAGAGAGGTGGGTAGTGTGAACCAGAGGGGCTCCCTCACGGAAAAGGGGAGGGGACGGCCACGTGTCCGAGATAGAGAGGTGGGTAGTGTTAACCTGAGGGGCTCCCTCACGGAAAGGGGGAGGGAGCGGCCACGTGTCCGAGATAAAGAGGTGGGTAGTGTTAACCAGAGGGGCTCCATCATGGAGAGGGGGGAGGGGACGGCCACGTGTCCGAGATAGAGAGGTGGGTAGTGTTAACCTGAAGGGCTCCCTCACGGAAAGGGGGAGGGAGCGGCCACGTGTCCGAGATAAAGAGGTGGGTAGTGTTAACCAGAGGGGCTCCATCATGGAGAGGGGGGAGGGGACGGCCACGTGTCCGAGATAGAGAGGTGGGTAGTGTGAACCAGAGGGGCTCCCTCATGGAAAGAGGGAGGGGGCGGCCACGTGTCCGAGAAAGAGAGGTGGGTAGTGTGAACCAGACGGGCTCCCTCACGGAAAGGGGAAGGGGACAGCCACGTGTCCCGAGATAGAGAGGTGGGTAGTGTTAACCAGAGGGCTCCATCATGGAAAGGGGGAGGGGGCGGCCACGTGTCCGAGAAAGAGAGGTGGGTAGTGTGAACCAGAGGGGCTCCCTCACAGAAAGGGGGAGGGGGCGGCCACGTGTCCGAGAAAGAGAGGTGGGTAGTGTGAACCAGAGGGGCTCCCTCACGGAAAGGGGGAGGGAGCGGCCACGTGTCCGAGATAGAGAGGTGGGTAGTGTTAACCAGAGGGGCTCCCTCACAGAAAGGAGGAGGGGGCGGCCACGTGTCTCAGATAGAGAGGTGGGTAGTGTGAACCAGAGGGGCTCCCTCATGGAAAGGGGGAGAGGGCGGCCACGTGTCCGAGATAGAGAGGTGGGTAGTGTGAACCAGAGGGGCTCCCTCACAGAAAGGGGAAGGGGGCGGCCACGTGTCCGAGAAAGAGAGGTGGGTAGTGTGAACCAGAGGGGCTCCCTCGCGGAGAGGGGGAGGGGGCGGCCACGTGTCCGAGATAGAGATGTGGGTAGTGTTAACCAGAGGGGCTCCCTCACAGAAAGTGGGAGGGTGCGGCCACGTGTCTGAGATAGAGAGGTGGGTAGTGTGAACCAGAGGGGCTCCGTCACGGAAAGGGGGAGGGGGCGGCCACGTGTCCGAGATAGAGAGGTGGGTAGTGTGAACCAGAGAGGCTCCCTCACGGAAAGGGGAAGGGGGCGGCCACGTGTCTGAGATAGAGAAGTGGGTAGTGTTAACCAGAGGGGCTCCCTCACAGAAAGGGGGACGGGGCGGCCACGTGTCTGAGATAGAGAGGTGGGTAGTGTGAACCAGAGGGGCTCCCTCACGGAAAGGGGAAGGGGACAGCCACGTGTCCCGAGATAGAGAGGTGGGTAGTGTGAACCAGAGGGGCTCCCTCATGGAAAGGGGGAGGGGTCGGCCACGTGTCTGAGATAGAGAGGTGGGTAGTGTGAACCAGAGGGGCTCCCTCACAGAAAGGAGGAGGGGGCGGCCACGTGTCCGAGATAGAAAGGTGGGTAGTGTGGACCAGAAGGGCTCCCTCACAGAAAGGAGGAGGGGGCGGCCACGTGTCTGAGATAGAAAGGTGGGTAGTGTTAACCAGAGGGGCTCCCTCACAGAAAGGGGAAGGGGACAGCCACGTGTCTGAGATAGAGAGGTGGGTAGTGTGAACCAGAGGGGCTCCCTCACGAAAAGGGGGAGGGGGCGGCCACGTGTCTGAGATAGAAAGGTGGGTAGTGTGAACCAGAGGGGCTCCCTCACAGAAAGGGGGAGGGGGCGGCCACGTGTAGAGGAGGGTGGTGTGAACCAAAGGGGCTCCCTCACAGAAAGGAGGAGGGGGCGGCCACGTGTAAACCAGAGGGGCTCCCTCACGGAGAGGGGGAGGGGGCGGGCCACGTGTAGAGGAGGGTGGTTGTGAACCAGAGGGGCTCCCCTCACGGAGAGGGGGAGGGGGCGGCCACGTGTAGAGGAGGGTGGTGTGAACCAGAGGGGCTCCCTCACGGAGAGGGGGAGGGGGCGGCCACGTGTAGAGAGAGGGTGGGTGTGAACCAGAGGGGCTCCCTCACGGAAAGGGGGAGGGGGCGGCCACGTGTCTGAGATAGAGAGGTGGGTAGTGTGAACCAGAGGGGCTCCCTTACGGAAAGGGGGAGGGGGCCGGCCACGTGTCTGAGATAGAGAGGTGGATAGTGTGAACCAGAGGGGCTCCCTCACGGAAAGGGGGAGGGGCGGCCACGTGTCCGAGATAGAGAGGAGGTAGTGTGAACCAGAAGGGCTCCCTCACAGAAAGGAGGAGGGGGCGGCCACGTGTAGAGGAGGGTGGTGTGAACCAGAGGGGCTCCTCCCGAAAAGGGGGAGGGGGCGGGCCACGTGTCCGAGATAGAGAGGAGGGTGGTGTGAACCAGAGGGGCTCTCTCATATTGGAGATCGAGTGTCGTGGTTCAGTGGTTATCGTATTAGACCGCTGACCGATAGGTTCGCAGTTCGAATCCGGAACGGGGCCTCATCTGGGGCATAATTCATCCATTCCCCCATTCGTCCTTCATCGCCCAGGGAGGATTCGTAATGCAGTTTAGACTTCACCAATTTATTCATTGACGTTGGAAACATGCGCCAGATGATTTCTATTCGGTTTTTCTTGGGGCAATACTTCCCAGATCAGAGGACCGATACGCCGTCTTGAACTTACTTATCACCGCAAACTTTATTTAAAGAAATATGTTCTGTAATTTGTATATTACCAACCTCTTCCCCATGTCATTTAGATACTTTGAGTCTTGATTCTAAAATGTCAAAAATCTAAGATGCGCATGTAAGTAGGCTTGCGTTAATATGAGTCGACCTATCCCGATTTTGCCACTGACGAGTATGTCGAATATGACCTAATGGTCTCACCTTAGTATGCGGTAAATTGAACCTCAGTTGTATCGCTTTACAGTTGTTGATGATGATGACAAATGTTGATCCAGAGATACTGATGCTGATGATTCCAAGACGCAAGCAGCTCGTGAAGGATCTGGATCTGGTGTCCGGCGCCAGTGCCTCCGATGTCGCCACTGTACGCTATCTCTGTGCAGCCGTCTCCATTCGCGCCGCTCAGCTAATATCAGCCAGTGAGTAGACAGACTAGCATGGCATTATGGTGCTGGTTAATCAGCCTATATGGTTACCGGTGTGTTTGTTTTGTATTCAACGAGATACCGACAACCGACAGCGACGACAGCGAAAGCCTGAGCGACAATGCCAGCGACCGAGACTTGAACATAAATTGACACTGACAGCGACAGCAACGTGGCAGCTGTTATCAGACACATTTTGTCGTAGCGTCACGCAGACCGTTATGCTATAGATGACGAGATCACGATTCGTCAGCTTTCATGACGCTCATGCGGGGAGGTACTCCCAAAATTTGACATGCACATCATATGGAGATGTTATGTAAATTTCGTCCCGATTCAATATATTTTGATGTTGCATCCCCCATTTCACGTGACACATTTTTCGGCAGCGACCAATCAGATTTATCTCGCTCACTGTGCCTGAGATCTCGCAGGTGAAATCTCGCGATGTCAGCCATGTTTGCTCGCCCATTCCTGGGGGGTTGAAGCGGTGCCTGTCGCTCAGTTCTAGCGGTAGTTGGACACCTTGTGTGTTTTGTATGCGCTGTGCACCCCCCCCCCCTCCCCACCCCCACCCTCACTGAATTACTATGCCTGTGGCCTGCAATGCAGAAATTCAGCATTTTCTCAGTACATAATTATAAAGAGACTATTTGCCTGGAATTACGTGTGTCAAGAAGGGTAGGGGTGGGGAAGGGGTGTTAAGGAGTGGTTCTTCGCATAAAAATAAAATAAGAGCAAAATTCCGGGGTTAACAAGACCTTATACTTTGTAATATTGCAGGCAGCCGCAACAAATGAAGGGATAAGCTAGGAATTGATGTAACGTGAGAACTCCGTGTTTTAGTTAGTTCCATCGAGCGTCATATATGATTCGAATGAAAGCGAATGACTCAGTTTCGTATTATTCGACTTCTATAAGAACTAAAACTATCTCATAAACATATGAATGCAGATGTAACATGATTTAGTGTCTTGATAGCACTTGACTAACTACTGAATGACAGAGGTGTGAAGGTGTAATACACGTTGAAGATAAACGCCGGTATGGTGAATAAGTCTCAATGTTTATTGCTGGCCACCTGGCCACCAACCCTAGAGGATATCCGTGGGTATCTATAGTAAAGTGGGCGTCTTGTATTCTAGGTGGATTGCTTCTCGTTGAGATCAATCAATTACGATCAATTCTCTTACTTGGGAAATGATGGTTGAAGTTATTGCACTGTGAGGCGCCACTGCCTGCACGGGCCGTGCATTCTAGCATTGGTTTGATGTAATTTGCAATGCGATGTAAAGATGGGTCATTGGATGACAACATAATCCGTGGGTCAATTAAACAATCTATATTGTCGTTTAAATATATGAAGGAATTATATATCTTCTGGATGTAATTTTGAGAGACTAATTAATTTCATGGATTAAAGAAATTTGCCCAAAGTCGACAGTTTGCGACAGTTATGTTTTCTTCCAAGATGATGGATATTTACGAAGTCATGGGCGTTTGTGTTCCCGTTTGAGGTCCTGGCCCTTTTAAGCTACGAAATGCGACCAGAAAGTGTTTTTTTTATACTATGTACATAACACGAAAGACTAAATTAAAGCACTTCCAGTCGTTAAAGGTTAATATCACGTAACCAACAGTTTAACATAAGCTGAAACTGGCTGAAACATCTTTTTTAACCCGTTGGCTGTGCGTACGTCGACTTGTATAGGCGCGTCACCATTCTATTAGTCCACAATGTCTCTGACAGTGCACGGGACGGCTCTGAAAGGTGAAATCCCCCCCACCCCCTCGCCCCTCCCCCCCCCCCTCGCTCCTCCCCGCCCCCCCCCCCCCCCCGCCCCTTCCCCCCGACTCTCATCCTCCCGGCCCTGGTGTGCACTGGTCGACATGGTGATTATTGCTCATCTGATGGCCGCCCTGTTGATTTAACCCTGCCTGCCCCCTCTCACAATGGCAGGTATCGCCGTGCTCCTGAACCACATGAAGCGACCGCAGACCACGGTGGCCATCGACGGCTCCCTCTACCGGTACCATCCGAAACTACACGACATGATGATGGCCTGGCTGGCCGAGCTGTCGCCCGATACCAAGGTCAAACCCTCACCTCTCAGCCAACTACGCCAAGTGCTTATAGAACAGCATAACCGTTGGCATGTACTCGAAAAGACTACCTAGTTTTAATGATAGTTGATGTAAATTTAATCGAATGAATTATCTAATGGATTTAGCACCCAAAAGGACCCATGCTTAGATCGTTGTTCAAGAAACCCGCAATAGGGACAAAGGATAATATGCATTTGAAGAAATTCGTAGTGAACGATTTCCTTGATTCTATACTTGCAATTAAGCTACCCGCCTCCTCCCCCCCCTCCACCCAAAAAGGCACGCTCAATGTATGTTTTCGCTTTGAATTAATTTCCGATATTAAATTACATGTTATTCATCGCTGCTTTACACTGTTGTGTAAGACTGCTCTATCTTAAGCATTCTCTGCCCAGCTACAGAAGACATTGCGCCGCACACCACCATCATGTGCACCCTGATGCATGAATCATCCTCAACAACCTGTCAACATTTTCATTTTCTTGCTTTTTAAAGCACCCGTGGTCTAAATTTTATATGATTCCTTTTTTCTTCTCTTTCTCAGTGTAAGCTTATCTTAGCCGAGGACGGTAGCGGAAGGGGAGCCGCCTTTGTGGCAGCCGTGGCGGTTAGGCTGGCGCAGGCCCGCAGCCACTGACGACAGACCCGCAGCCACTGACTACAGGCCCGCAGCCACGGATGACAGGCCCGTAGCCACTGACAGCAGGCCCGCAGCCACTGACGGCAGGCCCGCAGCCACTGATGACAGGCCCGTAGCCACTGACAGTCGGCCCGCAGCCACTGACGGCAGGCCCGCAGCCACTGATTACAGGCCCGGAACCACTGACCACAGACCCGTAGCCACTGACGGCAGGCCCGTAGCCACTGACAGTCGGCCCGCAGCCACTGACGGCAGGCCCGCAGCCACCGATTACAGGCCCGCAACCACTGACCACAGGCCCGCAACCACTGGCGGCAGGCCCGCAGCCACTGATCACAGGCCCGCAACCACTGACTACAGGCCCGCAACCACTGACGGCAGGCCCGCAGCCACTGATTACAGGCCCGCAACCACTGACTACAGGCCCGCAACCACTGGCGGCAGGCCCGCAGCCACTGATCACAGGCCCGCAGCCACTGGCGGCAGACCCGCAGCCACTGATCACAGGCCCGCAGCCACTGATCACAGGCCCGCAGCCACTGATCACAGGCCCGCAGCCACTGATCACAGGCCCGCAGCCACTGATCACAGGCCCGCAGCCACTGATCACAGGCCCGCAGCCACTGATTACAGGCCCGCAACCACTGACTACAGGCCCGCAACCACTGGCGGCAGGCCCGCAGCCACTGATCACAGACCCGCAGCCACTGATCACAGGCCCGCAGCCACTGATCACAGGCCCGCAGCCACTGATCACAGGCCCGCAGCCACTGATCACAGGCCCGCAGCCATCAGTGGTAAGGCTCTTTCATTCAGAAGTTTACGCCACTTGAGGCTATTTCCTCTCTAATGGATTACGTTCTCAATAAACCATGAGGTTAAAGCCAGCCCACAGCCACTGATGACAGGCCCGCAGCCACTGGCGGCAGACCCGCAGCCACTGATCACAGGCCCGCAACCACTGACTACAGGCCCGCAACCACTGACGGCAGGCCCGCAGCCACTGATTACAGGCCCGCAACCACTGACTACAGGCCCGCAACCACTGGCGGCAGGCCCGCAGCCACTGATCACAGGCCCGCAGCCACTGGCGGCAGACCCGCAGCCACTGATCACAGGCCCGCAGCCACTGATCACAGGCCCGCAGCCACTGATCACAGGCCCGCAGCCATCAGTGGTAAGGCTCTTTCATTCAGAAGTTTACGCCACTTGAGGCTATTTCCTCTCTAATGGATTACGTTCTCAATAAACCATGAGGTTAAAGCCGCCTTTTTATAATTTATGCAGTAACATGATTATTGTGCGAATGCCAACAACAATATTGCTAAGTGGACGGCTTTTTCGATGCAGGTCGCCACCCCTCATCGGGCTTCATACAACTCTGCGGTAACCTACTCTGACAGTCAATTTATGTGAAAAAAGACACAGGCGGGTAGAAAATGATACCCTCGCTCACAGTAGCATATATAACATAACATATACTGGCAATGGTTCCATGTCGCTAAATACCGTCACAACATATACTGGCAATGGTTCCATGTCGTTAAACACTGTCACAACATATACTGGCAATGGTTCCATGTCGTTAAATACTGTCACAACATATACTGGCAATGGTTCCATGTCGTTAAATACTGTCAAAACATATACTGGCAATGGTTCCATGTCGTTAAATACTGTCACAACATATACTGGCAATGGTTCCATGTCGTTAAATACTGTCACAACATATCCTGGCAATGGTTCCATGTCGTTAAATACCGTCACAACATATACTGGCAATGGTTCCATGTCGTTAAATACTGTCAAAACATATACTGGCAATGGTTCCATGTCGTTAAATACTGTCACAACATATACTGGCAATGGTTCCATGTCGTTAAATACCGTCACAACATATACTGGCAATGGTTCCATGTCGTTAAATACTGTCACAACATATACTGGCAATGGTTCCATGTCGTTAAATACTGTCAAAACATATACTGGCAATGGTTCCATGTCGTTAAATACCGTCACAACATATACTGGCAATGGTTCCATGTCGTTAAATACCGTCACAACATATACTGGCAATGGTTCCATGTCGTTAAATACTGTCACAACATATACTGGCAATGGTTCCATGTCGTTAAATACTGTCACAACATTTACTGGCAATGGTTCCATGTCGTTAAATACTGTCACAACATATACTGGCAATGGTTCCATGTCGTTAAATACCGTCACAACATATACTGGCAATGGTTCCATGTCGTTAAATACCGTCACAACATATACTGGCAATGGTTCCATGTCGTTAGATACTGTCACAACATATACTGGCAATGGTTCCATGTCGTTAAATACTGTCACAACATATACTGGCAATGGTTCCATGTCGTTAAATACCGTCACAACATATACTGGCAATGGTTCCATGTCGTTAAATACTGTCACAACATATACTGGCAATGGTTCCATGTCGTTAAATACTGTCACAACATATACTGGCAATGGTTCCATGTCGTTAAATACCGTCACAACATATACTGGCAATGGTTCCATGTCGTTAAATACTGTCAAAACATATACTGGCAATGGTTCCATGTCGTTAAATACTGTCACAACATATACTGGCAATGGTTCCATGTCGTTAAATACCGTCACAACATATACTGGCAATGGTTCCATGTCGTTAAATACTGTCACAACATATACTGGCAATGGTTCCATGTCGTTAAATACCGTCACAACATATACTGGCAATGGTTCCATGTCGTTAAATACTGTCACAACATATACTGGCAATGGTTCCATGTCGTTAAATACTGTCACAACATATACTGGCAATGGTTCCATGTCGTTAAATACTGTCACAACATATACTGGCAATGGTTCCATGTCGTTAAATACCGTCACAACATATACTGGCAATGGTTCCATGTCGTTAAATACTGTCAAAACATATACTGGCAATGGTTCCATGGTTCCATGTCGTTAAATACCGTCACAACATATACTGGCAATGGTTCCATGTCGTTAAATACCGTCACAACATATACTGGCAATGGTTCTATGTCGTTAAATACCGTCACAACATATACTGGCAATATACATTTAATATTCGAAACTTCATGCTCCCTGTAAACATGTACTGTGGGTCTCCATAACCAGTGTTTATGTTTCATGGCTGTATGATTAACTCAACGAAGAAGTAGTTGGGTCAAACATAACACTAATAATGAAAGAAATCCTATTTAAATTTGCATATCGAGCTCTTTCCCGCCAAAATTAAAGAGGTCAAAATACAAATAAGAATCAGTCGTTGACTCACCAATCCCGGGATATACCGTTTATTTGTTTTTCCTTTTGTTCTGAACGTTATTAAAGCAGAATTTGTCCCTTTTTCAATTTGTTCTTTCACAAAAGGTAAAGCAGAAGAGGGTTTCGGCAATTCCTTTTCCCATTACCCTTTCGAAAAATAAAAAAGCAAAAAAGGTAAAAGACATCAGAAGCCGTTTCCCGTTTTTGAAAGGAGCAAAATGAAAATAGGTAACACTCGCGCGATACCTTTTACCCTTTTGTAAAATACAAAACGGAAATAGGTAACACTCGCGCGATAAGATCTGCGTTAACGCTTTCTTCTGTTTTTCTATATTCATACCACGCTTTAAACACGTCGGCCCAAAAGGGGTTAGACACACTAGAATATGCTTTCAGTGACTGAAGGTCAAGGTCCCAACACAACTGTCTTTCTTCGCAAATAGTACCACAAAATGGTTGTTGTCATTTATCATCCGTTTTTACAATACGGTTTATCCACGAGATTTTTAACGCTTTCTGAAACGATTCAATATGTGTCAGACCTAAGCCACCATTTTTAACAGTCTGACATACCCTATTCATAGAGACTTTCGCCTTTCCACTTTCCAGATAAAATTTCGCACCAATTTAGTCAATTTATCAAAAACTAATTTTCCTGGTGTAGACAAAACTGACATAACATGTACAAACTTTGGTAGTGCCAGAGATTTTACAACTACCACTCTGCCCCTGTATGACAGGTTTCTCTTCCCGTTTGCATTCAAAGTTCTGTCAAATTCAACAACTTTACTGTCATAATTTAGAGCCGACTTTTTTCCTAAATCTGTAGAGAACTTAATACCCAGCAAAACAAATTCATTAACCTATTCAAGTGGAATGCCCGTAAATAATGTGGTATCACACGGTTTTCCGAAACACACAGCTTTTGTCTTCTCTACGTTCATACGCAAACCTGGTGCAACACCAAAATCCTCTATGATCTTTAACTTTAAGTTGTCTTAACGATGATTCACTGCTATCTAGTAGTAGGAAAGTGTCATCCGCATATTGACCTATCAAATATTCAACCTCATTTATAACAATACCTATAACCAAACTGTCCTTCTTGAGATGCATAGCAAGTGGCTCTATGGCTAATATAAAAACATATGGCGATAATGGATCACCCTGTCGACACCCTCTACCAATAGTAAATTCTTCTGAGAGATTACCGTTATTCAAAACACTGCTCTTAGGTTCTTTATAAACAATATCAAACCACTTTATAAATGACGGGCCGAATCCATATGCTTTAAATACACTGTTTATATATTTCCAGCTTACAGTGTCAAACGCTTTCCCGAAGTCTATTAAAAGTAGCATACCGGCCTTCTTTCTATCCTGCATATAATGCACTATGTCATACACCAACCTTGTATATTCGCCGATGAATCTTCCCTTTAGAAAACCTTTTTGATCGTTACTAATAATGTCTGGTAATACTTGTTTCATCCTATTAGCTAATACCCCAGTTAATATTTTCAAATCTGCATTTAATAAGGATATAGAACGCCAGTTTTTTATGTATTCCCTGGGCTTATCGCCCTTCGGTAAACATGTAATTATCCCCAACCTTTGGGTTACTGATAGCGACTCAGATGTATATGCCGTTTGAAGGCTGCGATACAAATAGGTTCCAATGTCATTCCAGAAAAATTTATAAAAAATCTATGGGAAAGCCATCAATTCCCGGTGACTTATTATTTTTCATGTCCTTAATGACCAATTTAATTTTATGTAACGTAATGTTACCTTCACATAGATCTCTCTGTTTTTCATTTAAACGCTTGATGTTTGCTGGCTGTAAAAAGGTCTGAGTGTATCCTTCTGCCCTAGTATGGTCACAATTTGCATACAGGTTACAATAATATTTCCTAATTTCTTTAAGGATTGCGGCTGGTTCCCCGATTTCTACGTCATCGATCACAAGTTTACTAATCAATTTGCATACATAGTTTCTCTTTTCTAGACAACAAAAATAATGACTAGATTTCTCACCTTCTTCATACCACCTAGCTTTTGATCTTAGGATACTACCTTTGACTTTAGATATACGTATCGTTTCTAATTCATCGTTTAATGAGTCTAAAAAACCGGCATCTCTGATAGTTGACCCTGACTCAATTTGTGAGATTTGCATTTCAATGCTCCTTTCCCTCGCCATTTGACATTCTTTCTTGTAACTACTATAGCTAATTGTATGACCCCGAATCTCTAGTTTTATCATTTCAAACAGTTTCTGGTCGTCTAAGGTATTGCCATAAAAAACAGCTACCTCGTTAATGCATTGTTTGACTATCCTTACATATTCCGGGTCAGTTAATAAATCTAATTTTACCCAAACCAATGAGTGATCCGTTCTATAGCCCGGTCTAATATCACAAGCCCTTATCAAAGCGTTTATGTCATTTGAGGTAAACAAAAAGTCTAATCTTGCCCTTTGGGTTTTACGTTGTTGGTTAGTCCAAGTAAATCTCCTCGTCTTTGGATGACAAATCCGCCAATAGTCTGATAGTTCTAAACTTTCTAACAACTCATATACAGCCGTTCTTGCCTTAATATTATTTTCCCGTTGTATCCAATTGTATCATTTTCTTGGGATAACACCAGGTTCCAGTCTCCACATATTATTATGGCTGAATTTTCGAAAGTCCTAATTTTTTCATTGAGTTCCTTATAAAAACCAGGGTTATCTTTGTTTGGCTCATATATATTACATAGGGTAAGCCTGTACCCAAATATAACTATGTCAACGATCAACATATTACCCTCTTCGTCTTTAACCACCCTATGTACAACGTATTCAAAGTTGTTTCTTAACATTATGACGACCCCGCGGGCTCGGGAGGATGGCGAGTTTGCTAAGAACCTAGCGTCGTACTCATCCTCCAACTGTGTAAGGGTGCAACGATCAAAATGCACGTCCTGAAGGCAACATATTGATAACTGTTTATCTTCGAGCCAGCTCATTACATCCACGCGTTTCAGCGGGGAACCAAGTCCCCGAACATTTAAGCTACAAATTGAAATAGACTCAAAGAAGGTACCACATAATTATCTGCAGTGGTCTTTACATTTATATTGCGCCTTACATGTACTAGATCCAGCTGTTTCAACAATACTCGAACTGCGGTATAGTGAATAGTGATATACATGTATATAAATATTAAATCAACTTTGTAGAATAATATAGAAGTATACAAAGTCCGACAGAAACCGCGTGGTCAAAAACAGGTCGAGAAACCTACAACAAATACCATATTATCCGGCCGGCCGATCGCGTCATCGCAGCAGCATTGTTTACAACCATAATGACTCATGTGTTTACCTGCCCTGCACACATCGCAAGAACAACTCGAACCGATAAGCTGCACAACGACCCGTTCAACCAAGGGGGTGGTCTCAAAGAGCCAACCGCAATTTTTAACATCTTGTAAATTTACTATGTTACATTAGCGTGTTTCAACCAACCTTCTGGAAGTGAAGTGAGAGTCTCCAGTCCGTATTTTTAATTTTTTCCCGTTAAACAACAACCTATTCCCTGTGAGCGTAGCGCGTGCGCCATCTGCCCTAGCGGCCTTCATGACATACAGTAAGCGTTGTCGCTGCTTCTGAATGGCTCTTGGGAAGTCTTCCTCGATGAAGATGTTACTTCCGCGAAGTTCCTTTTTTTTCTGCCACACTCTCTGGCGATCCGATGCCTAGCTTCGTCTTGACAGTTCTACACAGAACATGCCCTAGCCCCAGAATGTTATTACATAGGCCTAACTTTCCTAACAAATCTATATGGACATTCGGAATGGCTCTCCTGGAAATTTAAGTTTGAGAGCAGGGCAGCCTCAACCTGGTGTATTTTTAACACTTTACATAGAAAAATTTAAGATGAAAATTGTTACGCTCGCGACACGCCCTTCGGTACGAGCAGTTTTTAGTAAATGTAAATGGGGTAGGAAGAAATTGTGTGAATTAGACGGGAATTTCATCCTTATCCAACTTCCTGTTGTGATACTCTCTCCTCCAATTTAGCCCCACCAGTCCGCTGATATATGAACCTATATATTCCCCATTAAATGTGTTTATTTACAGGTATACTATGTAACAGCTATATGTTTATTAATCGATGTAACAGGTAAGGCAAGTTAAAGGTTTTCGGTGCTACTGGACTTCGGCCCATAGTACAACACACATATAGAGATTATTAACTGTAGTGCAACTTGAAGCGTACCTTAAGTATTTATTTCACAGGTCCTTGTAGCAGGTACAAATACAGAGGAAGCGATATTCGCCTTCCACATAATGGATGCCATTTATATTACAATATGTACATATCCGGTCACACCGTGAAGCGTTTTCGTACCTTTCTATTTCTATGGCAAGTCTGTGATTTGAGAATCTAGATCTGGTAATAGCTACACGATGTTTCAATATAGGTACATTAATAAGATACTTTTCTCTTTCCAGTATGTCGCATAGGTATCAAGCTTGGTAGATTCATGAATACTGCGCGACCACTCCTGTCGGTAATAATCTCTCTTTTTTTTAAATTCTGACATAAAGAGTTGTGCATCGCCGACACTCTGTGGCATATAAACGTGTCCAACACCGAAACTAAATAAATTACGCTTCACATGGGTCGCCCACTTTTCCCTCCTATTTCCGTCCATTTTGTATAACGTAATGTAACAGCTCTTTGAAATGCGTCCGTCCCCCAAAGAATTCTAACTATTTGGTAACATGTGACAAATATAGGGTAACGACTGCATAAACTTAACACGGCTGCCGTGGTTTTTTTTTAAGGACACCTCAAGTAACTATTATTCCCAAAAATTTAAATCGACTACTTCATTTTAGGTGTATTTAGGCGTGGGTTACATGGCGTGAGATGGGTGTGGGTTACATGGCGTGGGTTACATGGCGTGAGATGATCGTGGGTTACATGGCGTGAGATGGGCGTGGGTTACCTGGCGTGGGATGGGTGTGGGTTACATGGCGTGAGAAGGGCGTTGGTTACCTGGCGTGAGATGATCGTGGGTTACATGGCGTGAGATGGGCGTGGGTTACATGGCGTGGGATGGGTGTGGGTTACATGGCGTGAGATGGGTGTGGGTTACATGGCCTGGGATGGGCGTGGGTTACCTGGCGTGAGATGGCGTGGGTTACATGGCGTGAGATGGGTGTGGGTTAGACGGCGTGAGATGGGCGTGGGTTACATGGCGTGAGATGATCGTGGGTTACATGGCGTGAGATGGGCGTGGGTTACCTGGCGTGAGATGGCGAGGGTTACATGGCGTGAGATGGGTGTGGGTTAGACGGCGTGAGATGGGCGTGGGTTACATGGCGTGAGATGGGCGTGGGTTACATGGCGTGAGATAGGTGTGGGTTACTTGGCGTGAGTTGGGTGCGGGTTACATGGCGTGAGATGGGTGTGGGTTACATGGCGTGAGATGGGCGTGGGTTACATGGCGTGAGATGGGCGTGGGCTATATGGCGTGAGATGGGCGTGGGTTACATGACGTGGGATGGGTGTGGGTTACATGGCGTGAGATGATCATGGGTTACATGGCGTGAGGTGGGCGTTGGTTACATGGCGTGGGATGGGTGTGGGTTACATGGCGTGAGATGGGTGTGGGTTACATGGCGTGGGATGGGCGTGGGTTACCTGGCGTGAGATGGCGTGGGTTACATGGCGTGAGATGGGTGTGGGTTAGACGGCGTGAGATGGGCGTGGGTTACATGGCGTGAGATGATCGTGGGTTACATGGCGTGAGATGGGCGTGGGTTACCTGGCGTGAGATGGCGTGGGTTACATGGCGTGAGATGGGTGTGGGTTAGACGGCGTGAGATGGGCGTGGGTTACATGGCGTGAGATGGGCGTGGGTTACATGGCGTGAGATAGGTGTGGGTTACTTGGCGTGAGATGGGTACGGGTTACATGGCGTGAGATGGATGTGGGTTACATGGCGTGAGATGGGCGTGGGTTACATGGCGTGAGATGGGCGTGGGCTATATGGCGTGAGATGGACGTGGGTTACATGGCGTGGGATGGGTGTGGGTTACTTGGCGTGAGATGGCGTCGGTTACATGGCGTGAGATGGACGTGGCTAACATGGCGTGAGCTGGGCGAGGGTTACATGGCGTCAGATGATTATGGGTTATCTGGCATGAGATGATCGTGGGTTATATGGCATGAGATGATCGTGGGTTACATGGCGTGAGATGGGCGTTGGTTACATGGCGTGAGATGGGCGTGGGTTACATGGCGTGAGATGGGTGTGGGTTACATGGCTTGAGATGGGTGTGAGTTACATGGCGTGAGATGGGCGTGGGTTACATGACGTGAGATGATCATGGGTTACATGGCGTGAGATGGGCGTTGGTTACATGGCGTGAGATGGGTGTTGGTTACATGGCGTGGCATGGGTGTGGGTTACATGACGTGAGATGATCATGGGTTATCTGGCATGAGATGATCGTGAGTTACATGGCGTGAGATGGGTGTGGGTTACATGGCGTGAGATGGGTGTGGGTTACTTGGCGTGGGATGGGCATGGGTTACCTGGCGTGAGATGGCGTGGGTTACATGGCGTGAGATGGGTGTGGGTTAGACGGCGTGAGATGGGCGTGGGTTACATGGCGTGAGATGGGCGTGGGTTACCTGGCGTGGGATGGGTGTGGGTTACATGGCTTGAGAAGGGCGTTGGTTACCTGGCGTGAGATGATCGTGGGTTACATGGCGTGAGATGGGCGTGGGTTACATGGCGTGGGATGGGTGTGGGTTACATGGCGTGAGATGGGTGTGGGTTACATGGCGTGGGATGGGCGTGGGTTACCTGGCGTGAGATGGCGTGGGTTACATGGCGTGAGATGGTTGTGGGTTAGACGGGGTGAGATGGGCGTGGGTTACATGGCGTGAGGTGATCGTGGGTTACATGGCGTAAGATGGGCGTGGGTTACCTGGCGTGAGATGGCGTGGGTTACATGGCGTGAGATGGGTGTGGGTTAGACGGCGTGAGATGGGTGCGGGTTACATGGCGTGAGATGGGCGTGGGTTACATGGCGTGAGATAGGTGTGGGTTACTTGGCGTGAGTTGGGTGCGGGTTACATGGCGTGAGATGGGTGTGGGTTACATGGCGTGAGATGGGCGTGGGTTACATGGCGTGAGATGGGCGTGGGCTATATGGCGTGAGATGGGCGTGGGTTACATGGCGTGGGATGGGTGTGGGTTACATGGCGTGAGATGGGTGTGGGTTACATGGCGTGGGATGGGTGTGGGTTACATGGCGTGAGATGATCATGGGTTACATGGCGTGAGGTGGGCGTTGGTTACATGGCGTGGGATGGGTGTGGGTTACATGGCGTGAGATGGGTGTGGGTTACATGGCGTGGGATGGGCGTGGGTTACCTGGCGTGAGATGGCGTGGGTTACATGGCGTGAGATGGGTGTGGGTTAGACGGCGTGAGATGGGCGTGGGTTACATGGCGTGAGATGATCGTGGGTTACATGGCGTGAGATGGGCGTGGGTTACCTGGCGTGAGATGGCGTGGGTTACATGGCGTGAGATGGGTGTGGGTTAGACGGCGTGAGATGGGCGTGGGTTACATGGCGTGAGATGGGCGTGGGTTACATGGCTTGAGATAGGTGTGGGTTACTTGGCGTGAGATGGGTGCGGGTTACATGGCGTGAGATGGGTGTGGGTTACATGGCGTGAGATGGGCGTGGGTTAAATGGCGTGAGATGGGCGTGGGCTATATGGCGTGAGATGGGCGTGGGTTACATGGCGTGGGATGGGTGTGGGTTACTTGGCGTGAGATGGCGTGGGTTACATGGCGTGAGATGGACGTGGCTAACATGGCGTGAGCTGGGCGAGGGTTACATGGCGTCAGATGATCATGGGTTATCTGGCATGACATGATCGTGGGTTACATGGCATGCGATGATCGTGGGTTACATGGCGTGAGATGGGCGTTGGTTACATGGCGTGAGATGGGCGTGGGTTACATGGCGTGAGATGGGTGTGGGTTACATGGCTTGAGATGGGTGTGAGTTACATGGCGTGAGATGGGCGTGGGTTACATGACGTGAGATGATCATGGGTTACATGGCGTGAGATGGGCGTTGGTTACATGGCGTGAGATGGGTGTGGGTTACATGGCGTGGCATGGGTGTGGGTTACATGACGTGAGATGATCATGGGTTATCTGGCATGAGATGATCGTGAGTTACATGGCGTGAGATGGGTGTGGGTTACATGGCGTGAGATGGGTGTGGGTTACTTGGCGTGGGATGGGCATGGGTTACCTGGCGTGAGATGGCGTGGGTTACATGGCGTGAGATGGGTGTGGGTTAGACGGCGTGAGATGGGCGTGGGTTACATGGCGTGAGATGGGCGTGGGTTACCTGGCGTGAGATGATCGTGGGTTACATGGCGTGAGATGGGTGTGGGTTACATGGCGTGGGATGGGCGTGGGTTACCTGGCGTGAGATGGCGTGGGTTACATGGCGTGAGATGGGTGTGGGTTAGACGGCGTGAGATGGGCGTGGGTTATATGGCGTGAGGTGATCGTGGGTTACATGGCGTAAGATGGGGGTGGGTTACCTGGCGTGAGATGGCGTGGGTTACATGGCGTGAGATGGGTGTGGGTTAGACGGCGTGAGATGGGTGTGGGTTACATGGCGTGAGATGGGCGTGGGTTACATGGCGTGAGATAGGTGTGGGTTACTTGGCGTGAGATGGGTGCGGGTTACATGGCGTGAGATGGGTGTGGCGTACATGGAGTGAGATGGACGTGGGTTACATGGCGTGAGATGGGCGTGGGTTACCTGGCGTGGGATGGGTGTGGGTTACATGGCTTGAGAAGGGCGTTGGTTACCTGGCGTGAGATGATCGTTGGTTACATGGCGTGAGATGGGTGTGGGTTACATGGCGTGGGATGGGCGTGGGTTACCTGGCGTGAGATGGCGTGGGTTACATGGCGTGAGATGGGTGTGGGTTAGACGGCGTGAGATGGGTGTGGGTTACATGGCGTGAGGTGATCGTGGGTTACATGACGTAAGATGGGGGTGGGTTACCTGGCGTGAGATGGCGTGGGTTACATGGCGTGAGATGGGTGTGGGTTAGACGGCGTGAGATGGGTGTGGGTTACATGGCGTGAGATGGGCGTGGGTTACTTGGCGTGAGATAGGTGTGGGTTACTTGGCGTGAGATGGGTGCGGGTTACATGGCGTGAGATGGGTGTGGCTTACATGGCGTGAGATGGACGTGGGTTACATGGCGTGAGATGGGCGTGGGTTACATGGCGTGGGATGGGTGTGGGTTACTTGGCGTGAGATGGCGTGGGTTACATGGCGTGAGATGGACGTGGCTAACATGGCGTGAGGTGGGCGAGGGTTACATGGCGTAAGATGATTATGGGATATCTGGCATGAGATGATCGTGGGTTACATGGCATGAGATGATCGTGGGTTACATGGCGTGAGATGGGTGTGGGTTACATGGCGTGAGATGGGTGTGGGTTACATGGCGTGAGATGATCATGGGTTACATGGCGTGAGGTGCGCGTTGGCTACATGGCGTGAGATGGGTGTGGGTTACATGGCGTGGAATGGGTGTGGGTTACATGGCGTGAGATGGGTGTGGGTTACATGGCGTGACATGGGTGTGGGTTACATGGCATGAGATGATCGTAGGTTACATGACGTGAGGTGGGCGTTTTGTTACATGGCGTGAGATGGGTGTGGGTTACATGGCGTGGGATGGGTGTGTGTTACATGGCGTGGGATGGGTGTGGGTTACATGGCGTGAGATGGGTGTGGGTTACATGGCGTGGGATGGGTGTGGGTTACATGGCGTGAGATGATCATGGGTTACATGGCGTGAGGTGGGCGTTGGTTACATGGCGTGAGATGGGTGTGGGTTACATGGCGTGGGATGGGTGTGGGTTACATGGCGTGGGATGGGTGTGGGTTACATGGCGTGAGATGGGTGTGGGTTACATGGCGTAAGATGGGTGTGGGTTACATGGCATGAGATGATCGTGGGTTACATGGCGTGCGGTGGGCGTTTTGTTACATGGCGTGAGATGGGTGTGGATTACATGGCCTGGGATGGGTGTGGGTTACATGGCGTCAGATGATCATGGGTTATCTGGCAGGAGATGATCGTGGGTTACATGGCGTGAGATGGGCGTTGGTTACATGGCGTGAGATGGGCGTGGGTTACATGGCGTGAGATGGGTGTGGGTTACATGGCCTGAGATGGGTGTGAGTTACATGGCGTGAGATGGGCGTGGGTTACATGGCGTGAGATGATCATGGGTTATCTGGCATGAGATGATCGTGGGTTACATGGCATGAGATGATCGTGGGTTACATGGCGTGAGATGATCGTGGGTTACATGGCGTAAGATGGGCGTAGGTTACATGGCGTGAGATGGATGTGGGTTACATGGCGTGAGATGATCATGGGTTACATGGCGTGAGGTGGGCGTTGGTTACATGGCGTGAGATGGGTGTGGGTTACATGGCGTGGAATGGGTGTGGGTTACATGGCATGGGATGGGTGTGGGTTACATGGCGTGAGATGGGTGTGGGTTACATGGCGTGAGATGGGTGTGGGTTACATGGCATGAGATGATCGTGGGTTACATGGCGTGAGATGGGTGTGGGTTACATGGCGTGAGATGGGTGTGGGTTACAGGGCGTGGGATGAGTGTGGGTTACATGGCGTGGGATGGGTGTGGGTTACATGGCGTGAGATCGGTGTGGGTTACATGGCGTGAGATGGGTGTGGGTTACATGGCGTGAGATGATCATGGGTTATCTGGCATGAGATGATCGTGGGTTACAGGGCATGAGATGATCGTGGGTTACATGGCGTGAGATGATCGTGGGTTACATGGCGTAAGATGGGCGTGGGTTACATGGCGTGAGATGGGTGTTGGTTACATGGCGTGAGATGGGTGTGGGTTACATGCGTGGGATGGGTGTGGGTTACATGGCGTGGGATGGGTGTGGGCTACATGGCGTGAGATGGGTGTGGGTTACATGGCGTGAGATGGGTGTGGGTTACATGGCGTGAGATGATCATGGGTTACATAGCGCGAGGTGGGCGTTGGTTACATGGCATGAGATGATCGTGGGTTACATGGCGTGAGGTTGGCGTTTTGTTACATGGCGTGAGATGGGTGTGGGTTACATGGCGTGGGATGGGTGTGGGTTACATGGCGTGAGATGATCGTGGGTTACATGGCATGAGATGATCGTGGGTTACATGGCGTGAGATGATCGTGGGTTACATGGCGTAAGATGGGCGTAGGTTACATGGCGTGAGATGATCGTGGATTACATGGCATGAGATGATCGTGGGTTACATGGCGTGAGATGGGCGTTGGCTACATGGCGTGAGATGGGCGTGGGTTACATGGCGTGAGATGGGTGTGGGTTACATGGCGTGAGATGATCGTGGGTTATCTGGCATGAGATGATCGTGGGTTACATGGCGTGAGGTGGGCGTTGGTTACATGGCGTGGGATGGGCGTGGGTTACATGGCGTGAGATGGGTGTGGGCTACATGGCGTGAGATGGGTGTGGGTTACATGGCATGAGATGATCGTGGGTTACATGGCGTGAGGTGGGCGTTTTGTTACATGGCGTGAGATCAGTGTGGGTTACATGGCGTGGGATGGGTGTGGGTTACATGGCGTGGGATGGGTGTTGGTTACATGGCGTGAGATGGGTGTGGGTTAGATGGCGTGGGATGGGTGTGAGTTACATGGCGTGAGATAGGCGTGGGTTACATGACGCGAGATGATCGTGGGTTACATCGCGTGAGATGGGTGTGGGTTACATGGCGTGAGATGGGTGTGGGTTACATGGCGTGAGATGATCATGGGTTACATGGCTTGAGATGGGTGTGGGTTACATGGCGTGGGATGGGTGTGGGTTACATGGCGTGAGATGGGTGTGGGTTATATGGCGTGAGATGGGTGTGGGTTACATGGCATGAGATGATCGTGGGTTACATGGCGTGAGGTGGGCGTTGGCTACATGGCGTGAGATGGATGTGGGTTACATGGCGTGAGATGGGTGTGGGTTACATGGCGTGGGATGGGTGTGGGTTACATGGCGTGAGATGGGTGTTGGTTACATGGCGTGGGATGGGTGTGGGTTATCTGGCATGAGATGATCGTGGGTTACATGGCGTGAGATGGCATGGGATACATGGTATGAGATGATCGTTGGTTACCTGGCGTGAGATGGGCGTGGGTTACCTGGCGTGAGATGGCGTGGGTTACATGGCGTGAGATGGGTGTGGGTTAGACGGCGTGAGATGGGCGTGGGTTACATGGCGTGAGATGATCGTGGGTTACATGGCGTGAGATGGGCGTGGGTTACCTGGCGTGAGATGGCGTGGGTTACATGGCGTGAGATGGGTGGGGGTTAGACGGCGTGAGGTGGGCGTGGGTTACATGGCGTGAGATGGGCGCGGGTTACATGGCGTGAGATGGGTGTGGGTTACTTGGCGTGAGATGGGTGCGGGTTACATGGCGTGAGATGGGTGTGGGTTACATGGCGTGAGATGGGCGTGGGCTACATGGCGTGAGATGGGTGTGGGTTACATGGCCTGAGATGGTTGTGAGTTACATGGCGTGAGATGGCGTGGGTTACATGGCGTGAGATGATCGTGGGTTATCTGGCATGAGATGATCGTGGGTTACATGGCATGAGATGATCGTGGGTTACATGGCGTGAGATGATCGTGGGTTACATGGCGTGAGATGGGCGTGAGTTACAGGGCGTGAGATGGGTTTGGGTTACATGGCGTGCGATGATCATGGGTTACATGGCGTGAGGTGGGCGTTGGTTACATGGCGTGAGATGGGTGCGGGTTACATGGCGTGGGATGGGTGTGGGTTACATGGCGTGGGATGGGTGTGGGTTACATGGCGTGAGATGGGTGTGGGTTACATGGCATGAGATGATCGTGGGTTACATGGCGTGAGGTGGGCGTTGGTTACATGGCGTGAGATGGGTGTGGGTTACATGGCCCGGGATGGGTGTGGGTTACATGGCGTGGGATGTGTGTGGGTTACATGGCGTGAGATGGGTGTGGGTTACATGGCGTGGTATGGGTGTGGGTTACATGGCGTGGGATGGGTGTGGGTTACATGGCGTGAGATGGCGTGAGTTACATGGCGTGAGATGGGTGTGGGTTAGACGGCGTGAGATGATCATGGGTTATCTGGCATGAGATGATCGTGGGTTACATGACGTGAGATGGCGTGGGTTACATGGCATGAGATGGGCGTTGGTTACATGGCGTGAGATGGGTGTGGGTTACATGGCGTGAGATGGGTTTGGGTTAGACGGCGTGAGATGGGCGTGGGTTACATGGCGTGAGATGGGCGTGGGTTACATGGCGTGAGATGGGTTTGGGTTACTTGGCGTGAGAAGGGTGCGGGTTACATGGCGTGAGATGGCGTGGGTTACATGGCGTGAGATGGGTGTGGGTTAGACGGCGTGAGATGGGCGTGGGTTACATGGCGTGAGATGATCGTGGGTTACATGGCGTGAGGTGGGCGTGGGTTACATGGCGTGAGATGGGCGCGGGTTACATGGCGTGAGATGGGTGTGGGTTACTTGGCGTGAGATGGGTGCGGGTTACATGGCGTGAGATGGGTGTGGGTTACATGGCGTGAGATGGGCGTGGGCTACATGGCGTGAGATGGGTGTGGGTTGCATGTAAGGAGATGGTTGTGAGTTACATGGCGTGAGATGGCGGGGGTTACATGGCGTGAGATGATCGTGGGTTATCTGGCATGAGATGATCGTGGGTTACATGGCATGAGATGATCGTGGGTTACATGGCGTGAGATGGGCGTGGGTTACATGGCGTGAGATGGGTTTGGGTTACATGGCGTGAGATGATCATGGGTTACATGGCGTGAGGTGGGCGTTGGTTACATGGCGTGAGATGGGTGCGGGTTACATGGCGTGGGATAGGTGTGGGTTACATGGCGTGGGATGGGTGTGGGTTACATGGCGTGAGATGGGTGTGGGTTACATGGCATGAGATGATCGTGGGTTACATGGGGGGAGGTGGGCGTTGGTTACATGGCGTGAGATGGGTGTGGGTTACATGGCCCGGGATGGGTGTGGGTTACATGGCGTGGGATGTGTGTGGGTTACATGGCGTGAGATGGGTGTGGGTTACATGGCGTGGTATGGGTGTGGGTTACATGGCGTGGGATGGGTGTGGGTTACGTGGCGTGAGATGGGTGTGGGTTACATGACGTGAGATGATCGTGAGTTACATGGCGTGAGATGGGCGTGGGTTACATGGCGTGAGATGGCGTGGGCTACATGGCGTGAGATGGGTGTGGGTTAGACGGCGTGAGATGATCATGGGTTATCTGGCATGAGATGATCGTGGGTTACATGGCGTGAGATGGCGTGGGTTACATGGCATGAGATGGGCGTTGGTTACATGGCGTGAGATGGGTGTGGGTTACATGGCGTGAGATGGGTTTGGGTTAGACGGCGTGAGATGGATGTGGGTTACATGGCGTGAGATGGGTGTGGGTTACATGGCGTGGGATGGGTGTGGGTTACATGGCGTGAGATGGGTGTTGGTTACATGGCGTGGGATGGGTGTGGGTTATCTGGCATGAGATGATCGTGGGTTACATGGCGTGAGATGGCGTGGGATACATGGTATGAGATGATCGTTGGTTACCTGGCGTGAGATGGGCGTGGGTTACCTGGCGTGAGATGGCGTGGGTTACATGGCGTGAGATGGGTGTGGGTTAGACGGCGTGAGATGGGCGTGGGTTACATGGCGTGAGATGATCGTGGGTTACATGGCGTGAGATGGGCGTGGGTTACCTGGCGTGAGATGGCGTGGGTTACATGGCGTGAGATGGGTGGGGGTTAGACGGCGTGAGGTGGGCGTGGGTTACATGGCGTGAGATGGGCGCGGGTTACATGGCGTGAGATGGGTGTGGGTTACTTGGCGTGAGATGGGTGCGGGTTACATGGCGTGAGATGGGTGTGGGTTACATGGCGTGAGATGGGCGTGGGCTACATGGCGTGAGATGGGTGTGGGTTACATGGCCTGAGATGGTTGTGAGTTACATGGCGTGAGATGGCGTGGGTTACATGGCGTGAGATGATCGTGGGTTATCTGGCATGAGATGATCGTGGGTTACATGGCATGAGATGATCGTGGGTTACATGGCGTGAGATGATCGTGGGTTACATGGCGTGAGATGGGCGTGAGTTACAGGGCGTGAGATGGGTTTGGGTTACATGGCGTGCGATGATCATGGGTTACATGGCGTGAGGTGGGCGTTGGTTACATGGCGTGAGATGGGTGCGGGTTACATGGCGTGGGATGGGTGTGGGTTACATGGCGTGGGATGGGTGTGGGTTACATGGCGTGAGATGGGTGTGGGTTACATGGCATGAGATGATCGTGGGTTACATGGCGTGAGGTGGGCGTTGGTTACATGGCGTGAGATGGGTGTGGGTTACATGGCCCGGGATGGGTGTGGGTTACATGGCGTGGGATGTGTGTGGGTTACATGGCGTGAGATGGGTGTGGGTTACATGGCGTGGTATGGGTGTGGGTTACATGGCGTGGGATGGGTGTGGGTTACATGGCGTGAGATGGCGTGAGTTACATGGCGTGAGATGGGTGTGGGTTAGACGGCGTGAGATGATCATGGGTTATCTGGCATGAGATGATCGTGGGTTACATGACGTGAGATGGCGTGGGTTACATGGCATGAGATGGGCGTTGGTTACATGGCGTGGGATGGGTGTGGGTTACATGGCGTGAGATGGGTTTGGGTTAGACGGCGTGAGATGGGCGTGGGTTACATGGCGTGAGATGGGCGTGGGTTACATGGCGTGAGATGGGTTTGGGTTACTTGGCGTGAGAAGGGTGCGGGTTACATGGCGTGAGATGGCGTGGGTTACATGGCGTGAGATGGGTGTGGGTTAGACGGCGTGAGATGGGCGTGGGTTACATGGCGTGAGATGATCGTGGGTTACATGGCGTGAGGTGGGCGTGGGTTACATGGCGTGAGATGGGCGCGGGTTACATGGCGTGAGATGGGTGTGGGTTACTTGGCGTGAGATGGGTGCGGGTTACATGGCGTGAGATGGGTGTGGGTTACATGGCGTGAGATGGGCGTGGGCTACATGGCGTGAGATGGGTGTGGGTTGCATGTAAGGAGATGGTTGTGAGTTACATGGCGTGAGATGGCGTGGGTTACATGGCGTGAGATGATCGTGGGTTATCTGGCATGAGATGATCGTGGGTTACATGGCATGAGATGATCGTGGGTTACATGGCGTGAGATGGGCGTGGGTTACATGGCGTGAGATGGGTTTGGGTTACATGGCGTGAGATGATCATGGGTTACATGGCGTGAGGTGGGCGTTGGTTACATGGCGTGAGATGGGTGCGGGTTACATGGCGTGGGATAGGTGTGGGTTACATGGCGTGGGATGGGTGTGGGTTACATGGCGTGAGATGGGTGTGGGTTACATGGCATGAGATGATCGTGGGTTACATGGGGGGAGGTGGGCGTTGGTTACATGGCGTGAGATGGGTGTGGGTTACATGGCCCGGGATGGGTGTGGGTTACATGGCGTGGGATGTGTGTGGGTTACATGGCGTGAGATGGGTGTGGGTTACATGGCGTGGTATGGGTGTGGGTTACATGGCGTGGGATGGGTGTGGGTTACGTGGCGTGAGATGGGTGTGGGTTACATGACGTGAGATGATCGTGAGTTACATGGCGTGAGATGGGCGTGGGTTACATGGCGTGAGATGGCGTGGGCTACATGGCGTGAGATGGGTGTGGGTTAGACGGCGTGAGATGATCATGGGTTATCTGGCATGAGATGATCGTGGGTTACATGGCGTGAGATGGCGTGGGTTACATGGCATGAGATGGGCGTTGGTTACATGGCGTGAGATGGGTGTGGGTTACATGGCGTGAGATGGGTTTGGGTTAGACGGCGTGAGATGGGCGTGGGTTACATGGCGTGAGATGGGCGTGGGTTACATGGCGTGAGATGGGTGTGGGTTACTTGGCGTGAGAAGGGTGCGGGTTACATGGCGTGAGATGGGTGTGGGTTACATGGCGTGAGGTCGGCGTGTGTTACATGGCGTGAGATGGGCGTGTGTTACATGGCGTGAGATGGGCGTGGGTTACATGGCGTGAGATGGGCGTGGGTTACATGGCGTGAGATGGCGTGGGTTACATGGCGTGAGATGGCGTGGGTTACATGGCATGAGATGGGCGTTGGTTACATGGCGTGAGATGGGTGTGGGTTCCATGGCGTGAGATGAGTGTGGGTTACATGGCGTGAGATGGGTGTGGGTTAGACGGCGTGAGATGGGCGTGGGTTACATGGCGTGAGATGGGCGTGGGTTACATGGCGTGAGGTGGGTGTGGGTTACATGGCGTGAGATGGGTGTGGGTTACATGGCGTGAGATGGGTGTGGGTTACATGGCGTGGGATGGGTGTGGGTTACATGGCGTGAGATGGGTGTGAGTTTGACGGCGTGAGATGATCGTGGGTTACATGGCATGAGATGATCATGGGTTACATGGCGTGAGATGGGCGTGGGTTACCTGGCGTGAGATGGCATGGGTTACATGGCGTGAGATGGGTGTGGGTTAGACGGCGTGAGATGGGCGTGGGTTACATGGCGTGAGATGGGCGTGGGTTACATGGCGTGAGATGGGTGTGGGTTACTTGGCGTGAGACGGGTGCGGGTTACATGGCGTGAGATGGGTGTGGGTTACATGGCGTGAGATGGGAGTGGGCTACATGGCGTGAGATGGGCGTGGGTTACATAGCGTGGGATGGTTGTGGGTTACTTGGCGTGAGATGGCGTGGGTTACATGGCGTGAGCTGGGCTAGGGTTACATGGCGTGAGATGGGTGTGGGTTACATGGCGTGAGGTGGGTGTGGGTTAAATGACGTGAGATGGGTGTGGGTCACATGGCGTGAGATGGGCGTGGGTTACACGGCGCGAGATGGGCGTGGGTTGGACGGCGTGAGATGGCGTGGGTTACATGGCGCAAGATGGGTGTTGGTCACATGGCATGAGATGGGCGTGGATTACATGACGCGAGATGGGCGTGGATTACATTGACTGAGATGGGCGTGGGTTACTTGGCGTGAGATGAGCGAGGGTTAGACGGCGTGAGATGGTGTGGGTTACATGGCGCGTGATGGTTGTGGGTTACATGGCGTGAGATGGGTTTGAGTTACATGGCGTGAGATGGGTGTGAGTTACATGGCGTGAGATGGGTGTGGGTTACATGGCGTGAGATGGGTGTGGGTTACATGGCGTGAGATGGGTGTGGGTTACATGGCGTAAGTTGGCGTGGGTTACATGGCGTGAGATGGGTGTGGGTTACATGGCGTGAGATGGGTGTGGGTTACATGGCGTGAGATGGGTGTGGGTTACATGGCGTGAGATGATCGTGGGTTACATGGCGTGAGATTGGTGTGGGTTACATGGTGTGAGATGGGTGTGGGTTACATGGCGTGAGATGGGTGTGGGTTACATGGCGTGGGATGGGTGTGGGTTACGTGGCGTGAGATGGGTTTGAGTGACATGGCGTGAGATGCGTGTGAGTTACATGGCGTGAGATGGGTGTGGGTTACATGGTGTGAGGTGGGCGTTGGTTACATGGCGTGAGATGGGTGTGGGTTGCATGGCGTGGGATGGGTGTGGCTTACATGGCGTGGGATGGGTGTGGGTTACATGGCGTGGGATGGGTGTGGGTTACATGGCGTGAGATGGGTGTGGGTTACATGGCATGAAATGATCGTGGGTTACATGGCGTCAGGTGGGCGTTGGTTACATGGCGTGAGATGGGTGTGGTTTACATGGCGTGGGATGGGTGTGGGTTACATGGCGTGGGACAGGTGTGCGTTACATGGCGCGTGATGGGTGTTGGTTACATGGTGTGGCATGGGTGTGGGTTACATGGCGTGGGATGGGTGCGGGTTACATGGCGTGAGATGGGCGTGGGTTACCTGGCGTGAAATGGCGTGGATTACATGGCGTGAGATGGGTGTGGGTTACATGGCGTGGGATGGGTGTGGGTTACATGGCGTGGGATGGGTGTGGGTTACGTGGCGTGAGATGGGTGTGGGTTACATGGCGTGAGATGATCGTGAGTTACATGGCGTGAGATGGGCGTGGGTTACATGGCGTGAGATGGCGTGGGTTACATGGCGTGAGATGGGTGTGGGTTAGACGGCGTGAGATGATCATGGGATATCTGGCATGAGATGATCGTGGGTTACATGGCGTGAGATGGCGTGGGTTACATGGCATGAGATGGGCGTTGGTTACATGGCGAAAGATGGGTGTGGGTTACATGGCGTGAGATGGGTGTGGGTTAGACGGCGTGAGATGGGCGTGGGTTACATGGCGTGAGATGGGCGTGGGTTACATGGCGTGAGATGGATGTGGGTTACTTGGCGTGAGATGGGTGTGGGTTACATGGCGTGAGATGGGTGTGGGTTACATGGCGTGAGATGGGCGTGGGTTACATGGCGTGAGATGGGCGTGGGTTACATGGCGTGAGATGGGCGTGGGTTACATGGCGTGAGAGGGGCGTGGGTTACATGGCGTGAGATGGCGTGGGTTACATGGCGTGAGATGGCGTTGGTTACATGGCATGAGATGGGCGTTGGTTACATGGCGTGAGATGGGTGTGGGTTACATGGCGTGAGATGGGTGTGGGTTAGACGGCGTGAGATGGGCGTGGGTTACATGGCGTGAGATGGGCGTGGGTTACATGGCGTGAGATGGGTGTGGGTTACTTGGCGTGAGATGGGTGCGGGTTACATGGCGTGAGATGGGTGTGGGTTACATGGCGTGAGATGGGCGTGGGTTACATGGCGTGAGATGGGCGTGGGTTACATGGCGTGAGATGGGTGTGGGTTAGACGGCGTGAGATGGGCGTGGGTTACATGGCGTGAGATGGGCGTGGGTTACATGGCGTGAGATGGGTGTGGGTTACTTGGCGTGAGATGGGTGCGGGTTACATGGCGTGAGATGGGTGTGGGTTACATGGCGTGAGATGGGCGTGGGTTACATGGCGTGGGATGGGCGTGGGTTACATGGCGTGAGATGGGCGTGAGTTACATGGCGTGAGATGGGTTTAGGTTTGACGGCGTGAGATGATCATGGGTTATCTGGCATGAGATGATCGTGGGTTACATGGCGTGAGATGGCGTGGGTTACATGGCATGAGATGGGCGTTGGTTACTTGGCGTGAGATGGCGTATGTTACATGGCGTGAGCTGGACGCGGCTTACATGGCGTGAGTTGGGCCAGTGTTACATGGCGTGAGATGGGTGTGGGTCACATGGCGTGAGGTGGGTGTGGGTTGCATGGCGTGAGATGGGTGTGGGTTACATGGCGTGAGATGGGTGTGAGTTTGACGGCGTGAGATGATCGTGGGTTACATGGCATGAGATGATCATGGGTTACATGGAGTGAGATGGGCGTTGGTTACATGGCGTGAGATAGGTGTGGGTTACATGGCGTGGCATGGGTGTGGGTTACATGACGTGAGATGATCATGGGTTATCTGGCATGAGATGATCGTGGGTTACATGGCGTGAGATGGGTGTGGGTTACGTGGCGTGAGATGGGTGTGGGTTACTTGGCGTGGGATGGGCATGGGTTACCTGGCGTGAGATGGCGTGGGTTACATGGCGTGAGATGGGTGTGGGTTAGACGGCGTGAGATGGGCGTCGGTTACAAGGCGTGAGATGGGTGTGGGTTACATGGCGTGAGATGGGTGTGGGTTACATGGCGTGAGATGGGCGTGGGTTACATGGCGTGAGATGGGTGTGGGTTAGACGGCGTGAGATGATCATGGGATATCTGGCATGAGATGATCGTGGGTTACATGGCGTGAGATGGCGTGGGTTACATGGCATGAGATGGGCGTTGGTTACATGGCGAAAGATGGGTGTGGGTTACATGGCGTGAGATGGGTGTGGGTTACACGGCGTGAGATGGGCGTGGGTTACATGGCGTGAGATGGGCGTGGGTTACATGGCGTGAGATGGATGTGGGTTACTTGGCGTGAGATGGGTGTGGGTTACATGGCGTGAGATGGGTGTGGGTTACATGGCGTGAGATGGGCGTGGGTTACATGGCGTGAGATGGGCGTGGGTTACATGGCGTGAGATGGGCGTGGGTTACATGGCGTGAGATGGGCGTGGGTTACATGGCGTGAGATGGCGTGGGTTACATGGCGTGAGATGGCGTTGGTTACATGGCATGAGATGGGCGTTGGTTACATGGCGTGAGATGGGTGTGGGTTACATGGCGTGAGATGGGTGTGGGTTAGACGGCGTGAGATGGGCGTGGGTTACATGGCGTGAGATGGGCGTGGGTTACATGGCGTGAGATGGGTGTGGGTTACTTGGCGTGAGATGGGTGCGGGTTACATGGCGTGAGATGGGTGTGGGTTACATGGCGTGAGATGGGCGTGGGTTACATGGCGTGAGATGGGCGTGGGTTACATGGCGTGAGATGGGTGTGGGTTAGACGGCGTGAGATGGGCGTGGGTTACATGGCGTGAGATGGGCGTGGGTTACATGGCGTGAGATGGGTGTGGGTTACTTGGCGTGAGATGGGTGCGGGTTACATGGCGTGAGATGGGTGTGGGTTACATGGCGTGAGATGGGCGTGGGTTACATGGCGTGGGATGGGCATGGGTTACATGGCGTGAGATGGGCGTGAGTTACATGGCGTGAGATGGGTTTAGGTTTGACGGCGTGAGATGATCATGGGTTATCTGGCATGAGATGATCGTGGGTTACATGGCGTGAGATGGCGTGGGTTACATGGCATGAGATGGGCGTTGGTTACTTGGCGTGAGATGGCGTAGGTTACATGGCGTGAGCTGGACGCGGCTTACATGGCGTGAGTTGGGCCAGTGTTACATGGCGTGAGATGGGTGTGGGTCACATGGCGTGAGGTGGGTGTGGGTTGCATCACGTGAGATGGGTGTGGGTTACATGGCGTGAGATGGGTGTGAGTTTGACGGCGTGAGATGATCGTAGGTTACATGGCATGAGATGATCATGGGTTACATGGAGTGAGATGGGCGTTGGTTACATGGCGTGAGATGGGCGTGGGTTACATGGCATGAGATGGGCGTGGGCTACATGGCGTGAGATGGGCGTGGGTTACATGGCGTGGGATGGGTGTGGGTTACTTGGCGTGAGATGGCGTGGGTTACATGGCGTGAGCTGGGTGTGGGTCACATGGCGTGAGATGGGCGTGGGTTACACGGCGTGAGATGGGCGTGGGTTGGACGGCGTGAGATGGCGTGGGTTACATGGCGCAAGATGGGTGTTGGTTACATGGCGTGAGATGGGCGTGGATTACATGACGCGAGATGGGCGTGGATTACATTGCGTGAGATGGGCGTGGGTTACATGGCGTGAGATGAGCGAGGGTTAGACGGCGTGAGATGGTGTGGGTTACATGGCGCGTGATGGTTGTGGATTACATGGCGTGAGATGATCGTGGGTTACATGGCGTGAGATTGGTGTGGGTTACATGGCGTGAGATGGGCGTGGGTTACATGGCGTGGGATGGGTGTGGGTTACGTGGCGTGAGATGGGTTTGAGTTACATGGCGTGAGATGGGTGTGAGTTACATGGCGTGAGATGGGTGTGGGTTACATGGCGTGAGATGGGTGTGGGTTACATGGCGTGAGATGGCGTGGGTGACATGGCGTGAGATGGGTGTGAGTTACATGGCGTAAGATGATCGTGGGTTACATGGCGTGAGATGGGTGTGAGTTACATGGCGTGAGATAGGCGAGGGCTACATGCCGTGAGATGGGTGTGGGTTACATGGCATGAGATGATCGTGGGTTACATGGCGTGAGATGATGGTGGGTTACATGGCATGAGATGATCGTGGGTTACATGGCGTGAGATGATCGTGGGTTACATGGCGTGAGATGATCGTGGGTTACATGGCATGAGATTATCGTGGGTTGCACGGCTTGAGATGGCGTGGGTTACATGGCGTGAGATGATCGTGGGTTACATGGCGTGAGATGGGCGTGGGTTACATGGCGTGAGATGGGTGTGGGTTACATGGCGTGAGATGATCATGGGTTACATGGCGTGAGGTGGGCGTTGGCTACATGGCGTGAGATGGGTGTGGGTTGCATGGCGTGGGATGGGTGTGGGTTACATGGCGTGGGATGGGTATGGGTTACATGGCGTGGGATGGGTGTGGGTTACATGGCGTGAGATGGGTGTGAGTTACATGGCGTGAGATGGGTGTGAGTTACATGGCGTGAGATGGGTGTGGGTTACATGGCTTGAGATGGCTGTGGGTTACATGGCGTGAGATGGGTGTGAGTTACTCGGCGTGAGATAGGCGTGGGCTACATGACGTGAGATGGGTGTGGGTTACATGGCATGGGATGATCGTGGGTTACATGGCGTGAGGTGATGGTGGGTTACATGGCATGAGATGATCGTGGATTACATGGCGTGAGATGATCGTGGGTTACATGGCGTGAGATGATTGTGGGTTACATGGCATGAGCTGATCGTGGCTTACACGGCTTGAGATGGCGTGGGTTACATGGCGTGAGATGATCGTGGGTTACATGGCGTGAGATGGGCGTGGGTTACATGGCGTGAGATGGGTGTGGGTTACATGGCGTGAGATGATCATGGGTTACATGACGTGAGGTGGGCGTTGGTTACATGGCGTGAGATGGGTGTCGGTTACATGGCGTGAGATGGGTGTGGGTTACATGGCGTGAGATGGGCGTGGGTTACATGGCGTGGGATGGGAGTGGGTTACATGGCGTGAGATGGGTGTGAGCTACATGGCGTGAGATGGGTGTGAGTTACATGGCGTGAGATGGGTGTGGGTTACATGGCTTGAGATGGGTGTGGGTTACATGACGTGAGATGGGTGTGAGTTACATGGCGTGAGATGGGCGTGGGCTACATGACGTGAGATGGGTGTGGGTTACATGGCATGGGATGATCGTGGGTTACATGGCGTGAGATGATGGTGGGTTACATGGCCTGAGATGGGTGTGGGTTACATGGCGTGGGATGGGCGTGGGTTATATGGCGTGGGATGGGTGTGGGTTACATGGCGTGAGATGGGTGTGAGTTACATGGCGTGAGATGGGTGTGAGTTACATGGCGTGAGATGGGTGTGGGTTACATGGCTTGAGATGGGTGTGGGTTACATGGCGTGAGATGGGTGTGAGTTACATGGCGTGAGATAGGCGTGGGCTACATGACGTGAGATGGGTGTGGGTTACATGGCATGGGATGATCATGGGTTACATGGCGTGAGATGATGGTGGGTTACATGGCATGGGATGATCGTGGGTTACATGGCCTGAGATGATCGTGGGTTACATGGCGTAAGATGATCGTGGGTTACATGGCATGAGATGATCGTGGGTTACACGGCTTGAGATGGCGTGGGTTACATGGCGTGAGATGATCGTGGGTTATCTGGCATGAGATGATCGTGGGTTACATGGCGTGAGATGGGCGTGGGTTACATGGCGTGAGATGGGTGTGGGTTACATGGCGTGAGAGGATCATAGGTTACATGGCGTGAGGTGGGCGTTGGTTACATGGCGTGAGATGGTGTGGGTTACATGGCCCGAGATAAGTGTGGGTTACATTGCGTGAAATGATCGTTGGTTACATGGCGTGAGTTGGGTGTGGGTTACATGGCGTGCGATGGGCGTCGGCTACATGGCGTGTGATGGGTGTGGGTTACATGGCGTGAGATGGGTGTTAGTTTCATGGCGTGAGATGGGTGTGAGTTACATGGCGTGAAATGGGTGTGGGTTACATGGCGTGAGATGGGTGTGGGTTACATGGCGTGAGATGGGTGTGAGTTACATGGCGTGAGATAGGCGTGGGCTACATGACGTGAGATGGGTGTGGGTTACATGGCATGAGATGATCGTGGGTTGAATGGCGTGAGATGATGGTGGGTTACATGGCATGAGATGATCGTGGGTTACATGGCGTGAGATGGGTGTGGGTTACATGGCTTGAGATGATCGTGGGTTACATGGCATGAGATGATCGTGGGTTGCACGGCTTGAGATGGCGTGGGTTACATGGCGTGAGATGATCGTGGGTTACATGGCGTGAGATGGGCGTGGGTTACATGGCGTGAGATGGGTGTGGGTTACATGGCGTGAGATGATCATGGGTTACATGGCGTGAGGTGGGCGTTGGTTACATGGCGTGAGATGATTGTGGGTTGCATGGCGTGGGATGGGTGTGGGTTACATGGCGTGGGATGGGTATGGGTTACATGGCGTGGGATGGGTGTGGGTTACATGGCGTGAGATTGGTGTGGGTTACATGGCATGAGATGATCGTGGGTTACATGGCGTGAGGTGGGCGTTGGTTACATGGCGTGAGATGGGTGTGGGTTACATGGCGTGGGATGGGTGTGGGTTACATGACGTGGGACGGGTGTGGGTTACATGGCTTGAGATGGGTGTGGGTTACATGGCGTGAGATGGGTGTGAGTTACATGGCGTGAGATAGGCGTGGGCTACATGACGTGAGATGGGTGTGGGTTACATGGCATGGGATGATCGTGGGTTACATGGCGTGAGATGATGGTGGGTTACATGGCATGAATTGATCGTGGGTTAAATGGCGTGAGATGATCGTGGGTTACATGGCGTGAGATGATCGTGGGTTACATGGCACGAGATGATCGTGGGTTAGACGGCTTGAGATGGCGTGGGTTACATGGCGTGAGATGATCGTGGGTTACATGGCGTGAGATGGGCGTGGGTTACATGGCGTGAGATGGGTGTGGGTTACATGGCGTGAGATGATCATGGGTTACATGGCGTGAGGTGGGCGTTGGTTACATGGCGTGAGATGGGTGTGGGTTACATGGCGTGAGATGGGTGTGGGTTACATGGCGTGAGATGGGCGTGGGTTACATGGCGTGGGATGGGTGTGGGTTACATGGCGTGAGATGGGTGTGAGTTACATGGCGTGAGATGGGTGTGAGTTACATGGCGTGAGATGGGTGTGGGTTACATGGCTTGAGATGGGTGTGGGTTACATGACGTCAGATGGGTGTGAGTTACATGGCGTGAGATGGGTGTGGGTTACATGGCATGGGATGATCGTGGGTTACATGGCGTGAGATGATGGTGGGTTACATGGCATGAGATGATCGTGGGTTACATGGCGTGAGATGATCGTGGGTTACATGGCGTGAGATGATCGTGGGTTACATGGCATGAGATGATCGTGGGTTACACGGCTTGAGATGGCGTGGGTTACATGGCGTGAGATGATCGTGATTTACATGGCGTGAGATGGGCGTGGGTTACATGGCGTGTGATGGTTGTGGGTTACATGGCGTGAGATGATCATGGGCTACATGGCGTGAGGTGGGCGTTGGTTACATGGCGTGAGATGGGTGTGGGTTACATGGCGTGAGATGGGTGTGGGTCACATGGCGTGAGATGGGTGTGGGTTACATGGCGTGAGATGGGTGTGGGTTACATGGCGTGAGATGGGTGTGGGTTACATGGCATGAAATGATCGTGGGTTACATGGCGTGAGGTGGGCGTTGGTTACATGGCGTGAGATGGGTGTGGGTTACATGGCGTGGGATGGGTGTGGGTTACATGGCGTGGGACGGGTGTGGGTTACATGGCGTGAGATGGGTGTTGGTTACATGGTGTGGGATGAGTGTGGGTTACATGGCGTGGGATGGGTGCGGGTTACATGGCGTGAGATGGGCGTGGGTTACATGGCGTGAGATGGCGTGGGTTACATGGCGTGGGATGGGTGTGGATTACATGGCGTGGGATGGGTGTGGGTTATATGGCGTGAGATGGGTGTTGGTTACATGGCGTGAGGTGGGCGTTGGTTACATGGCGTGAGATGGGTGTAGGTTACATGGCGTGAGATGGGCGTGGGTTACCTGGCGTGAGATGATCGTGGGTTACATGGCATGAGATGATCGTGGGTTACACGGCTTGAGATGGCGTGGGTTACATGGCGTGAGATGATCGTGGGTTACATGGCGTGAGATGGGCGTGGGTTACATGGCGTGAGATGGGTGTGGGTTACATGGCGTGAGATGATCATGGGCTACATGGCGTGAGGTGGGCGTTGGTTACATGGCGTGAGATGGGTGTGGGTTACATGGCGTGAGATGGGTGTGGGTTACATGGCGTGAGATGGGTGTGGGTTACATGGCCTGAAGTGATCGTGGGTTACATGGCGTGAGGTGGGCCTTGGTTAGATGGCGTGAGATGGGTGTGGGTTACATGGCGTGGGATGGTGTGGGTTACCTGGCCCGAGATGGGTGTGGGTTACATGGCGTGAGATGATCGTGGGTTACATGGGGTGAGATGGGTGTGGGTTACATGGCGTGAGATGGGCGTGGGTTACATGGCGTGGGATGGGTGTGGGTTACATGGCGTGAGATGGGTGTGAGTTACATGGCGTGAGATGGGTGTTAGTTACATGGCGTGAGATGGGTGTGGGTTACATGGCGTGAGTTGGGTGTGGGTTACATGGCGTGAGATGAGTGTGAGTTACATGGCGTGAGTTGGGTGTGGGTTACATGGCGTGAGATGGGTGTGAGTTACATGGCGTGAGATAGGCGTGGGTTACATGACGTGAGATGGGTGTGGGTTACATGGCATGAGATGATCGTGGGTTACATGGCGTGAGATGATCGTGGGCTACATGGCACGAGATGATCGTGGGTTACATGGCGTGAGATGATCGTGGGTTACATGGCGTGAGATGATCATGGGTTATCTGGCATGAGATGATCTTGGGTTACATGGCGTGAGATGGCGTGGGTTACATGGCATGAGATGGGCGTTGGTTACCTGGCGTGAGATGGGCGTGGGTTAGACGGCGTGAGATGGGTGTGGGTTACATTGCGTGAGATGATCGTGGGTTACGTGGCGTGAGATGGGCTGGGTTACCTGGCGTGAGATGGCGTGGGTTACATGGCGTGAGATGGGTGTGGGTTAGACGGCGTGAGATGGGTGCGGGTTACATGGCGTGAGATGGGTGTGGGTTACATGGCGTGTGATGGGCGTGGGTTACATGGCGTGGGATGGGTGTGGGTTACTTGGCGTGAGATGGCGTGGGTTGCATGGCGTGAGCTGGACGTGGCTTACATGGCGTGAGCTGGGCGAGGGTTACATGGCGTGAGATGGGTGTGGGTTACATGGCGTGAGGTGGGTGTGGGTTACATGGCGTGAGATGGGTGTGGGTCACATGGGGTGAGATGGGCGTGGGTTACATGGCGTGAGATGGGCGTGGGTTGGACGGCGTAAGATGGCGTGGGTTACATGGCGCAAGATGGGTGTTAGTTACATGGCGTGAGATGGGCGTGGATTACATGACGCGAGATGGGCGTGGATTACATGGCGTGAGATTGGCGTGGGTTACATGGCGTGAGATGAGCGTGGGTTAGACGGCGTGAGATGGGTGTGAGTTACATGGCGTGCGATGGGTGTGAGTTACATGGCGTTAGATGGGTGTAGGTTACATGGCGTGAGATGGGTGTGGGTTACATGGCGTGAGATGGCGTGGGTTACATGGCGTGGGATGGGTGTGAGTTACATGGCGTGAGATGGCGTGGGTTACATTTCGTGGGGTGGACGGCGTGGTATAGACGTGGGCTGCCAGTATTTGCGAGGATGCTGGTGTGCGTGTGAATGTGGGTTCGGCCGGAAGGGGAGGGTGGGGATGGTGCGTGGGTTTACATAGGCGGTAGATTATCATTATATATACGTCTGGTCGTACGGTGAGGACCATACAGCGGTCAGCATCCACTGTCATGGCTGAGACCTGAGTGATAACTCACGATACTTCGTTCCGTCAGCTAAACGCCCCGTTTGGCGGAGGACTGACGCACAGGTACCCGAGGCGTCCTTGAAATATTAATGTGCTTTACGCCATAGAATGCTGCATGGTTCAGTGACCACGCCTTTCGTCGAAGGCGTGGCCATCAGCAAGGGGGGGGGGCGTACTGGGGTGGTGGGGGGGGGGGTGAACACGTTGCGCTGGCACCCCTACACTCCCCGCTCCCCCATCCCGGTAAAATCGCTCCTCCAACCCCCCCTCCCCCTCCTCCCCGTCGCACTCCCCCCCACATCCCTGAGCTCTAATCAACACCTATCCCCCCCATTTCCCCCCGCCGCTCCCTACTCCTCTTGTCACGTCCCCGGGCGGGGGGTGGGGGGGACACTACATATAGCTAGGTACGTGCATATGTGCCGCCTAAATGACCCCTTCTTTCGCCTTTTTCTCTAAATCACCGAAAAAGATACAAAAATCTCAGTGTCTATTTTGGATGCCCTGTTTGACCATAAATTTCTGTCAGCGTCCATATTAGATGCCTTTCTTAACCAAAAAATTATCTCTCAGTGATCACAAAATCCCGCACTTTTCTCTCGCTCTCCAAATGCTCTCTATGGCATGAGCGGCACACCTACGCCATTATAGTAATGTAGTGCCCCCCCCCCTCCGGGGGTCACGCCCCCCGGGGTACACAAGCAAAAGCGGGGGGGGGGAGGGACAAGAAGGAGTCTGGATGTAGGGGGATGAGATGGATGGTTGGGGGGGGGGGGGGGGGGGGCTGGGGGAGGTGATTCTGATCGGGTAGCCGATCGGAACCGAAAACATCACTCCGAAGCCGTCAATTTTTCATGACGGATTTCTGGTACTTCCGTTGTTACAAGTGTGCGAAGAGATGGCACCTGACAGCGATAATTGCCAATGATGGCCAGGGGTCACCTCATACGAACTACACGTACGTCATAAAGTTAGTGGCGTGGCCGAAACAAAAGCGGAGGCTTTAGCGCTAAGTCCGAGTCCGCGGATAATGTACCGTAACTTAGGCGGCAATGACGGTGATTTATATCTCCGTGGCGGAAGCCATATGACTAACCCATTACACCTGAATTAAGAGATGAATAATAAACTAGGGCAACATATTCCTATTAGTTTCGTCTGGCTTTCTCTCTTGCTAAACGGTACATCATGTTTTGTGGATTTTTTTTTCTCTTTTCGCAAGCTCTGGGATTCGACGTAATTGTATGGTTAAATGAGTGGCGAGTGCTGGGGTCAGAGCTGGGAGGCGGGCGGGGGGGGGGGCGGGGGTGGAGTTTAGTGGCGTGTCCAGGACTTTGCTTGTCACAGTGATATTAATATCCGCCGTTTCATTGTCAACAGCAACCTGTGTCCTAATAGACCTCACCTTCAGGCAGTCCATACCGGTTTGGGGAAGGGGGGGAGGGGGGGGGGGGCTGAATGGATGGGGATACGTCCAGCGACATGGATACATCATACCTTCGTATCGAGAAGCCATCAGGGGAACATTGATGTTGGCAACTGTGTGTAGCCTGTTATCATATAGTCCATGCTACAACTGAGTGCTCCCCCCCCACTCTCCCTTTCCATCTCATATGTGTGCGAGTCAGAGGCAACCATGACGGCCTCTGAGAATTCCCTCAAGCTTCTCATACAAAATGTCCCCCAGAGAAGCAATTGAAATGAAAGTGATGTATCTACATTTCTTATTGGGTAAAAAAAGTGCAAAAAGAGTGCAATACACAAAAAAAACGTGGTGATGAAACCTGGTTGTGCCAGGGTGTTGCATGTATTGTGGCTTTCTTATGTAGGACTAACTTACTGTGTCATATCGGTTTTTCGACATGTTATAAAGCAAACACTTGACGCTGATGTGTGGTGATATATATGTTCTGCATGGCAATATCCAATAAATATTTAAATTTGGTCGAAGCCAAACGGCTGCAAACTTGACATTAACGGTAAAACTTATAACGACTGACATGACTGGCGCAGTGGATTCGATAATATATCAACCAGGGAGAGAGTAGAGAATGGTAAGGGAGAGGTGAGGGAGAGCAAAAGAGAGGTAGAGAGGGGGGGGGGGCGTGAGAGAGAGAGGCCGGGGTGAGAGAGAGGGAGGGAGAGTGGGCGAGAGAGGTCGGGAGTAGAGGATGGTAAGGGAGAGGTGAGGGAGAGCGAGAGAGAGGTAGGGAGAAGGGGGGGTGGGGCGTGAGCGAGTGGGGACGGGGTGAGAGAGAGGGAGGGAGAGTGGGCGAGAGAGGTCGGGAGTAGAGGATGGTAAGGGAGAGGTGAGGGAGAGCGAGAGAGAGGGAGGGAGAAAGGGGGGTGGGGGGTGAGAGAGAGGGGACGGGGTGAGAGAGAGGGAGGGAGAGTGGGCGAGAGAGGGAGGGAGTAGAGGATGGTAAGGGAGAGGTGAGGGAGAGCGAGAGAGAGGGAGGGAGAAAGGGGGGTGGGGGGTGAGAGACAGGGGACGGGCTGAGAGAGAGGGAGGGAGAGTGGGCGAGAGAGCGAGGGAGTAGAGGATGGTAAGGGAGAGGTGAGGGAGAGCGAGAGAGAGGGAGGGAGAAAGGGGGGTGGGGCGTGAGAGAGAGGGGACGGGGTGAGAGAGAGGGAGGGAGAGTGGGCGAGAGAGGTCGGGAGTAGAGGATGGTAAGGGAGAGGTGAGGGAGAGCGAGAGAGAGGGAGAGAGAAAGGGGGGTGGGGCGTGAGAGAGAGGAGACGGGGAGAGAGAGAGGGGGAGAGAGGGGGAGAGAGAGAGAGGGAGGGAGAAAGAGGGGTGGGGCGTGTTACTGATGGTGGTCTTTGTAACCTAAAATGGCCTTTGTAACCCGAAATATGGCCGCTGTAACCTCACGTTTTGGCCTATGTAACCTAAAATGGACTATGCACCTTTTCCGATGGCCTCTGTAACCTACAGCGGCCTATGTAACCTGGCTAAATGGACTATGTACCTATCTCTTTTGGCCTTCGTAACCTTGCTCAATAACTAATTTCTCCCACAAGGGGGGATAAATGCTCCCAAAGAAATATTTTGTTACCATCCCGTGCACCATTTCGATAAATTCTTTCAATAGTATATATGTCCATCGTTGCAAACACTGAACAATATCAAGTAGCTGCTTGGCAGCAACATAAAAATAGAAATACAAACAAAGTGCTTTGATTCCAACGTTTATTTCTTAAAAAAGGTTGTCTTCTTTGAATAATGCATTGGAAAGTAATAACGTGGGTTTTCAAATCGTAAATTATACAACAGAAAGTACGTCCTGAAGTATCCCGAGCATTGACGTGTATTTAAACCACCAGTACACTCCAAAAATCCATCTCATGCCTCACTTAATAATTTAACGCTGTGATGAGGACCCCCCGCCACCCCCCCCCCCCATTACACCCCCAAACGCCCAGGTGAATATTACCGACCACAGTCGCACACCCTAGGTACCCCCACACCATTCCCACACCCTCACCAATCTCACACCCTAGGCACCCCCACTAAATTCCCACGGCCTCACGATTACAGTCTCACACCATAGGCACCCCCATCAGAGTCCCACGGCCTCATGACTACAGTCTCACATCCTGGCACCCCCACCAGAGTCCCACGGCCTCATGACTACAGTCTCACACCCTAGGCACCCCCATCAGAGTCCCACGGCCTCATGACTACAGTCTCACACCCTAGGACCCCCCACCAGAGTCCCATGGCCTCATGACTACAGTCTCACATCCTGGCACCCCCACCAGAGTCCTACGGCCTCATGACTACAGTCTCACACCCTAGGACCCCACACCAGAGTCCCATGGCCTCATGACTACAGTCTCACATCCTGGCACCCCCACCAGAGTCCCACGGCCTCATGACTACAGCCTCACACCCTAGGCACCCCCATCAGAGTCCCACGGCCTCATGACTACAGTCTCACATCCTGGCACCCCCACCAGAGTCCCACGGCCTCATGACTACAGTCTCACATCCTGGCACCCCCATCAGAGTCCCACGGCCTCATGACTACAGTCTCACACCCTAGGACCCCCCACCAGAGTCCCATGGCCTCATGACTACAGTCTCACATCCTGGCACCCCCACCAGAGTCCACGGCCTCATGACTAAAGCCTCACACCGTAGGCACCCCCATCAGAGTCCCACGGCCTCATGACTACAGTCTCACATCCTGGCACCCCCACCAGAGTCCCACGGCCTCATGACTACAGACTCACACCCTAGGACCCCCCATCAGAGTCCCACGGGCTCATGACTACAGCCTCACACCCTAGGACCCCCCATCAGAGTCCCACGGCCTCATGACTACAGTCTCACATCCTGGCACCCCCACCAGAGTCCCACGGCCTCATGACTACAGCCTCACACCCTAGGACCCCCTCATCAGAGTCCCACGGCCTCATGACTACAGTCTCACATCCTGGCACCCCCACCAGAGTCCCACGGCCTCATGACTACAGCCTCACGACTACAGCCTCACATCCTGGCACCCCCACCAGAGTCCCACGGCCCGAGGAGTACATCGGCACGCTTTCTCATGCATTTCCTGATGTCAGTGCGAGAGAGGCACCGTGATGCCCGTGTTGGTAAAAAGCTCCCTCAACTTCTTCTTTAGAGATGCCGGGTACTTCTACCGGGTCCTTCGCTGTGTCTCCTGTGAAGACAAATGCAATTACTAGAAGAGTATTTAAGATAATCACAATATACATTGAGCAAATAACTGCTTTTATTTTAATTTGACGAGCTCCGGCACTGGCAGCCAGAAACAGCCAGACATGGTCGTAAGTTAGCGCCTTGTGCCTTTCTGTATGTTTGGCCAGCTTGCACGGTGAACCCATGCATGTCACGCAAGTACCTTTGAGTGTGAAAATATAATTTCTTACATATGGGACATGGTTGCTTCTTCCACTTCGCCGGCCTTTCGTGCGACTTACCCATGGTTTCCAGGTCATCATCGCAAGACATGACGTGGGTTTTCGTCTCGCTACACGCTTCACCGCTAACTACGCTGTACAGTTTTTCAGATTCCATACTTGTCTGCAAGTAAACAAAGCAACAAAGTGTTATTGATGATTTGCCTTGGTCAAAATATAATTGTTGAGTCATATTGCACGTTATCTGCCCAACAGCCAACATCCCAGCAGCCCAGGGGTCAAGAGTAGCTGAGGCGCCCAGGGTGAACACGGGGGCAGGGGCGCTCAAGGGGTACAGGGGACCGGGGGCGCTCAGGGGGTACAAGGGACCGGGGGCGCTCAGTTGGTACAGGGGACCTGGGGCGCTCAGGGGGTATAGGGGAGCTGGGGCGCTCAGGGGGTACAGGGGACCGGGGGCGCTCAGGGGGTACAGGGGAGCTGGGGCGCTCAGGGGGTACAGGGGACCGGGGGCGCTCAGGGGGTACAGGGAAACTGGGGCGCTCAGGGAGTACAGGGGACCGGGGGCGCTTAGGGAGTACAGGGGACCGGGGGCGCTCAGGGGGTACAGGGGATCTGGGGCGCTCAGGGGGTACAGGGGAGCTGGGGCGCTCAGGGGGTACAGGGGACCTGGGGCGCTCAGGGGGTACAAGGGACCGGGGGCGCTCAGTTGGTACAGGGGACCTGGGGCGCTCAGGGGGTATAGGGGAGCTGGGGCGCTCAGGGGGTACAGGGGACCTGGGGCGCTCAGGGGGTATAGGGGAACTGGGGCGCTCAGGGAGTACAGGGGACCGGGGGCGCTCAGTTGGTACAGGGGACCTGGGGTCCTCAGGGAGTACAGGGGAACTGGGGCTCTCAGAGGATACAGGGGGCCTGGGGCGCTCAGGGTAAACACGGGACCTGGGGCGCTCAGGGCCTACAGGGGACCGGGGGCGCTCAGAGGGTATAGGGGACCGGGGGCGCTCAAGGGGTATAGGGGCCCGGGGGCGCTCAGAGGGTATAGGGGACCGGGGGCGCTCAAGGGGTATAGGGGACCGGGGCCGCTCAGGGGGTACAGGGGACCGGGGGCGCTTAGGTGGTACAGGGGACCTGGGGTCCTCAGGGAGTACAGGGGAGCTGAGGCGCTCGGGGCCTACAGGGGAGCTTGTGTCCTCAGGGGGTACAGGGGAGCTGGGGTCCTCAGGGGGTAGGCTATAGGGGAGCTGGCGTCCTCACGGAGTACAGGGGAGCTGGGGTCCTCGGGGGATACTGGGGAGCTGGGGTCCTCAGGGGATACTGGGGAGCTGGGGTCCTCAGGGGATACTGGGGAGCTGGGGTCCTCAGGGGATACTGGGGAGCTGGGGTCCTCAGGGGGTACAGGAGAGCTAGCGTCCTCACGGGGTACAGGGGAGCTGGAGTCCTCATGGGGTAGGGTAGGGTGGGGCAAGACGCCCAGGTGGGGTAAAACGCCCATGCCCAAAATAACCCAGACGCGCATGTTCCGGAAGACTATGAGTGACGCATACATGTCACGTGATCATATCCGAACGTCTTCTGGAAGCGTGGGGTCGAGAATGCAAAAATAAGTATATCATTGACAATTTCCCATTTTGACCTCCTTTTTTGTAAAATTGCTCTAGAATTATTGGCTCACCATAGCTGACTTATGAGGATTCAGGTCTGATTACCAGGTCAGTCACAATAACAAGATTATAAACTGTAACGATGTGTCTGTGAATTTGGGCAATAATTGCATAAAGGCGGGCTAGGCTAAAATAACAATACTGTTGTCTGATGGGGTAAAACGCCCACTTCATTTTGGGACAAAACGCCTACCAGATTATTGGGTAGGCGTTTTACCCCATTGGTAGGCGTTTTGCCCCATTATCAATTCTCTCATTAAAAATATATTTCTTGTTTAACACATAGATCGAAAATTCGTCTACTTTATTAATGTTCATCATATAATAGAACATAATGGAAGCGATTAAAGCTGCTCATACATATATTATTCACCTATATCATGACTTTACAAACAGGGCGTTTTGCCCCACACCGGTACAAAACGCCCCAAAATGGAATTTTATCTTTTCGTTTTCCACGCCTTACGGCTAATATTTACAAAGAAATCCATGTATCATTAACGTAGAGCCATGCGTGATGAAGGTCTCTGACGTTATCTAGATTTGCTCGTATCATACTGAAAATAAATATGGCGCATCTTGCTTAAGGTAGGCGTTTTGCCCCACTCTACCCTACAGGCCTGGGCGCTGGAGTCCTCAGGGGGAAGGCTATGTGAGAGCTGGGGTTCTTAGTGGGGAGAGCTATGTGGCCGTGTTCACAAAGATTCGTAAGTAAATTCTTTTAGCAAAATCCAAAAAAATCTCAAGAATTGTTAAGAATTTGCGTTAACATTCTCAGTGTCCCGAAAAAGTAAAAAGGTATAAGACTTACTTTATTAGAGCAAACAATTAAGAAAACCTAAAGGTGTCCTAAGATTTGAAGACATGTCACTAGCTTCGACTTTACTAAACTTTCAGCGTTTTATATGGATTGCCATGAGGAACTGACAAGCTAAATTTAAGAGCAGTTGCCGGAGGGCGGGCGGTACGCATAGTTACTGTTGAAACGCATTGCGTCACAATACACTTGACGTCACTAAGCAACAATACAGACGATATGTTTCTCACCATGACAACAGTGACAACAATTGCTGCATGAACGCAGTGCGTCACAATACACTTGAAGTCACTAAGCAACAATACCGACGATATATTTATCACCATGACAACAGTGACGACAATGACAAGAACCGTGCCATATCTAGTTGGTCCAAAGGGCAGGGGAGATGAGGCACTCCGTTGCTTGCAGGGGAGATGTGGAACTCTAATCATGTCTTCCGTATTAAACTTTTAAACCGCATTAAGCCATAACTAGATTCATTGGGTGTGACTATTATCGTTAACGCGTTAATTCCGAGCATACCAAAAGTAATAAATTTGCGAATATATGTATAATGTATTGATTTATTAGAAAGAAACTTACCTTCGTCTGCAAGGCGCTGTCTGCAGAAGCCTCGTGTGTGAGCGACAATACAAGGTACCAGACAGGATCTGCACCAATCGTGCGGGGATCCTGCGTTTTCCGAAGCACCTCTGTTGCTCAAAATGGTCGCTGTAACCTGTTTTTGGTCTATGTAACCTAAAAATTGGCCTCTGCAACTTACTCACCACGCGCTGCTCACTCGAAAATATTGATTCGTCGATTTTGAATTGCGTTCATTTCTTTAAAGGATGGATTTTTTTATCGGGATTAAGTGTATTTTAGTAGCTTTTTGCCTCAAAAAATCAATTTAAATAAAAAAAGTGGCATTACTTCTAGCACGGAAAGACATTGGGCGAATATTTGCCAGGACTGCAAAGTGTCATTTGCAGCGCAATTTTTTTCAATATTTTAATATTAACGACAGCGCCAACGAGTTTAACACCCAAACCGAAAGAAATAAGTGTTACTAATCCTTTTCAACAAGAGTGCAGCGGTTACCATTTAAATAAATCAAGAAATGGAATGAATCTTTTACATGTTTAACTGAACGTATTTAGGCCGAAGCGCTTTGCTATGTAAATCTTGTAAATTATCGCACAAACTTGGCCAAAATGTAGGCAAATGTTTAGATGAATGATTAAAGAAATGCATTGTGCAAAAAATCGGGCTGAAAGTGCAAGAAATGTGCCAAAATGGCGTATGTAAAGGCGGTCATCATTTTCAACGTGAGAAAAACGACATTCTGAACTTGAGTGGGCATGCCGAGTAACATGGTATAGGAGAAATTCTTGTTTGTTTTGGTTTGAAAAAAGGCGAGAAAGAAAAATGGGAGGATAGAGAATTTTCTAAATATATTTGGGGGAGTGCAAGTAAACGTATTCCATTTTCCATGAAGACGTTTGCTAACCTCTTAAAACAAAAAAATCGAAGTCGGGTTACAAAGGCCATTTCACCCACCGAAATCTTGTAATAACTTAAAAGAAAATCAATCGGGGACAATTAAGTTCAAACGATTCGACACACAGAATCGGAGTACATATACTGGCAAAAGGGTAGAAAATTAACCATCACGGAAATCGCATGTCTATAGGATATCACTATCCCGGTTACAAGAAGTGGCCTCATGAAGAGGAAGAGAGTGAGAGAGAGGGGACGGGGTAAGAGAGAGGGAGGGAGAGTGGGCGAGAGAGGGAGGGAGTAGAGGATGGTAAGGGAGAGGTGAGGGAGAGCGAGAGAGAGGGAGGGAGAAAGGGGGGTGGGGCGTGAGAGAGAGGAGACGGGGTGAGAGAGAGGGAGGGGGAGTGGGCGAGAGAGGTCGGGAGTAGAGGATGGTAAGGGAGAGGTGAGGGAGAGCGAGAGAGAGGGAGGGAGAAAGTGGGGTGGGGCGTGAGAGAGAGGGAACGGGGTGAGAGAGAGGAAGGGGGAGTGGGCGAGAGAGGGAGGGAGTAGAGGATGGTAAGGGACAGGTGAGGAAGAGCGAAAGAGTGGTAGAGAGGGGGGGGGGGGCGTGAGAGAGAGGGGACGGGGAGAGAGAGAGGGAGGGAGAGTGGGCGAGAGAGGTCGGCAGTAGAGGATGGTAAGGGAGAGGTGAGGGAGAGCGAGAGAGAGGGAGGGGGAAAGGGGGGTGGGGCGTGAGAGAGAGGGGACGGGGTGAGAGAGAGGGAGGGAGAGTGGGCGAGAGAGGTCGGGAGTAGAGGATGGTAAGGGAGAGGTGAGGGAGAGCGAGAGAGAGGGAGGGAGAAAGAGGGGTGGGGCGTGAGAGAGAGGGGACGGGGTGAGTGAAAGGGAGGGAGTGTGGGCGAGAGAGTTCCAGAGTAGAGGATGGTAAGGGAGAGATCAGGGAGAGCGAGAGAGAGGGAGAGAGGGAGGGGGGGGGTGACAGAGAGGGGACGGGGTGAGTGAGAGGGAGGGGGAGTGGGCGAGAGAGGGAGGGAGTAGTGGATGGTAAGGGACAGGTGAGGAAGAGCGAAAGAGTGGTAGAGAGGGGGGGGGGGTGAGAGAGAGGGGACGGAGAGAGAGAGAGAGAGAGAGAGAGAGTGGGCGAGAGAGGTCGGCAGTAAAGGATGGTAAGGGAGAGGTGAGGTAGAGAGAGAGAGAAGGAGAGGGGAGGGGGGCGGTGAGAGAGAGGGGACGGGGTGAGACAGAGTGAGGTAGAGTGGGCGAGAGAGGTCGGGAGTAGAGAATGGTAAGAGAGAGGTGAGGGACAGCGAGAGAGAGGGAGAGGGTGGGGGTGACAGAGAGGGGACGAGGTGAGTGAGAGAGAGGGAGAGTGGGCGAGAGAGGGAGGGAGTAGAGAATGGTAAGGGAGAGGTGAGGGAGAGCGAGAGAGAGGGAGAGGGGGGGGGGCGTGAGAGAGAGAGGCCGGGGTGAGAAAGAGGGAGGGAGAGTGGGCGAGAGAGGTCGGGAGTAGAGGATGGTAAGGGAGACAGAGGGGACGGGGTGAGGGAGAGCGAGAGAGAGGTAGAGAGGGGGGTGAGAGAGGGGGGGGGGGTGGTGAGAGAGAGGGAGACATCAATAGAGCATTAAGGCTTCAGAAATAACAAGTCATTGGTCATCCACCCTCACGGAGGGAGCATTTCGTGAAAAGCTTCATAAGCAGATGCAATGCTAGTCTACTTCATTTTATATTTGTGTTTAACATTTCAATTCTAATATCTAACAAAGAAAGAAACGATGACGCGTCCGTGCGAACGAAAACATCATCTCCATGGATACAGTGATATGTTCTCCAATATCGCGTGCTTCCCGCCTACAGCTGAGAACTCGTTGTCTGATGAAGAAACCTGGTTGTTCCTTTCAATTTACATTAATTACAGGTCCAAGCCTAAACATTCACGTTGATACGGAACATATGGCTCATAGGGTTTACATGATTTAGACCTAATCTGAGGTGACACCAACCAGCTGTCGCTGTATAAAAATCAATTTATGGCAGGAAATTTGAATCACTTATTCTATTCAAACATTCGGTTTGATTTTTATTAGATTACTTGCATCCGGCGACCTGCCCATGTTAAAACCTGGATAAACATAACAGGCCTGCCAATTCCCAAGCTCAGTCGGTAAACAGGCTAAGCTGCTGACCAACATTAAGGCGTTGGTTCGAACCCTGGAACCTGCACCTATAATATGTCTCATCCAACCCATATTTAATTTTTCCGGGAGGTTTTTGGAACAAATTAGTTTAGCGAACAAAAGTAGAAGACCTGGCATGAGAGATAATGACTACAGATGCTGTAATTTACGGTGCAAGACGCTGTAATTAACGGTACAAGACGTGATATATGAGATAATAACTACAGATGCTGTAATTAACGGTACAATACATGGCTTGTGAGATAATAACTACAGACGATGTAATTAACTTACAATACATGGCTTGTGAGATAATGGCTACAAATGCTGTAAGTAACGGTACAAGACATGGTTTTTTAAGATAATGGCTACAGATGCTGTAATTAAGGGTACAAGACATCATATTTGAGATAATGGCTACAGAAGCTGTAATTAACGGTACAATACATGGCTTGTGAGATAATAACTACAGATGCTGTAATTAATGGTGCAATACATGGCTTGTGAGATAATGGCTACAGATGCTGTCATTAATGGTGCGATACATGGCTTGTGAGATAATGACTACAGATGCTGTAATTAACGGTACAAGACATGATACTTGAGATAATGACTACAGATGATATAATTAACGGTACAATACATGGCTGGTGAGATAATGGCTACAGATGTTGTAATATAGGGTACAATGCATAGCAGGTGAGATAATGGCTACAGATGTTGTAATAAAGGGTACAATGCATAGCTTGTGAGATAATGACTACAGATGATGTAATTAAGGGTACAAAACATGATATTTGAGATAGTTGCTACAGATGTTGTAATAAAGGGTACAATACATGGCTTGTGAGATAATGACTACAGATGCTGTAATTAACAGTACAAGGCCCGGCATGACTATCAACATGTAAAGAGAGTGTTGCTCACCGTAATGAATATATAACACAAGGATGAGAAGAGATGACATGTCTGTGGAGTGGATCAGAGCGTGGTAGAAGGTCCATTGGGAGACAACCTCAAGGTCCGAATTCTCCGCACCAAACGTCTAAACATTAGATTCAAAAGCTTGGCTTTTAAAACGCAAGCGGAGGCATTGTGTCTCGGCTTACAGTGCTGTATACATGGGGATAGTTTGCGGGTATGCACTTGGGTACTAGACGATCTACTCCCACACCTCAATGATGATAAAACCATACAGATCTGTACTACGACGTAATCATGGCTACCAGGGACAACTTCAATTAATATGCGACCGGCGCAAGGTGAGGAAATTTGCTGTTATGGCGTTCTGGAGATATGGTGACTCCATTCTGCCTTCACTTATCCAACCCATATATGCAAATATAATTCTGAAAGTTCTGCTCAAAATGAAGGCTTTCGGCATTGATGCAGATTCTTGGAAGGATCTGGCATCCCAAAAGGGGGGATGGGCACGTGTCGTGCGTGACGGAATGGCCCACTCGCTATGGTTTATGAAACTGGGCTTGAAACGCCAATCTAGGCATCCACCAGCGAGCACAAACCAAGATCTATCGACAGTGGTACGTTGCAAAATGTCCGCCAGTTGCAAAATGTCCGCCCGGCAAATACCGTTGCATTATGTCCGCCCAAAACTCAATTCGTCGTTGCAAAATGTCCGCCCGGCAAATACCGTTGCATTATGTCCACCCAAAACTCAATTCGTCGTTGCAAAATGTCCGCCCGGCAAATACCGTTGCATTATGTCCGCCCAAAACTCAATTCGTCATTGCAATATGTCCGCCCGGCAAATATCGTTGCATTATGTCCGCCCAAAACTCAATTCGTCGTTGCAAAATGTCCGCCCGGCAAATATCGTTGCATTATGCCCGCCCAAAACTCAATTCGTCGTTGCAAAATGTCCACCCGTATGTCGGTTGGTTCCTTTTTTTCAAAACGAAAATGTAAGATTTTAAAGTCTAATCTTGGTGTGTTCTGTTATTATCTAAATTTCATATGTCGGTCTGAATTGTTATGACGGAAAATCTACGATGTTTCCGACATATATCAGTTTGTCTGTTTGTCTACAAATGTGTGTGTGTGTGTGCGTCTGCGTGTCACCGACATGGCTCGGTCAAGTTCATTAGCGTGGTATGTAGGTCAAAGCTCAAGGTCACAATGTTTTTTTTCTGTCCTTACTAATTGGCAGATGGGGCCAATAATTCTGAGGAAGGTTACTGTGGGGACTGCTCAAATCTACTTGTGTGAGTGAGCATTGATGGGGAGGAAAGAGAGGGGTGTGGCGGTGGGTTGTGTCGATCTGGGCATGTGTCTCCGGGATAGGAACGGTCAATCTGGATCCAAGGGGCAAATCTGAATCTGAGGGGTCACATCTGGATCTGAGGGGTCAATGTGCATCTGATGGGTCAATCTGGATCTGAGGGGTCAATGTGCATCTGATGGGTCGATCTGGATCTAATGGGTCAAATCTGGATCTGATGGGTCAAATCTGGATCTAAAAGGTCAAATCTGGATCTAAGATGTCAATCTGGATCTGAGGGGTCTATCGGGATTTGATGTTTCAATCTGGATTTAAGAGGGCAAATCTGGATAGGAAGGGTCAATTTGGATCTGAGGGGTATAAAATGGACCTAAGGGGTCAAATCTGGATCTGAAGGGTCAATCTGGATCTGATAGGTCAAATCCGGATATGTGGGGTCAAACCTGGATTTCAGAGGTCACATCTGGATCTGAGGGGTCAAATCTGGATCTTAGGGGTCAATCTTGTTCTGAGGGGTCAATCTAGATCTGATGGGTCAATCTGGATCTTAGGGGTCAATCTCGATCTGAAGGGTTAAATCTGGATCTGAGAGGTCAAATCTAGATCTGAGGGTCAAATCTGGATCTGAGGGTCAAATCTGGATCTGAGGGGTCAATCTAGATCTGATGGTTCAATCTGGATTTAAGAGGTCAGATCTGGATCTGAAGGATCAATTTGGATCTGAGGGGTATAATATGGACCTAAGAGGTCAAATCTGGATCTGAAGGGTCAATCTGGATCTCATAGGTCAAATCCGGATATGTGGGGTCCAACCTGGATCTGTCGGATTAATCTGGATCTGATAAGTCAAATCTGGATCTGAAGGGTCAAATCTGGATTTCAGAGGTCACATCTGGATCTGAGGGGTCAAATCTAGATCTTAGGGGTCAATCTCGTTCCGAGGGGTCAATCTAGATCTGATGGGTCAATCTGGATCTTAGGGGTCAATCTAGATCTGAAGGGTTAAATCTGGATCTGAGAGGTCAAATCTGGATCTGAGGGTCAATCTGGATCTGAAGGGTCAAATCTGGATCTGAGAGATCAAATCTGGATCTGAGGGTCAAATCTGGATCTGAGGGTCAAATCTGGATCTGAGGGGTCAATCTAGATCTCATGGTTTAATCTGGATTTAAGAGGTCAGATCTGGATCTGAAGGGTCAATTTGCATCTGAGGGGTATAATATGGACCTAAGAGGTCAAATCTGGATCTGAAGGGTCAATCTGGATCTCATAGGTCAAATCCGGATATGTGGGGTCAAACCTGGATCTGTCGGATTAATCTGGATCTGATTAGTCAAATCTGGATCTGAGGGGTCAAATCTGGATTTCAGAGGTCACATCTAGATCTGAGGGGTCAAATCTGGATCTGAGGGGTCAATCTTGTTCTGAGGGGTCAATCTAGATCTGATGGGTCAATCTGGATCTTAGGGGTCAATCTCGATCTGAGGGGTCAATCTAGATCTGATGGGTCAATCTGGATCTTAGGGGTCAATCTCGATCTGAAGGGTCAAATCTGGACTTAAGAGGTCACATCTATATCTGAAGGGTCAAATCTGGATCTGAGGGTCAAATCTGGATCTGAGGGGTCAATCTGGATCTGAAGGGTCGCATCTGGATCTGAGAGGTCAAATCTGGATCTTGGGGTCAAATCTGGATCTGAGGGGTTAATCTAGATCTGATGGTTCAATCTGGATTAAAGAGGTCAAATCTAGATCAGAAGGGTCAATTTCGATCTAAGGGGTAAAATATGGATCTAAGAGGTCAAATCCGGGTCAAAGGGCACAAATATGGATCAGATGGGTCAATCCTAATCGAATTGTGAAGAATCCGCTCTGGATCTAAGGTGCAAATCGGGCTTCTATGAATCAGTTCGGATTCTGGGGATCCAATTGGGATCCTAGAGGTCTATTGGAGATGATCATAGTCAAATACTGATACGATGGATTAAATCAGGATCTTAAAGGTCAATACAGATAGGTGTCAAATTGGTTCTGAGTAGTAAAATCGGGATCAGAAGGGTCAATCCGGACCTTAGGGGCCAATACGGGTCCTGAGAGTGAGCTTCAGCTCAGTAGCTTAGGGCGCTTGGCACGACTGATCTCGCTGGAACTGGGAGCCTAAATGGCTTGGTTGTCGGGCTAGCGCCAACAGCCGCATGGGAACTAAAACCGGCTATACGCCACGACAAACACCTGCCCTAAAGCGCCCCCCCCCCCCCCCCACACACACACACGCAAAGGTACAATATGTTCAACAGGGCTGTACAGTTCTCGCGGGTTCTATTTCCGGTTTAGGTCTTTTGGGGACCAACAAAAAAACACGTGCTCTTAGAACGAGTGCGCATCACGCTGGTGCCTTGTTGCAACTGCGTGACTCGCACTCATTGTAGTCAACGTTTTAGTGTTGGGAACCGGCCGACTGCGCGGTTTGTGCGTGAAGAATCGAGTGGGTGTGAAACTATTTTTTGTTTGCTTTGGTCCAGGCATGGCTAACTATAAAATCATAATATAATTCAAGATAAGACATTTATCTCTCCATAATGCATGTGGTCCGTTCGATGAGACTGTTGGAAGCGTTGTATTTTGAGCCAAACCATCGATGTTTACAGTTCTACGACAAACGGAGCACCATTGTCCTCACCTGCTCAGTCCATATAAGGAGCGTTGTTACGTAACCATAGATACCGCGCGCAGACACGCGCGTCATGATGATTATTACGTCATACGACATGGAAAACCCCGCGCAGCACGTTAGATCGCCTGACACTGACAGTCACTCATCAGACAACCGCATTCTGGTTTATCAACTGCCTAACCGCTCATACATTACACCAATCTACTCGGATGGTTATAATTCGGATATGCACATAACTTCAGTGGTTAGTTGTGCTTCCAAGGACAGCTTTAGCCGATCTTGTGCTTGAGGTGAGTGAAGGCAATCAACCGGAAGATAGGCAGCACGTACAGGCCGTTGATGCTAGGCATTGACGTAGAGCATAGGTATCCCTGTCTCGTGGAGTCTCGATAAGATCCCGAAGTGACTGTACAGCCCTACTATGCACCGTAAAAGTGGCAGCGAAATGTGGCACCCTTTGCAGCGTCGAGCCGTGGGAAAGATTACAAAGCCTCGAGGCTATGATCTGTATATTATCATTCCTTTGAAGTAATCTTGCATGCGCTCGTGCTCAAAACCCGGCAGCGTGGTTGACTCCTATATGCTTTCCGTTACGTCATCATGGTAGTTATGGTAAGCCGTTCGCCGATAAGCGATTCCACGTTGGGACATGCGTCCATTTGTTCTTCCCGATGCATGGACCGCGATAAATATGGCCCTTCATCCAATCAAGGTGTCACAATATATGAATTACCGTTCCAATTTTATTGCCCTGTCACTATCAAAAGGCTTGTAACATGATTATAGGTTTAATTACACGGCATATGTTGCCTTCCTTGTGGATTATCTTAATCTACAACGTGCGCATTGCACATTTTCAAGGAGATATATGTCAAGAATAAGATTTTCTTACGCTTATTACGAGCCTTGCTAAGCGTTGTCTCCCTTTGACATGCCGAAATGGATAGAGAAAACCCCCTGTCTAGCACTCGTAAGATCACATGGACCTCGTGGGAACCTATAATACCATGAAATGCAAAACGCCGCCTCAGATAGCGTTATTCCTCAAAAGGGTGGGGGGGGGGGGGATCCACGTCTCAGACGGCCTAACTTTGGCATTGAAAAACGGCATTCTTCCTCAAATCGGGTGCGGTCAGGACCTCCTCCTTGGATCCGCCCTTGCACTGGTTTGTTTGTTAGACTTGTTCGTCGCAAATAACGCACGTTGAAAAGGCTTATATGCCATACTTCGGCGTCGGTCAATACTTCGGGTCCACAAGTTCCTTTGATTTGTGGTATTTTTAACAAGGCATGTGTTGATGATCAAGATCAAGAATGTATTTATTCCACCAGAATGCCAATAAACGAATACAATGGAATGAACTGACAAGGAAAGCAACAAAAAAAACGCATTGGCATCTGTTGAGGAGGCTCCCATTAAGACTTGACAGTCGCTAGCATGGGAGCCATGAATATTCGCCGAGAAAAGTTATGCACATTTATAAGTGGTGTCCCATACGATGCCGATTCGGCATGGATGCATTGGCTGTAATAAATCCATTATTTTGGAAGACCAATTGAAGTCATTATCGTTCAGCTTAAGAATTTTTTTTTTGAGTCTGTTGGGTTTCAAACGGGCGTATTGCACTCAAACAAATTATCGCGACAATTTAGGGCAAGAGGGCTCAAGTGCTAAATTGGAGCAATGCCGCCATTGACGGTCCCTCACGCTCTCTCGTTGGTTGTGTTTGCAAGGTTAAATAAAAAATATTCATATCGCGACAAATGGTGAAAGAAGTGGAGAGCATATCTATGTCTGCCGGGTAACTCCTATCTATTCGACTAGTTCATGGTCTTATGTTTTGCAACCACAAAGTGATATCTATGCTGAGGAGCGACCCACGAATTAACATTATCCGCGGAAGGAACTGTTATCTTTATCTTGCCACCGCACAAACATAACTTCTATTCTCAAAACCAAGTGATCCTAATCCAATTCATGAACATTTAAAAGAACATTAAACCCATTTGTACACTGCACGTCGTATATCCATTATACAAAAAAACACGCACCTCATAAAATACTTTAATACATGTATGGTATAGTCGAGCGTTTCATATAAATACGATTAACGGGATAACAAATCGAGACCAGCAATAACGGTTCAGATTATCAGTACAGGCATAAACAAAACTGAATATGGTCATTACTGTCCGATGACAAAACTACTGGGGCCAATTAGGCAAAAGCAAGAAATAACAATTCCCTCTTGTGGCACTTGGGACAGCAACAATGAAAATAAATAAGTGTTATTCCTTAGCGATATTCATTAAGTATTCGGTCATTTGAATAAAAGTCACTCGACGCGGAAAAGAATTAAATAATATAAAAAAGTACAAATTATACAAGCCCTTTAATAAGGAAGTAGTTTACCTAAACGAATTTCGAAGCAGCTAAATTTACTCGCAATTACGTAGGTAAGTAGGACATTGGGCACATTGGACTGCAGTAACCCGGACAGGACTGATCTTCCTGAAAACCGAGGAAGCGTCCGGCTTGTCCGTCGCCGCCCCAATATCCAGGCCCTTCTTCCTTAAACTGCTTCCCGCATGTCAAACATTCACGAATTTGAAATTCCTGACGATATTTCGGTGCTAGTCGATCGTATCTGTGTCTGCTTACGCCTATAAACGAAAAATGTAATTCAATAACAAATGATTGTCGAAGTACACAAGTGCTTTTATTCGTCACATGATTTTACTTTAAGGAGCGTCGTGTGCGTAACGTGGCGTCACGACGACGTTAAGTAGGAAGCAAGAAAGTACTACTATCAAAACGTAATATTTGACAGATCGGCGAATACAGGGAAAAACCGATTTAGATCAAATACGACTTGCTGATACAGAAATGTACCGCAGTACTTAGTCAGCGCGATCTCAAGTTTTCACCGTTTTTCAATTTTTTCAACTTATGTCGCACTTATCTTCGAGTGGACTTCATGGTTCCTGTGCTTGTGAGCTTTCGTCACCTAGGCCTATAATCACGTTACAAGCCTTTTGATTGTGACAGGGCAATGCTAAGGGAACGTTAACTCATGTATTTGGAGAATTTGATGCCATAAATGGCTATATTTATCGCGGTCCATGCCTTCAGGAAGTACATTTACAAATGGACACATATCAGAACATGGAATCGCTCATCGGCGAACGGCTTACCATAACAGAAACTATCGTGATGACGTAAGGGGCACGTGTTTTGAGTATGCACATATGCAACAACTTCAAAGAAATGATAACATATATATATCGTATCCAAGCGCCTTGTAATCTCTCCCACGGCTCGACGCTGCAAAGGTTCCGACATCTCGCTGCGACTACAGTGCATATTTGAACATATTGTGTCGGCCCCGAGGGAGGGGGGGGGGGGCATTATTATACCCATGTAGTGGGTGGAAGGTTCCGCGGGTGCTCCTTGATGCATAGGAGAGCGAACATTTAGGATGAAACAGATACCCCTATAGAGCGGATGTTTTAAAACTTGCGACCAGGGGGGAGTGGGGGGGGGGGGGCTCTGGAAATGCACGTTCATGGAGCGGGTTGCCGGGAAAACATACGCCTTACGAGCTGACTTTAGCGGTAAAGCGCCCCGACAGAGCGGATTTTGGTGGTAAAACGCCCCGATCGAGCGGATTTTGGTGGTAAAACGCCCCGACCGAGCGGATTTTTGTAGTAAAATGCCCCGACAGAGCGGATTTTGGTGGTAAAACGCCCCGACCGAACGGATTTAGGAGGTGAATAAAGGAGGGGGGGGGGGGCTTTACCGCGGACCCCCTCCCCCCAACACATTCAGTTCAATTCAATATCATTTATTTGAGCAAGATCGAATGCATGCAATCGTCAAATACAAAAAAACGTGATAAATAAACCACTTCTTACTCTGGAGACTCAAAAGTCATCAAATGTTGACATTTTAAGAACAAGGAGGTGGGGAGCGGGGTACGGGAATGGAGAGAGAGAAAGAGAAAGTGAAGGGGGGGTGTCGCCGCAATGCCGCCATTATGCTGAAAGTCGCCCGGGTAGGGCTTACCCCCCACCCCCCGCCCTTACCAAGGGCTCGCGACTCGCGTACCGTTAGGCTCTCAGTTTCAGAGCGCTCATGTCAAGCGCGCTACTTAAGATACTGAGCTAAATGGGCGGCTCATGATATAGTAAGAAGTGATAGGCATATAGAGCTGATCATGCGACAAAGACATCCTGCAGTAGGCGGACATATTCAACGACGAATTGAGTTTTGGGCGGACATAATGCAACGATATTTGCCGGGCGGACATTTTGCAAGGACGAATTGAGTTTTGGGCGGACATAATGCAACGATATTTGATGGGCGAACATTTTGCAACGACGAATTGAGTTTTGGGCGGACATAATGCAACGATTTTTGCGGGCGGACATTTTGCAACGGACGGACATTTTGCAACGTAACAGACAGGTCACCGTTGCGATGACTGCGGAAAACTCTGACGATCACAGATAGGCTTACTCAGTCATAAGCGTAAATGCCGCGTTACGAATCGTATAACTTAAACCAAACAAAGCTGCAAATCCATCGTCTTTCGCAGACGGACGGATGCCAACCCTAAGCGAATACAAAGAGCTCTGCTCAAAAGCCTAGTTATGATCGGTACTGATATGAAGAGGGTAGAATCAGGGGCGGATCTAGGAATCTAAAAAGAAGGGGGAGGGGGGGCTTTTAAAAACTTGCGACCGGACGGCGGAGCTCTCTGCTCTCAGAAAACTTGCGACCACCAATTCACGAGGGGGGGGGGGGGGGGGGACACCTGAGATGGCCTTGATTTTGCATGAGAAAACGGCAAAAAAGGCCATTGAAAATATGTCGACTTTAACAGTCCTTAACATCCCCTCGCTTGAAGGAAGGGGGGATTTAACCCTCCCATACGGTGGCATAATCAAATTATAAATATTGACGGTTCAAGTATTTATTCGCATCATTTTGTTCAATCCGATACATAGTGGGTCGAAGATGTTCGATGGGAATTGCATATAGGTTTGAGGATATGGTGACGGGAGGTTTGAATGTGAATGGCTATTCAAACTGGCACGTTGTATCATCAGCCATGGCATCAGCTGGCAGACAGATATGAAAGCCAGATCCAGCATTGGCCATACGATCCCAGTTCATGAGGAGGTAAATAAGAGCAACCGGCTAGATAGTGAAGTTGTAAAAGTAAGATATGTTTTCTAAAATGTATGTAAAGAACAAGACCATGCACGCTGTATCTATAAGCCAAACCCGATATTCAGACACATATGGCATAGCCAATGAAAAGCCATCTTCATGCTTCCCGGGATTGTAACGAATGACAATCCACTCAGGGATTTCCAGTAAAAAATTGTGCACAGGTACTTGCCTACGAATGAAACCTGAATGCAATATGGGCCAGCAAGTTCAAATAGATGTTATATCCAAAGAGAAACTGTACAACACATCGTGGTATAATGTTTCCTAGTGAAAAGGCTTTGTCTTGAATTGTCTGAATCGTGATGCACGATCAGATAAAGAAGTTAAACTCACCCGAAACATATACTATGAGGTTACAATGTTGATAATTTAGAAAATGAAAAAATCAACATGATACTTCAGGCAAAACGCTATTTATATTCAGAAAAAGAGAGAGGGAAAAACCAGAGAACCAGGCTCAGCTCTAACCAGAGAACCAGGCTCAGTTCTAACCCGAGTGACAGGCTCAGCTCTAACCAGAGTGCCTTGCTCAGCTCTAACCAGAGAACCAGGCTCGGCTCTAACCCGAGTGCTAGGCTCAGCTCTAACCAGAGTGCCTTGCTCAGCTCACACCAGAGAACCAGGCTCGGCTCTAACCCGAGTGCTAGGCTCAGCTCTAACCAGAGTGCTTTGCTCAGCTCACACCAGAGAACCAGGCTCGGCTCTAACCCGAGTGCTAGGCTCAGCTCTAACCAGAGTGCCTTGCTCAGCTCACACCAGAGAACCAGGCTCAGCTCTAACCTGAGAACCAGGCTCGGCTCTAACCAGAATGCCAGGCTCAGCTCTAACCAGAGAACCAGGCTCAGCTCTAACCCGAGAACCAGGCTCGGCTCTAACCAGAGTGCCAGGCTCAGCTCTAACCAGAGAACCAGACTCGGCTCTAACCAGAGTGCCAGGCTCAGCTCTAACCCGAGAACCAGGCTCGGCTCTAACCAGAGTGCCAGGCTCAGCTCTAACCAGAGAACCAGGCTCAGCTCTAACCAGAGTGCTTTGCTCAGCTCTAACCAGAGAACCAAGCTCGCCTCTAACCAGAGAACCAGGCTCAGCTCTAACCAGAGTGCCTTGCTCAGCTCTAACCAGAGAACCAGGCTCGGCTCTAACCAGAGTGCCAGGCTCAGCTCTAACCCAAGAACCAGGCTCAGCTCTAACCAGAGTGCCAGGCTCAGCTCTAACCAGAGTGCCAGGCCCAGCTCTAACCAGAGTGCCAGGTTCAGCTCTAACCAGTGTGCCTTGCTCAGCTCTAACCCGACAACCAGGCTCGGCTCTAACCAGAGTGCCAGGCTCAGCTCTAACCAGAGAACCAGGCTCAGCTCTAACCAGAGTGCTATGCTCAGCTCTAACCAGAGAACCAGGCTGGCCTCTAACCAGAGAACCAGGCTCAGCTCTAACCAGAGTGCCTTGCTCAGCTCTAACCAGAGAACCAGGCTCGGCTCTAACCAGAGTGCCAGGCTCAGCTCTAACCAGAGTGCCAGGCCCAGCTCTAACCAGGGTGCCAGGCTCAGCTCTAACCAGAGTGCCAGGCTCAGCTCTAACCAGAGAACCAGGTTCGGCTCTAACCAGAGTGCCAGGCCCAGCTCTAACCAGAGTGCCAGGCTCAGCTCTAACCAGAGTGCTTTGCTCAGCTCTAACCAGAGACCCAGGCTCGCCTCTAACCAGAGAACCAGGCTCAGCTCTAACCAGAGTGCCTTGCTCAGCTCTAACCAGAGAACCAGGCTCAGCTCTAATCAGAGTGCCTTGCTCAGCTCTAACCAGGGAACCAGGCTCGGCTCTAACCAGAGTGCCAGGCTCAGCTCTAACCCGAGAACCAGGCTCAGCTCTAATCAGAGTGCCAGGCTCAGCTCTAACCAGAGTGCCAGGCCCAGCTCTAACCAGAGTGCCTAGCTCAGCTCTAACCAGAGAACCAGGCTCGGCTCTAACCAGAGTGCCTTGCTCAGCTCTAACCCGAGAACCAGGCTCGGCTCTAACCCGAGTGCTAGGCTCAGCTCTAACCCGAGAACCAGGCTCGGCTCTAACCAGAGTGCCAGGCTCAGCTCTAACCAGAGTGCCAGGCTCAGCTCTAACCCGAGTGCCAGGCCCAGCTCTAACCAGAGTGCCAGGCTCAGCTCTAACCAGAGTGCCAGGCTCAGCTCTAACCAGAGTGCCAGGCCCAGCTCTAACCCGAGTGCCAGGCTCAGCTCTAACCCGACAACCAGGCTCGGCTCTAACCAGAGTGCCAGGCTCAGCTCTAACCAGAGAACCAGGCTCAGCTCTAACCAGAGTGCTATGCTCAGCTCTAACCAGAGAACCAGGCTCGCCTCTAACCAGAGAACCAGGCTCAGCTCTAACCAGAGTGCCTTGCTCAGCTCTAACCAGAGAACCAGGCTCGGCTCTAACCAGAGTGCCAGGCTCAGCTCTAACCCGAGAACCAGGCTCGGCTCTAACCAGAGTGCCAGGCTCAGCTCTAACTAGAGAACCAGGCTCAGCTCTAACCAGAGTGCTTTGCTCAGCTCTAACCAGAGAACCAAGCTCGCCTCTAACCAGAGAACCAGGCTCAGCTCTAACCAGAGTGCCTTGCTCAGCTCTAACCAGAGAACCAGGCTCGGCTCTAACCAGAGTGCCAGGCTCAGCTCTAACCCGAGAACCAGGCTCAGCTCTAACCAGAGTGCCAGGCTCAGCTCTAACCAGAGTGCCAGGCCCAGCTCAACCCAGAGTGCCAGGCTCAGCTCTAACCAGAGTGCCTTGCTCAGCTCTAACCAGAGAACCAGACTCGGCTCTAACCAGAGTGCCAGGCTCAGCTCTAACCAGAGTGCTATGCTCAGCTCTAACCAGAGAACCAGGCTCGCCTCTAACCAGAGAACCAGGCTCAGCTCTAACCAGAGTGCCTTGCTCAGCTCTAACCAGAGAACCAGGCCCAGCTCTAACCAGAGTGCCAGGCTCAGCTCTAACCCGAGAACCAGGCTCGGCTCTAACCAGAGTGCCAGGCTCAGCTCTAACTAGAGAACCAGGCTCAGCTCTAACCAGAGTGCTTTGCTCAGCTCTAACCAGAGAACCAAGCTCGCCTCTAACCAGAGAACCAGGCTCAGCTCTAACCAGAGTGCCTTGCTCAGCTCTAACCAGAGAACCAGGCTCGGCTCTAACCAGAGTGCCAGGCTCAGCTCTAACCAGAGTGCCAGGCCCAGCTCTAACCAGAGTGCCAGGCTCAGCTCTAACCAGAGTGCCAGGCTCAGCTCTAACCAGAGAACCAGGCTCGGCTCTAACCAGAGTGCCAGGCCCAGCTCTAACCAGAGTGCCAGGCTCAGCTCTAACCAGAGTGCTTTGCTCAGCTCTAACCAGAGAACCAGGCTTGCCTCTAACCAGAGAACCAGGCTCAGCTCTAACCAGAGTGCCTTGCTCAGCTCTAACCAGAGAACCAGGCTCGGCTCTAACCAGAGTGCCAGGCTCAGCTCTAACCCGAGAACCAGGCTCAGCTCTAACCAGAGTGCCAGGCTCAGCTCTAACCAGAGTGCCAGGCCCAGCTCTAACCAGAGTGCCTTGCTCAGCTCTAACCAGAGAACCAGGCTCGGCTCTAACCAGAGTGCCTTGCTCAGCTTTAACCCGAGAACCAGGCTCAGCTCTAACCCGAGTGCCAGGCTCAGCTCTAACCCGAGAACCAGGCTCAGCTCTAACCCGAGTGCCAGGCTCAGCTCTAACCCGAGAACCAGGCTCGGCTCTAACCAGAGTGCCAGGCTCAGCTCTGACCAGAGAACCAGGCTCGGCTCTAACCCGAGTGCCTTGCTCAGCTCTAACCAGAGTGCCTTGCTCAGCTCTAACCTAGAGAACCAGGCTCAGCTCTAACCAGAGTGCCAGGCTCAGCTCTAACCAGAGAACCAGGCTCAGCTCTAACCAGAGTGCCAGGCTCAGCTCTAACCAGAGTGCCAGGCTCAGCTCTAACCTAGAGAACCAGGCTCAGCTCTAACCAGAGTGCCAGGCTCAGCTCTAACCAGAGTGCCAGGCTCAGCTCTAACCAGAGTGCCAGGCTCAGCTCTAACCAGAGTGCCAGGCTCAGCTCTAACCAGAGAACCAGGCTCAGCTCTAACCAGAGTGCCAGGCTCAGCTCTAACCAGAGTGCCAGGCCCAGCTCTAACCAGAGTGCCAGGCTCAGCTCTAACCAGAGTGCCAGGCCCAGCTCTTACCAGAGGGCCAGGCTCAGCTCTAACCAGAGTGCCAGGCTCAGCTCTAACCAGAGAACCAGGCTCAGCTCTAACCAGAGTGCCAGGCTCAGCTCTAACCAGAGTGCCAGGCTCAGCTCTAACCAGAGTGCCAGGCCCAGCTCTAACCAGAGTGCCAGGCTCAGCTCTAACCAGAGTGCCAGGCTCAGCTCTAAGAGAGTGCCAGGCTCAGCTCTAACCAGAGTGCCAGGCTCAGCTCTAACCAGAGTGCCAGGCTCAGCTCTAACCAGAGTGCCAGGCTCAGCTCTAACCAGAGTGCCAGGCTCAGCTCTAACCAGAGTGCCAGGCTCAGCTCTAACCAGAGTGCTATGCTCAGCTCTAACCAGAGAACCAGGCTCGCCTCTAACCAGAGAACCAGGCTCAGCTCTAACCAGAGTGCCTTGCTCAGCTCTAACCAGAGAACCAGGCCCAGCTCTAACCAGAGTGCCAGGCTCAGCTCTAACCCGAGAACCAGGCTCGGCTCTAACCAGAGTGCCAGGCTCAGCTCTAACTAGAGAACCAGGCTCAGCTCTAACCAGAGTGCTTTGCTCAGCTCTAACCAGAGAACCAAGCTCGCCTCTAACCAGAGAACCAGGCTCAGCTCAACCCAGAGTGCCAGGCTCAGCTCTAACCAGAGTGCCAGGCTCAGCTCTAACCAGAGTGCCAGGCTCAGCTCTAACCAGAGTGCCAGGCTCAGCTCTTACCAGAGTGCCAGGCTCAGCTCTAACCAGAGTGCCAGGCTCAGCTCTAACCAGAGTGCCAGGCTCAGCTCTAACCAGAGTGCCAGGCTCAGCTCTAACAAGCGTCTGACCAGGGATGCGATCGAGGCTTCTGTTGCCTTTGATACTCTGTGGACGGCCAGGGACGCTGCATGAGATGGCTGATTTGCAGACTTCCGGAGAGGGCTCTACATTAAATTAAGATAAAATGAACAGTTACAGCATTGACCCGGCACAACGGCCGGAAGCTCATCTGGCACCCCCGGCGTGGCGAGAGGCGGCTTACTATGGCTGCGACAGGAACTAAAGGCGGGTGGGGGTGGAAGTGGGGTCTGGCTTGCCAGTGCGAGGGGGGTCTCCCCTGCATTTATAATGCATGATCAGATAAAACTGATTATGTCAAGACACAAATGAGGACCCGAACCGAAAGCGGAGCGTCATTGCAGGTACTCGTTGTTGTTGCGCTATACATGAGCCAAGTCATGTGACAACGTATAATGCCATTTAACGGTCACGTGACCTCGGATAATTTCGGCAGGAGCGGTTCCGGACTCCATGCTGGGCAACCGCAGCACCCAACCATCATCACTTCACCCCCCCCCCCTTACTCCCTCTCCGCCAAGTCCCCCTCCCCCTGCCCCTCTGATTCTCCCTACCAACCCACAAGCCCTCCACCCTACCCCTCTACTCCTACAGGCGTCAAACTAACTCCATACTGAGTATACTGACGTATGTCCTCAGTTCGCGGTCTCCGCCCCCCCCCCCGCCCTCTCGCCCCTGCCCCCACCACTCAGGCGACCAATGATGACAAATGGCGAAAATCACACTCAAAGATGGATCCGGTGAAGCCAGTTTATTGCGCAGGCGCCATCCCAGGTAAATAGACCCCCCGCGCAGGTCAGGCCCGCTGCGAATGGAAATCGCCGCCAGGTCGTTTACCCACCATCCCTCTCCCCCCCCCCCCTCCCCCTACCACCACCCTCCTTCTCGCTAGCCCATTCCAACCGGTGTCCCTACCCCCTACCACCATTACAACAGCGCCACATGCCTACCCCGTAATGACGTCCCCCCCCCCTCCACACACACATCCACCCCACCCCACCCCACCCCTCTCCCGCCCCCACCTCTTCATCCTCCCTCCACCCCCCACCCCATGATCTGGGGGCGATAAGTTCCATTTGCGGGGTAGCGACACCGACAATTGATATAATTCAGGATTGATCCCTGATTAGGGGCTTCCGGTAAACGAGCCGCGTTATTGAGGTAAACTTAGCAGGGATGGTCGTCTGTTATGCGAGAGGACGGTGACAGGCCGACCCCCGCACCCTCACCCCCTCACTTACCCCTCTTTCCCCAACCCCGCCACTTAGCGGTAAAGCGGACGCAGGCATTTTGACGCAGGCATTTTGTGGCCAGTTTACATATTCGCGGAAGCCATGTTTCTTGGAGTCCCTTTTTGCCCTATGCGTCGCCCCAGCATACCCTGGTCGGTCTGTCTGCCCCGGTCAGTCCACATAGCGTGTCGCATGTGTCTTTGATCTCATCTCGTGTCATTGCGCAGGAGCAATTAGTTCATCTTGTAACGGATGCGGCGTATTATGACCAAAATAGCTAACTGGGAGCGAAACGATTTTCAACGGCAACGATCACTGAAAGTCCATTGCCCATTTTGTAGGCGTTTTTTGCGCAAATCATAACTTTTATATTTCTTTATATCTACTTACTTCATTCGGGGAAATATGGTATTGTCACGTCATATAGCATCATTCGTATATATACCCATTTACATACCCATTTCCCTGGTGCAAAGACTAAATACCAAAAAAACTAAAGCAAGGCGTATCCATTTCGCGATGAGACAGAGGCGGGGGTTGGTGGGGGGAGGGTAGGGGGGGGGGGGGTGGAGGCTATTTTGCGACGACATGAAACCAATAAAATGGGGCTTTGTTTGAGGCCCCCGCAGATAAAGTGGCAGTGCGCATCACTGGCTGCGCATCGTTGCGCACGACGACGGCCGCCGAATGATACCGGAAGTGTGGCGATATACCGGCCACGGTGAAGGTCAGCGTTCGTGGGCGAGTCGCGAAGGACCCGAGCAACGCCCTATGAACGAGCCAGGGTCTGATCTGGCTAATTGTTTGAACTGTTACAGTGTTAATTCTGTTAGAATTGTATACTTTCTCATATTTATCTGTAAGCGGCATAAAGCGGCATAAAGCGTCAACACTACCAAAAGCTTGGTAAAGTAAGACCCAGTAAGCACTTCACCGAGCACGCATCTGTTCGTAGTCTTAACCCCGGTTGGTGATAATAGTGCTGACATGGAAACTGATGCCAGGCATCGCCAACGATAATTGTTTGACAAGTGTCGGCTTCCAAAGGGTCATTCTTGGAGATACCTTCTGGAACTGCTGCTCAGCCCCAGCACAATAGTCCATAGAAATAGTAACATCGTTGTAGCAGTAGTAGTAGTAGTAGTGATGGCAGTAGTAGTAATAGTAGTGATGGCAGTAGTAGTAGTAGTAGTGATGGCAGTAGTAGTAATAGTAGTGATGGCAGTAGTAGTAGAAGTGATGGCAGTAGTAGTAGTAGAAGTGATGGCAGTAGTAGTAGTAGTGATGGCAGTATTAGTAGTAGTAGTGAGGCCAGTAGTAGTAGAAGTGATGGCAGTAGTAGTAGTTGTAGTAGTGATGGCAGTAGTAGCAGTAGTGATGGCAGTAGTGATGGCAGTAGTAGTAGAAGTGATGGCAGTAGGAGTAGTAGTATTAGTGATGGCAGTAGTAGTAGTAGTGATGGCAGTATTAGTAGTAGTAGTGAGGCCAGTAGTAGTAGAAGTGATGGCAGTAGTAGTAGTAGTAGTAGTAGTGATGGCAGTAGTAGTAGAAGTGATGGCAGCAGGAGTAGTAGTATTAGTGATGGCAGTAGTAGTAGTAGTGATGGCAGTATTAGTAGTAGTAGTGAGGCCAGTAGTAGTAGAAGTGATGGCAGTAGTAGTAGTAGGAGTAGTAGTGATGGCAGTAGTAGTAGTAGTGATGGCAGTAGTAGTAGTAGTAGTGAGGCCAGTAGTAGTAGAAGTGATGGCAGTAGTAGTAGTAGGAGTAGTAGTGATGGCAGTAGTAGTAGTAGTAGTGAGGCCAGTAGTAGTAGAAGTGATGGCAGTAGTAGTAGTAGGAGTAGTAGTGATGGCAGTAGCAGTAGTAGTAGTAGTGACGGCAGTAGTAGTAGAAGTAGTAGTGATGGCAGTAGTAGTAGTAGTAGTAGTGAGGCCAGTAGTAGTAGAAGTGATGGCAGTAGTAGTAGTAGGAGTAGTAGTGATGGCAGTAACAGTAGTAGTAGTAGTGATGGCAGTAGTAGTAGTAGTGATGGCAGTAGTAGTAGAAGTAATGGCAGTAGTAGTAGTAGGAGTAGTAGTGATGGCAGTATTAGTAGTAGTAGTTGTAGTGATGGCAGTAGTAGAAGTAGTAGTGAGGCCAGTAGTAGTAGAAGTGATGGCAGTAGTAGTAGTAGGAGTAGTAGTGATGGCAGTAGTAGTAGTAGTAGTGAGGCCAGTAGTAGTAGAAGTGATGGCAGTAGTAGTAGTAAGAGTAGTAGTGATGGCAGTAGTAGTGGTAGTAGTAGTGATGGCAGTAGTAGTAGTAGTAGTGATGGCAGTAGTAGTAGTAGGAGTAGTAGTGATGGCAGTAGTAGTAGTAGTAGTAGTAATGGCAGTAGTAGTAGTAGTGATGGCGGTAGTAGTAGTAGTAGTGATGGCAGTAGTAGTAGAAGTGATGGCAGTAGTAGTAGTAGGAGTAGTAGTGATGGCAGTAGTAGTAGTAGTAGTGATGGCAGTAGTAGTAGTAGTATTAATGATGGCAGTAGTAGTAGAAGTGATGGCATTAGTAGTAGTAGGAGTAGTAGTGATGGCAGTAGTAGAAGTAGCAGTGATGACAGTAGTAGTAGTAGTGATGGCGGTAGTAGTAGTAGTAGTGATGGCAGTAGTAGTAGAATTGATGGCAGTAGTAGTAGTAGGAGTAGTAGTGATGGCAGTAGTAGTAGTAGTAGTGATGGCAGTAGTAGTAGTAGGAGTAGTAGTGATGGCAGTAGTAGTAGTAGGAGTAGTAGTGATGGCAGTAGTAGTAGTAGTAGTAGTGATGGCAGTAGTAGTAGTAGTGATGGCGGTAGTAGTAGTAGTAGTGATGGCAGTAGTAGTAGAAGTGATGGCAGTAGTAGTAGTAGGAGTAGTAGTGATGGCAGTAGTAGTAGTAGTAGTGATGGCAGTAGTAGTAGTAGTATTAATGATGGCAGTAGTAGTAGAAGTGATGGCATTAGTAGTAGTAGGAGTAGTAGTGATGGCAGTAGTAGAAGTAGCAGTGATGACAGTAGTAGTACTAGTGATGGCAGTAGTAGTAGTAGTAGTGACGGCAGTAGTAGTAGAAGTAGTAGTGATGGCAGTAGTAGTAGTAGTAGTGAGGCCAGTAGTAGTAGAAGTGATGGCAGTAGTAGTAGTAGGAGTAGTAGTGATGGCAGTAGTAGTAGTAGTAGTGATGGCAGTAGTAGTAGTAGTAGTGATGGCAGTAGTAGTAGAAGTGATGGCAGTAGTAGTAGTAGGAGTAGTAGTGATGGCAGTATTAGTAGTAGTAGTTGTAGTGATGGCAGTAGTAGTAGTAGTAGTGAGGCCAGTAGTAGTAGAAGTGATGGCAGTAGTAGTAGTAGGAGTAGTAGTGATGGCAGTAGTAGTAGTAGTGATGGCAGTAGTAGTAGAAGTGATGGCAGTAGTAGTAGTAGGAGTAGTAGTGATGGCAGTAGTAGTAGTAGTAGTAGTGATGGCAGTAGTAGTAGTAGTGATGGCGGTAGTAGTAGTAGTGATGGCAGTAGTAGTAGAAGTGATGGCAGTAGTAGTAGTAGGAGTAGTAGTGATGGCAGTATTAGTAGTAGTAGTTGTAGTGATGGCAGTAGTAGTAGTAGTAGTGAGGCCAGTAGTAGTAGAAGTGATGGCAGTAGTAGTAGAAGTGATGGCAGTAGTAGTAGTAGGAGTAGTAGTGATGGCAGTAGTAGTAGTAGTAGTAGTGATGGCAGTAGTAGTAGTAGTGATGGCGGTAGTAGTAGTAGTGATGGCAGTAGTAGTAGAAGTGATGGCAGTAGTAGTAGTAGTAGTAGTAGTGATGGCAGTAGTAGTAGTAGTGATGGCAGTAGTAGTAGAAGTGATGGCAGTAGTAGTAGTAGGAGTAGTAGTGATGGCAGTAGTAGTAGTAGTAGTAGTGATGGCAGTAGTAGTAGTAGTGATGGCGGTAGTAGTAGTAGTGATGGCAGTAGTAGTAGAAGTGATGGCAGTAGTAGTAGAAGTGATGGCAGTAGTAGTAGTAGGAGTAGTAGTGATGGCAGTAGTAGTAGTAGTAGTGATGGCAGTAGTAGTAGAAGTGATGGCAGTAGTAGTAGTAGGAGTAGTAGTGATGGCAGTAGTAGTAGTAGTGATGGCAGTAGTAGTAGTAGTAGTAGTGATGGCAGTAGTAGTAGAAGTGATGGCATTAGTAGTAGTAGTTGTAGTGATGGCAGTAGTAGTAGTAGTTGTAGTGATGGCAGTAGTAGTAGTAGTAGTGAGGCCAGTAGTAGTAGAAGTGATGGCAGTAGTAGTAGTAGGAGTAGTAGTGATGGCAGTAGTATTAGTAGTAGTAATGATGGCAGTAGTAGTAGTAGTAGTGATGGCAGTAGTAGTAGAAGTGATGGCAGTAGTAGTAGTAGTGATGGCAGTAGTAGTAGAAGTGATGGCAGTAGTAGTAGTAGGAGTAGTAGTGATGGCAGTAGTAGTAGTAGTAGTGATGGCAGTAGTAGTAGTGATGGCAGTAGTAGTAGAAGTGATGGCAGTAGTAGTAGTAGGAGTAGTAGTGATGGCAGTAGTAGTAGTAGTAGTAGTGATGGCAGTAGTAGTAAAAATGATGGCATTAGTAGTAGTAGGAGTAGTAGCGATGGCAGTAGTAGTAGTAGTGGTAGTAGTAGTAGTAGTAGGAGTAGTAGTGATGGCAGTAGTAGTAGTAGTAGTGATGGCAGTAGTAGTAGAAGTGATGGCAGTAGTAGTAGTAGGAGTAGTAGTGATGGCAGTAGTAGTAGTAGTAGTGATGGCAGTAGTAGTAGTAGTAGTAGTAGTGATGGCAGTAGTAGTAGAAGTGATGGCATTAGTAGTAGTAGTTGTAGTGATGGCAGTAGTAGTAGTAGTTGTAGTGATAGCAGTAGTAGTAGTAGTAGTGAGGCCAGTAGTAGTAGAAGTGATGGCAGTAGTAGTAGTAGGAGTAGTAGTGATGGCAGTAGTAGTAGTAGTAGTAGTAGTGATGGCAGTAGCAGTAGTAGTAGTAGTGATGGCAGTAGTAGTAGAAGTGATGGCAGTAGTAGTAGAAGTGATGGCAGTAGTAGTAGAAGTGATGGCAGTAGTAGTAGAAGTGATGGCAGTAGTAGTAGAAGTGATGGCAGTAGTAGTAGAAGTGATGGCAGTAGTAGTAGTAGTGATGGCAGTAGCAGTAGAAGTGATGGCAGTAGTAGTAGAAGTGATGGCAGTAGTAGTAGTAGTGATGGCAGTATTATTAGTAGTAGTAGTGATGGCAGTAGTAGTAGAAGTGATGGCAGTAGTAGTAGAAGTGATGGCAGTAGTAGTAGAAGTGATGGCAGTAGTAGTAGTAGTGATGGCAGTAGTAGTAGAAGTGATGGCAGTAGTAGTAGAAGTGATGGCAGTAGTAGTAGTAGGAGTGGTAGTGATGGCAGTAGTAGTAGTAGTAGTGATGGCAGTAGTAGTAGTAGTAGTGATGGCAGTAGTAGTAGAAGTGATGGCATTAGTAGTAGTAGTTGTAGTGATGGCAGTAGTAGTAGTAGTTGTAGTGATGGCAGTAGTAGTAGTAGTGAGGCCAGTAGTAGTAGAAGTGATGGCAGTAGTAGTAGTAGGAGTAGTAGTGATGGCAGTAGTAGTAGAAGTGATGGCAGTAGTAGTAGTAGTAGTAGTGATGGCAGTAGTAGTAGAAGTGATGGCAGTAGTAGTAGAAGTGATGGTAGTAGTAGTAGAAGTGATGGCAGTAGTAGTAGAAGTGATGGCAGTAGTAGTAGAAGTGATGGCAGTAGTAGTAGAAGTGATGGCAGTAGTAGTAGAAGTGATGGCAGTAGTAGTAGTAGTGATGGCAGTAGTAGTAGAAGTGATGGCAGTAGTAGTAGAAGTGATGGCAGTAGTAGTAGTAGGAGTAGTAGTGATGGCAGTAGTAGTAGTAGTAGTGATGGCAGTAGTAGTAGTAGTGATGGCGGTAGGAGTAGTAGTGATGGCAGTAGTGGTAGTAGTGATGGCAGTAGTAGTAGTGATGGCAGTAGTGGTAGTAGTGATGGCAGTAGTAGTAGTGATGGTAGTAGTAGTAGTAGTGGAGATGGCAGTAGCAGTAGTGATGGCAGTAGTGGTAGTAGTGATGGCAGTAGTAGTAGTGATGGCAGTAGTAGTAGTGATGGCAGTAGTAGTAGTGATGGCAGTTGTGGTAGTAGTGATGGCAGTAGTAGTAGTGGTGATGGCAGTAGTAGTAGTGATTGCAGTAGTAGTAGTAGTGATGGCAGTAGTAGTAGTAGTGATGGCAGTACTAGTAGTATTGGCAGTAGTGGTAGTAGTGATGGCAGTAGTGGTAGTAGTGATGGCAGTAGTAGTAGTGGTGATGGCAGTAGTAGTAGTAATGGCAGTAGTAGTAGTGGTGATGGCAGTAGTAGTACTGATGGCAGTAGTAGTGGTAGTGATGGCAGTAGTAGTAGTAGTAGTGATGGCAGTAGTGGTAGTAGTGATGGCAGTAGTAGTAGTGGTGATGGCAGTAGTAGTACTGATGGCACTAGTAGTAGTAGTGATGGCAGTAGTAGTAGTAGTGATGACGGGTAGTAGTAGTGATGGCAGTAGTGGTAGTTGTGATGGCAGTAGTAGTAGTGGTGATGGCAGTAGTAGTAGTGATGGCAGTAGTAGTAGTGATGGCAGTAGTAGTAGTAGTGATGGCAGTAGTAGTAGTGATGGCAATAGTAGTAGTGATGGCAGTAGTAGTAGTGATGGCAGTAGCAGTAGTAGTAGTAGTAGTAGTGATGGCAGTAGTGGTAGTTGTGATGGCAGTAGTAGTAGTGGTGATGGCAGTAGTAGTAGAGATGGCAGTAGTAGTAGTGATGGCAGTAGTAGTAGTAGTGATGGCAGTAGTAGTAGTGATGGCAGTAGTAGTAGTGATGGCAGTAGTAGTAGTGATGGCAGTAGCAGTAGTAGTAGTAGTGATGTCAGTATCAGTAGTAGTGATGGCAGTTGTAGTAGTAGTGATGGCAGTAGCAGTAGTAGTGATGGCAGTAGTAATAGTAGTGATGGCAGTAGCAGTAGTAGTGATGGCAGTTGTAGTAGTAGTGATGGCAGTAGCAGTAGTAGTGATGGCAGTAGTAGTAGTGATGGCAGTAGTAGTAGTGATGGCAGTAGTAGTAGTGATGGCAGTAGCAGTAGTAGTAGTAGTGATGTCAGTATCAGTAGTAGTGATGGCAGTTGTAGTAGTAGTGATGGCAGTAGCAGTAGTAGTGATGGCAGTAGCAGTAGTAGTGATGGCAGTTGTAGTAGTAGTGATGGCAGTAGCAGTAGTAGTGATGGCAGTTGTAATAGTAGTGATGGCAGTAGCAGTAGTAGTGATGGCAGTAGCAGTAGCAGCAGCAGTAGCAGTAGCAATAGTAGTAACAGTAGCAGTAGTAGTAGCAATAGTAGTAGCAGCAGCAGTAGCAGTAGCAATAGTAGTAGCAATAGTAGTAGCAGCAGCAGTAGCAGTAGCAATAGTAGTAGCAGTAGTAGTGATGGCGGTAGCAGTAGTAGTGATGGCAGTAGCAGTAGTAGTGATGGCAGTAGCAGTAGTAGTAGCAATAGTAGTAGCAGTAGCAATAGTAGCAGCAGCAGTAGCAGTAGTAGTAACAGTAGCAATAGTAGTAGCAGTAGTAGTAACAGTAGCAATAGTAGCAGCAGCAGTAGCAGTAGTAGTAACAGTAGCAATAGTAGTAGCAGTAGTAGTAACAGTAGCAATAGTAGTAGCAGTAGTAGTAACAGTAGCAATAGTAGCAGTAGTAGTAACAGTAGCAATAGTAGCAGCAGCAGTAGCAGTAGTAGTAACAGTAGCAATAGTAGTAGCAGTAGTAGTAACAGTAGCAATAGTAGTAGCAGTAGTAGTAACAGTAGCAATAGTAGTAGCAGTAGTAGTAACAGTAGCAATAGTAGTAGCAGTAGTAGTAACAGTAGCAATAGTAGCAGTAGTAGTAACAGTAGCAATAGTAGTAGCAGTAGTAGTGACAGTAGCAATAGTAGCAGCAGCAGTAGCAGTAGTAGTAACAGTAGCAATAGTAGTAGCAGTAGTAGTAACAGTAGCAATAGTAGTAGCAGTAGTAGTAACAGTAGCAATAGTAGTAGCAGTAGTAGTAACAGTAGCAATAGTAGTAGCAGTAGTAGTAACAGTAGCAATAGTAGTAGCAGTAGTAGTAACAGTAGCAATAGTAGCAGTAGTAGTAACAGTAGCAATAGTAGTAGCAGTAGTAGTGACAGTAGCAATAGTAGCAGCAGCAGTAGCAGTAGTAGTAACAGTAGCAATAGTAGTAGCAGTAGTAGTAACAGTAGCAATAGTAGTAGCAGTAGTAGTGACAGTAGCAATAGTAGTAGCAGTAGTAGTAACAGTAGCAATAGTAGTAGCAGTAGTAGTAACAGTAGCAATAGTAGTAGCAGTAGTAGTAACAGTAGCAATAGTAGCAGTAGTAGTAACAGTAGCAATAGTAGCAGCAGCAGTAGCAGTAGTAGTAACAGTAGCAATAGTAGTAGCAGTAGTAGTAACAGTAGCAATAGTAGTAGCAGTAGTAGTAACAGTAGCAATAGTAGTAGCAGTAGTAGTAACAGTAGCAATAGTAGTAGCAGTAGTAGTAACAGTAGCAATAGTAGTAGCAGTAGTAGTAACAGTAGTAGTAACAGTAGCAATAGTAGCAGTAGTAGTAACAGTAGCAATAGTAGTAGCAGTAGTAGTAACAGTAGTAGTAACAGTAGCAATAGTAGCAGTAGTAGTGACAGTAGCAATAGTAGTAGCAGTAGTAGTAACAGTAGCAATAGTAGTAGCAGTAGTAGTAACAGTAGCAATAGTAGCAGCAGCAGTAGCAGTAGCAATAGTAGTAGCAGTAGTAGTAACAGTAGCAATAGTAGTAGCAGTAGTAGTAACAGTAGCAATAGTAGTAGCAGTAGTAGTGACAGTAGCAATAGTAGTAGCAGTAGTAGTGATGGCAGTAGCAGTAGTAGTGATGGCAGTAGCAGTAGTAGTGATGGCAGTAGCAGTAGTAGTAGCAATAGTAGCAGCAGCAGTAGCAGTAGTAATAACAGTAGCAATAGTAGTAGCAGTAGTAGTAGCAATAGTAGTAGCAGTAGTAGTGACAGTAGTAGCAATAGCAGCAGCAGTGGGCTACTGTCAGCGGGAGATGTGGATCCATTATTCATGTCGCGGAAGAGAGAGAACAACATACATGCAGATGTATATTTAGAATTATGTAAATTGGCGACAAGATATAAAAGTCGCTCGCCGTCGTAAGTAGGTGTCCAATAAGCACAGTTATTTGCAGTAAAAGTAAACAAAAAACCGGCACAAAACATGGCGATAACTAATGGTTTATTTCTCGCTTGGGACTTCCGGGTTGATTCCATGCCGATTGCGTCTCCACTTAAGCGCCGCCCGGCGGACAGCAAGCGAACTAAATGGCTTGCTGTCTGGGCTTTTGTATGCGTCGTGTGGGAGTCGCATAAAAGGCGTCGACATCTTGTGGTCATACGCGACACTCCCTTGACATATGGCCATCATACAATCCCAGGATATACCGTTTATTCGTTTTTCCTTTTGCTTCTGAACATAATAAAAGCAAAATTGTCCCTTTTCAATTTTCTGTTTCACAAAAGGTGAAACAGAAAAGGGTTTCGTAAATTCCTTTAAAGTAAAAGTAATCAGAAACCATTTGTCTTTTTTAAAAGGAACATGACGCAAATAGGTAACACTCGCGTGATACCGTTTCATCTTTTTCGCGAACTCCAATCAGCGTTCACGACGCTGAACAGACAATCGCAACGTTGTAATTCGATAATTATCTGGTTTCGTATCATGTACCGGGATGAGTGTATGTTCTTCACATTGAATATGGAGTAAAACAGCAGATAGATAGGGGAGACCGGGGCAAGCTGGCCCCCGGGGGAGGTCCGGCCACCTCGATTATTATGTTATTCGGTTAAGTAATGTTCGACCAGCTGATAACAGCAGGTCACTTGATTCGTTCCGCGCGCGCACGAAGAAAACAGGGGCTATCCGACTATCTCGCGACTAGAAGCAAATACATGAAATCAAAATGCGTTAGTCAATTTTTCGCTCGAAGATTTTGTTGAATTTGCTACACATGCGGTGTAGACAAGGCGTATTATATATATATATCATTCCAAAGTACAGACAATCCCGTATTTAGTTACATTTAGTTCACCAATGTAAGTAGTTTGTGTGGCGACTCCAGCGAAAAAGGCAAAATCTGGGTGTAGTGGACTGCCCTTGACTGTTTTTTTCTTATGCCGTTCACTTTAGGAATATGGACGTCTATAAACTTCGCCTTCTTACTTTGTCTTTGTCAAATGTATTTTCTATTCGCTTTCCTAAAAGTAATTATTTTTCGGACAAAACCGGCATTTGTTAGCAGCGTTGTTCTTGCGGGCGAACTTGCCCATTAAGGGGGCGAACTTGCCCCGCCTCGGGGCACGTTCGCCACTTTAACATTAGTGTATTTAGTGTTAAATTATGTTGTTAGTAAACAATCCACAACTGTAAAATAATGCCAGTGTCTTAGCCGAGATATGTACCTATTATAGCACACGTAGCACGGCTTCCTAGCTAGGAAATAACGGCCTACAGATCAATTTGAGTGAAAACTGGCAAAAATAGCCCTGGGCTCCCCTATATGATCCTTTCTCCTCCGGCTAATCCTTTTTTGTACAGGCTGAACAAATGTACCAAGTAATTCTAAAATTGCATTCTTATTCACACACAAGTGGAATTAGTGAACATGAAGCTCTACGCACCGTTCGTTAAGGCTCAAACTCTGGCTTGTATTTATTTATGAGTGCCTTTTCACAACGCCTATCAGATTGTGCAACCCAAGAATGGGTCAGTAGTATTAAGGAAAATTTAAAGCTAAGGTCATACTCTGCTTATAAGGCACTGTTAGAACCTGAAAACTACCTATATGTTATTACTATTAGAAAATATTTGGTTGCCTTAAGTAAATTTAGATGTTCAGATCATGACTTAGCCATTGAAGTTGGAAGACGCACAGGAATCCCAGTACACCTAAGAATTTGTCATTTTTGTTCACTTGATGAAGTAGAAGTTGTAGAAGACGAATTTCATTTGATCTGTGAATGCCCAAAATACCAGGAGCTTAGATACCTGCCTAATGTTCACGCGACGAAGTTATATTTCGTAAATCTAATGAAAACGAAAAATCAAGATACTCTCCATAAGTTAAGTTGTTATATATGCCATGCTCTGCTTCTGCGACGAACGATGTTAACTTTGCGTGGCTGATGTAAATATTTAACTCGTTATTGTTCTTTTTGTTTTGTACCTTGGGCCTGAGGCCATTTGGTTATAAATAAACTAAACCTTAACCTAAAACCTTGTAGATTGTCAATTAGTAACACAACAGAAGGTAAGTAGTCCGAGATTATTACATCGGAGGTTTACCGTGTCATTATTTTACGGTAACTAGAATCCAAACTGGCTGGACGTGGCTATAATTAATATGATATTATGTGCAGGAGAGTTAGTTTCATTTATTGCTAAATGCTAAAGGTTATGGACCTCCCCAGTTCAAAAGAGCGAATTCAGTAAGCAACTCAATAATCAAAATAACTTGGTGAAAGCGCTATAGGAAACAGGATGACAAGTCCCGTGGCCCATCACTTCTTGCTGCTTGATAAGTCTTATATTTCCCAGTTTTGTTGTGTAAATTCATCACGGGTCCTTGGTGCACCCAGAGATGTGAGAATTCGATATAGAACACCAAGACGGCATTTCCCGACGCCGAATTGGGTCAAAGAGACCGTTTCCCGCATTATGATTGGCTGCTGATCGGAAAAGGGGAGAGGGGCTAATGATAGAACTATTCGAATTGCGCTCAAACTTACTACGCCTGTGATTACTTACTGGCTGTCAGCCCATTTGCTGTCACCAATTAACTGTCAGCCCCCATTAGCTGTCAGCCCATTAGCTGTCAGCCATATTAGCTGTGAGTCCCATTAACTCATCCCATTAGCTGTCAGCCCCATTAGCTGTCAGCCCCATTAGCTGTCAGCCCCATTAGCTGTCAACCCCATTAGCTATCAGCCCCATTAGCTATCAGCCCCATTAGCTATCAGCCCCATTAGATGTCAGCCCCATTAGCGGCCAGCTCCATAATCTGGCAGTAAAAGTCCAGAGACTGTCCATAATGTCGAGATGAATGGTACCAGTGTTATGTGGACTAAACGACTGGGACGTGGCGCAAGAGATGAGACCAGATCAAATACATAGGAACAGTTCAAGTGGTGGAATAGTTGAGCGGGTCAGATGGGATGGAGATTAACTTAGACTTGTGGATGTGGTGCTTTGCCCCTTTTATCTGGTGCCAATCCCCCGCATCCTGCCCCCCTGTACCCCCTGCACCCCCACCCAACTCGCCTCCCCTATACCCCCTCCCGCTAGAGGACATGCTAGAGGCTTTGATTGGTGCCTATGTCTTGTAACGATCATGACAATGGTTGTTGTTTTCCACTTGGGGATAATACTGGCTAGCGAGCGTGTACGGTTGGCCGCTGGGTGGGGCTCGGGTCTGGGGGGGTAGGGAGGGGGGGTGGTGGATATGTGCTTAGAGATGACGTGGGGGCGTAACAAAAACCTGGCGACCCGACGGGCAAGGGTTAGGACGAAATGGACGCAGCACGACACACCGTCATACACCCCAGCGCCCCTAGCGGCGCTCAACATGCACGACTCGTACCTCCCACCAAGCACAATGATCGAGGTCGCCAAGAACCGGGGGGGGGGGGAGGGTAGGCAGCCAGCATGAGGTGGGAGTCGGGTGGTCTTAGGGTGGGTGTGTGAATGAGGTAGGCATGGGGTGGTGGGAGGACTCTAGGCGTTGTGGCCGAAAGGAGGGAGGGTCAGTGAGGGTCGTGGGGGAAGGGCAGAAAGGGAGGCAGACGGGCAGGAGAGGTCTTGGAGTGCGGGGGATGGCGGGCGGGGGAGGGGGAGGGGAGGTTGGGGTCGACGTCACTGTCTCCCAACTCTGATTGTCGACGTCAGCATATCGTGCGGACGGGTGGCACCATAGAAACGGGGGACACGTCCCCCACCCTGCATCCGTCACAAGCTGCGTGTAGGGTTTGTTCGTGGGTGCGGCGGGGGGCGGAGTGGGGAGCGAATAGCACTGATGGGGAGGGGCAAGCTCCCCGTACGGTGGCGCTACGCAAGCTCCGCTTTTACCGCTGCTGTCGGCCGGGGGCAAATTTCAAGATTCTTGAAAAACGGTCAAATCAGCTGTAATTTTCTGCAACATTATAGTTTTCAACAATCAAACATAAAAATAACGAGCTTTGCACATTTAATACAGCTAAACGGATCTTGTACCCTCTCCAAAAGTTATAATTGTGACGGAACTCTTTCTTTTCATCACCTGATTTCAGGCGTTATTAGGCTTAGGCTGGGTCCCAGCACTAATTTGTAGAAATGCGCGACGCAATTTTCCTATCTATCTGCGCAGCGCCGCCCTGGCGAGCGAGTGTGAAAATGCATTGAGGACGTGGGCGACAACAGAGATATAATGGAGCCCTAGCGGAGTGAGTCGAAGGCAGAGAGTGGGGGAGGGGGTTGGAAGTTGTGGATGGGTTTCATAGAAACTCACCTACGGTGAGTGGGAGGAGGGTCGTCAACAAAAGTCGCGGAGGAAGTCGGGTAAAATGGTATGGATAGGCATTGTTTTCCATGTCCGACTACAAGTCATTGTTATGTCTTGTTTTGCTCATTCTCCGTTCCGCATCGAGGCATCAAGCATACGTCAACGGCTGAAGCTGGAGAGGGAAAGGGCGAGCCCCACTCTGCCAGCAGAGGGAGCTCCTTATTCACATCACCTCTGCCCCATGTAAGCGCCAACCTTACGGTTGACCTCAACGGCGTCGGGGTCACGAGGGGTTTTAGAGGGTTGTTGTAGTTGAATTTTGCACTTTCGATGCAGAATTTGAAAAAAATATACATTCCGTTGTCGTACGATCACAATAGAAGTTCAATGGTGCTTCACGCCCTTGTCCGCGTGATGCGTCAGAGGAAAACTCGTCTCTTCGCACTTAGTGTTTGATATACTTTATTCTTCGGACCGCGTTACACGGCAACCCTACTGTGGGAGCTGCTGACAGCGGAACTGGCGGCGGGCCTACGCCGTCTGACCACGGTCTGGCAGGGGCGTGTGGAAAGCTCAGACGTAGAAATTCTCACCGACGTAAACACGACCCCAAACGTAACAACGCATATGTCACGAACGTGAACAAATCACAAACGTAAAAATGATTCGCTCACAAACGTAACAAATGCCTGATCACAAACATAAAAACAAATTTCTGACAAACGTAAAAAAGATTCACATCGATACGTTCGCCAATCGCAATGTGTTGCCCTTCAAATTCTACCTAACGATCGTTTGTTAAATGATTAGGTCTTTTTGTTATATCTTCATTATATTATTTATTATTTCGCAGAATCATAGTTTTCGATTTATTCAGCTTATGGCCCTGTCACAATGAAAAGTATGTTCTCTAATTGATCCAATGAAGGAATCTCGCGTCAATGCGGCTCCATTTTGTGGCATTGTAGCCCTGTCGGCCAAACAGATACTTGCATGTACGCAACACCCAAACTTTCCAATACACCAGGGATAATACTCTAGTTACATTGGACATTTCTAAGACATGACGATCCGCTGCTTGACATATCTTGATATAAAAAGTTTGAAAAAATGATATGTTTCAATGTCCCGGGGACATGGCTCCACCCTCCCTTCCTTCTCCCATAGACGTGATATGACCAAAAGTGGTTAAAGCCTCCTCCGTCGTCATGTGTTCACATTGATATCAAACATATCGTCGTCATGTGTTCACATTGATATCAAACATATCGTCGTCATGTGTTCACATTGATATCAAACATATCGTCGTCATGTGTTCACATTGACATCAAACATATCGTCGTCATGTGTTCACATTGACATCAAACATATCGTCGTCATGTGTTCACATTAACATCAAACATATCGTCGTCATGTGTTCACATTGACATCAAACATATCGTCGTCATGTGTACACATTGACATCAAACCTATCGTTGTCTTGTGAACACATTGACATCAAACATATCGTCGCGCTACCAGTAAAGATTGGTCGGATCTGTATGGAGTTAAAGAGACTCGCGAAATGGACTTCTTCTTAAATCGACATGAAACATGGCTAACCTCCCTCCACAACCCTCAGGGATTGGGCAGTTATAGGGCTTTCTTAGTGAGTTTTAATTAAGGAGGGGACGAGGGTCCAGTCTATCCTGACACCGTACTCGCCACGCATCCGCCTGAAGTTCCGGCGGGGGCGGTCGTGGGGGTTGAGGGCTTAGACGGAGCTGCCTTCGCGACACCAGCCCGAAAGCTCTACGTTTGGGACAGTGGAGAGGTGGGATGTTAACTTTTGGAGCTACCGCAAAGAGACATGCCGTCCCAGAGCGGTCCCGCCGGGCCGGGTTCGGCTCTTGTTGATACCTCCTGCCTGCCGTGAGAGTTACTCAAATACACGATAACATGCACCGAGTCCCACGGCCCTGCCGTGAGAGTTACTCAAATACACGATAACATGCGCCGAGACCCACGGCTTAAGGCATGAGCGAAAATTAACAGTATCATAGCGAGACTCACTTATATGCTTCGCCAGCGACCATTATTCATGGTGTTGGCTGGTTTCTTTACCACTGCTATGTATCCATATACGGTGTTTGCCGCGAAAATTTACCTTTTCTGTTTACCTGTCAGTCCATCTTTCCCGAAGAGGGTATTGCAAAAAAACACAAAAAAACACAAATCCTGTCTCCCAGCTCACAAATCAAACATCCAAGCATGTCGCCCTGTCATGTCCTCGCAATAGAATAACTTAATTTTATTTTGTAGTCCTCCTCCTTTTGCCGACTCGCCACCCCCCCCCCCCCCTCCCCCACCGACTCACCCACATGTCCCCCGCCCCCACCCACCCCGCCCCGCCTCGCCCTCCTACAACGTCCAAGTTCATCCCTGGCCTCCACCCACCCCCCGTCCCCCCACGACTGATGAGGTGCGACGGCAATGCGACCCCGCACCCACACCACCTCCCTGCGAACTATTTCACCACCCCTCTACCCATCCACCCCGTCCCGCGCCCACGCCATGTTAGTACTCCCCCTGCCCCCCCCCCCCACTCGGCCTCACCCTATACCCACGCCATGTCAGTACTCCCCCCTCCCCCCCCCCCCCCCACTCGGCCTCATCCTATACCCACGCCCACTCTTGTACGTTGCGCCCAGCCCGTCGATGAAATAAATATGCAATGTCCCCGAGAAGGCGGGGTGGAGGGGTCAGTGGTCGCCAGCCATGGCTTCCACCACGCTGGGATGGCTTTGGCGAGGATATGGCTGTCGGTGAAAGCGGACTTGTCATCCGTATATAACAGGTGACCGGAGCACCCGATGCCGCAGTCCCTTGTCGCCAACACCCGCCAACAGCCGACCCAGCGGCGCTCACAGCCACCGGAGTCACAGCCACAAGAGTCCTGCCACCAACGGACGTCAAACTTAGAGCGAGCTGGCATCATAAAACGAGAGACTACCGCTGTCCACTTTTCCGTCGCTTTTTCTCGATATTCGGAGATACGAACGGCGGTCGTGCGTGAAGGATTCAGTGTGAAGGCAAGAGTAGTTCGAGCAGTTTTCATTTGCTTGATGAGAAAATATAGTTGTGGAAAACTAAACTGCCCAGAAGGAAAAATACTTGGTAACTTGTATAGTTAAACATGCTGAGCTTGACACGAGCGAGGAAACTCTAAATTCGAGAGCGCTGAAGAGAGAAATAGACTGAAGGGAGAAACAGCGATAGAGGGACTGTGAAATTGGGAGAGAGAGAGAGAGAGAGAGAGAGAGGGAGAGAGAGGGAGAGAGAGAGGGAGAGGGAGAACAAGGGAGAGATCAACATTGAGCTGCAGACCCTCCCTCGCGGGTCCCCAGGGATTGCTAACCCCACTGTCGTCATGCCGACCTGGTCGTCGTCCGGCAAGCAGCCGGCTCTGGGAGTCTACTGCCTCGTGGTCTGCACCGCGGTCCTCTTGACCCTAGCTGCCCAAACAGGTTCGTACACATTCATCTTCCATTGTATCAGAATGATCAGTTGTGACACCCGTCAGTCCCCCGAGGACGACTCTCGAGGAGTGGATGAAAAGCCAGAATATCTTAGTCCTGGGCCCCGTCAAACAAATATCCCGAATCCAGGACGCCTCGTGCATGGTAATTTTGTTACTGTTGAACTAGCTGATGTACATGTGACATATCATGTTAAAGCAATATATTCCGTAATTTTTTGTATTACCAACCTTTTCTCCATGTCAAATAAGTACATTCTGTCTTGAATTTAAATCCTGAAAGCGTGTGGGCTCTCCGGAGAGAAGCATTGTGGTCACCGGAGCAGAAGTTGGTTTCCGGCGTTGTATCCCTGCGCACCCCAAAGACTCAAAGAGATATAAAACATACGCCTCATAATTGTTGATTTACTTTTAGTCTTGATTCTAAAATGTAACAAATCTAAGATGGCGCATGTATCTATATTGCTTTAAAGGCGACCCAACCGTAACCTAAAGTAACAAATGGAGATTGATATGATTGTGGGTGTATATTTGCATAAAAGCGATGTTATGGTTAGCCAAAAGCCTTGCGTATTAAGCAAGCACCGGTAGTCCGACACAGACTGGAGTCGTAGATATTACTAATAACCCTCTGCTATGCCTTGCCAATATCACGAACATTAAATATATGTAAAATAAGGCAATGTTGTTCTTAATAAATGATGAATACACATACTGCAGAGAATAGTAGTCCGAATTTGTGTACTAAAAGAAAGACACTGGCATTTTTCCAAAGATCAAGTGGTCAAACAACAACCTTTTGAACAAGCTGGTAGTCAACGTTTCCAATTTGTATATTGCATTATGCATATCAACGAGTAACCATGGACTGAAAACAAAACAAAAAATGAAAAAAAACAACGAAAAGAAACGAGAAGTATCAGCTTTCCACGGTGCAGTAGATTACTCAATCACCGTATACTTATGGCAATAAGACATGAAACCTCCAAGTATGTCTCAGGCTTATCAAGTCAAAGTTTCCCACAGTTTTATCTGGTAATACGCCCACAGTAGAGTATCAGTGGAGTACCGGTAGAGTATCAGTGGAGTACTTGTAGGGTATCAGTGGAGTATCAGTAGAGTACTAGTAGAGTATCAGTGGAGTATCAGTAGAGTACTAGTAGAGTGTCAGTGGAGTACCAGTAGAGTATCAGTAGAGTACTAGTAGAGTATCAGTGGAGTATCAGTAGAGTATCGGTGTGGTATCAGTGGAGTATCAATAGAGTATCAGTAGAGTATCAGTGGAGTATCAGTAGAGTATCAGTGTGGTATCAGTGGAGTATCAGTAGAGTATCAGTAGAGTATCAGTGGAGTATCAGTGGAGTATCAATGGAGTATCAGTGGGGTATCAGTGTGGTATCAGTGGAGTATCAATAGAGTATCAGTAGGGTATCAGTGTGCTATCAGTGGGACATCAGTGGAGTATCAGTAGAGTATCAGTTGAGTATCAGTGGAGTATCAGTGTGGTAGCCGTGGACTATCAGTGGGGTATCAGTGGAGTATCAATGTAGTATCAGTAGAGTATCAGTAGAGTTTCAGTGGAGTATCAGTAGAGTATCAGTGGAGTATCAGTAGGGTATCAGTGGGCTATCAGTGGAGTAGCAGTGTGGTATCAGTGTAGTATTAGTGTAGTATCAGTGGAGTATCAGTAGAGTATCAGTGGAGTATCAGTGTAGTATCAGTGGAGTATCAGTAGAGTATCAGTGGAGTATCAGTGCAGTATCAATGGAGTATCAGTGGAGTATCAGTGGAGTATCAATGGAGTATCAGTGGAGTATCAGTGGAGTATCAATGGAGTATCAGTAGAGTATCAGGTGGAGATTGATCTTATACTCCCGTCCGGCCAAATGCAGCTCATATTATTTACGCGACACAGGCTGGAGTCGCAGATATTGTTATATATTTATGCTAACATTATCCAGATATCTTGCCAATAACTTGAACAGCGACACTTACCCCCAAATTTGGCGCCTGCGTGGGCGTGTAATAGATGGCTTTTATCTGAGAAAAAGTCTCGATTTGTGGTTATTAGTTGGACCCTGTACAGGTCCCTACAGACACTCCCGTCAATCCCCCTGCCACGCCCCCCCCCCGCTCCCCGCACCCGCACTGCCCAATACATTCAGCCCTGGGTGGCAGAGGCTTCACTAGCCCCTCCACCCACCGCTCCACCCCATACAGTCCCCTCTACCCATGGTTTGCTCTCAGTCGCTCTTCCCCTCTACCCCTCCCCCCGCTCCCGCTCCCACTCCATAGCACCCGCCCCTGCCCCCCTCCACCCACTAGCCTCTGATTGATGCGACCCCCTCGGTATTCAGTAGTCAGGCCTCCCTTGGTGTGTGTAACAATACTACATTCTTGTTGCACCATTGACAGGGATTAAGCCCTGCCAGTCCATTGTGACCCCTAGCGGTCATTGTCATCGGCACTCTGCGGCATTCTGTGGCACTTTGTGGCACTTTGGAGAGCCGGCAAGAGGGGCTTTGCCTTCTGTAGGACTCTGTATGTATGTTGTCTGCAAGACCGCCCGGGACTGCACGTTGCAGTTATAGCAACCGTCAATTGACTCAGTCGCGAGTTGTCTGTACATAGTAGGTAACTTCTTTATTCAGTGTTTAGGTTGCCATGAGAGGGATTACCTTCGAGCAGGGTCGCCGCATCACCAAACAACAATAAAAACACATAAAGTAACATAAAATAAAATATAAAATACACAGTTTACCTCCATTAATAAGGATACTACTTATCGAGGTGGGGGGGAGGGGGGGGGGCGGCCACCGATTGTGTGTGCTCCCGGCATGGCATGACTAGTACAAAGCCTATGAATCCCTATGTAACCATGCCACCAGCACCTCCTATGGCTGACTATAGCTGGGCCTATGTAACAATGCCACCAGCACCTCCTATGGCTGACTATAGCTGGGCCTATGTAACAATGCCACCAGCACCTCCTATAGCTGACTATAGCTGGGCCTATGTAACAATACCACCAGCACCTCCTATGGCTGACTATAGCTGGGCCTATGTAACAATGCCACCAGCACCTCCTATAGCTGACTATAGCTGGGCCTATGTAACAATGCCACCAGCACCTCCTATGGCTGACTATAGCTGGGCCTATGTAACAATACCACCAGCACCTCCTATGGCTGACTATAGCTGGGCCTATGCAACAATGCCACCAGCACCTCCTATGGCTGACTATAGCTGGGCCTATGTAACAATACCACCAGCACCTCCTATGGCTGACTATAGCTGGGCCTATGTAACAATGCCACCAGCACCTCCTATGGCTGACTATAGCTGGGCCTATGTAACAATGCCACCAGCACCTCCTATGGCTGACTATAGCTGGGCCTATGTAACAATGCCACCAGCACCTCCTATGGCTGACTATAGCTGGGCCTATGTAACAATGCCACCAGCACCTCCTATGGCGGACTATAGCTGGGCCTATGTAACAATGCCACCAGCACCTCCTATGGCTGACTATAGCTGGGCCTATGTAACAATGCCACCAGCACCTCCTATGGCTGACTATAGCTGGGCCTATGTAACAATGCCACCAGCACCTCCTATGGCTGACTATAGCTGGGCCTATGTAACAATGCCACCAGCACCTCCTATGGCTGATTATAACTGGGCCTATGTAACAATGCCACCAGCACCTCCTATGGCTGACTATAGCTGGGCCTATGTAACAATGCCTCCAGCACCTCCTATGGCGGACTATAGCTGGGCCTATGTAACAATGCCACCAGCACCTCCTATGGCTGACTATAGCTGGGCCTATGTAACAATGCCACCAGCACCTCCTATGGCTGACTATAGCTGGGCCGATGTAACAATGCCACCAGCACCTCCTATGGCTGACTATAGCTGGGCCTATGTAACAATGCCACCAGCACCTCCTATGGCTGACTATAGCTGGGCCTATGTAACAATGCCACCAGCACCTCCTATGGCTGACTATAGCTGGGCCTATGTAACAATGCCACCAGCACCTCCTATGGCTGACTATAGCTGGGCCTATGTAACAATGCCACCAGCACCTCCTATGGCTGATTATAACTGGGCCTATGTAACAATGCCACAAGCACCTCCTATGGCTGACTATAGCTGGGCCTATGTAACAATGCCACCAGCACCTCCTGTGGCTGACAAAGCTGGGCCTATGTAACAATGCCACCAGCACCTCCTATGGCTGACTATAGCTGGGCCTATGTAACAATGCCACCAGCACCTCCTATGGCTGACTATAGCTGGGCCTATGTAACAATGCCACCAGCACCTCCTATGGCTGACTATAGCTGGGCCTATGTAACAATGCCACCAGCACCTCCTATGGCTGACTATAGCTGGGCCTATGTAACAATGCCACAAGCACCTCCTATAGCTGACTATAGCTGGGCCTATGTAACAATGCCACAAGCACCTCCTATGGCTGACTATAGCTGGGCCTATGTAACAATGCCACCAGCACCTCCTATGGCTGACTATAGCTGGGCCTATGTAACAATGCCACAAGCACCTCCTATAGCTGACTATAGCTGGGCCTATGTAACAATGCCACAAGCACCTCCTATGGCTGACTATAGCTGGGCCTATGTAACAATGCCACCAGCACCTCCTATGGCTGATTATAACTGGGCCTATGTAACAATGCCACAAGCACCTCCTATGGCTGACTATAGCTGGGCCTATGTAACAATGCCACCAGCACCTCCTGTGGCTGACAAAGCTGGGCCTATGTAACAATGCCACCAGCACCTCCTATGGCTGACTATAGCTGGGCCTATGTAACAATGCCACCAGCACCTCCTATGGCTGACTATAGCTGGGCCTATGTAACAATGCCACCAGCACCTCCTATGGCTGACTATAGCTGGGCCTATGTAACAATGCCACCAGCACCTCCTATGGCTGACTATAGCTGGGCCTATGTAACAATGCCACAAGCACCTCCTATAGCTGACTATAGCTGGGCCTATGTAACAATGCCACAAGCACCTCCTATGGCTGACTATAGCTGGGCCTATGTAACAATGCCACCAGCACCTCCTATGGCTGACTATAGCTGGGCCTATGTAACAATGCCACCAGCACCTCCTATAGCTGACTATAGCTGGGCCTATGTAACAATGCCACCAGCACCTCCTATGGCTGACTATAGCTGGGCCTATGTAACAATGCCACCAGCACCTCCTATGGCGGACTATAGCTGGGCCTATGTAACAATGCCACCAGCACCTCCTATGGCTGACTATAGCTGGGCCTATGTAACAATGCCACCAGCACCTCCTATGGCTGACTATAGCTGGGCCTATGTAACAATGCCACCAGCACCTCCTGTGGCTGACAAAGCTGGGCCTATGTAACAATGCCACAAGCACCTCCTATGGCTGACTATAGCTGGGCCTATGTAACAATGCCACCAGCACCTCCTATGGCTGACTATAGCTGGGCCTATGTAACAATGCCACCAGCACCTCCTATGGCGGACTATAGCTGGGCCTATGTAACAATGCCACCAGCACCTCCTATGGCTGACTATAGCTGGGCCTATGTAACAATGCCACCAGCACCTCCTATGGCTGACTATAGCTGGGCCTATGTAACAATGCCACCAGCACCTCCTATGGCTGACTATAGCTGGGCCTATGTAACAATGCCACCAGCACCTCCTATGGCTGACTATAGCTGGGCCTATGTAACAATGCCACCAGCACCTCCTGTGGCTGACAAAGCTGGGCCTATGTAACAATGCCACAAGCACCTCCTATGGCTGACTATAGCTGGGCCTATGTAACAATGCCACCAGCACCTCCTATGGCTGACTATAGCTGGGCCTATGTAACAATGCCACCAGCACCTCCTATGGCGGACTATAGCTGGGCCTATGTAACAATGCCACCAGCACCTCCTATGGCTGACTATAGCTGGGCCTATGTAACAATGCCACCAGCACCTCCTATGGCTGACTATAGCTGGGCCTATGTAACAATGCCACCAGCACCTCCTATGGCTGACTATAGCTGGGCCTATGTAACAATGCCACCAGCACCTCCTATGGCGGACTATAGCTGGGCCTATGTAACAATGCCACCAGCACCTCCTATGGCTGACTATAGCTGGGCCTATGTAACAATGCCACCAGCACCTCCTATGGCTGACTATAGCTGGGCCTATGTAACAATGCCACCAGCACCTCCTATGGCTGACTATAGCTGGGCCTATGTAACAATGCCACAAGCACCTCCTATGGCTGACTATAGCTGGGCCTATGTAACAATGCCACAAGCACCTCCTATGGCTGACTATAGCTGGGCCGGGGCGATAAATCGACCTAATCCGATGCAGAGGGTATCTAGGTTGATTGCGAAGTGACGCTTTGATGGAGGTCTCCATACTGACGCAAAGCACAGTAGTCAGTGCCCACACAGTAAGGGGACAAAGCCTAAATATGCAATGTGACGCCTGAGTGTGATATATGGACTTATATTTGGTGTAGTCTATGTTACAGAACAAGACAAATGACGTATAATTATTTTGAAGCAGACTATAATCAAAGATGGTGTCGGTGTTTATGATATATGAAGGTCAAATGCCTATAAATGCCTTAAGGTGCATATTACAGCTAATTGCTAACACATAACCGACCAGACTGCCACGCTCAGTTCTAATACAGAACATGAGTTGAAAGGATTACTTTCGACTAGAAAAGGGAACGTTCGTCACAAAAACGTTAACGTTGACGTTGTGACCACGTTAGATTGGGTTTTGTCCATGAGGCAATGTGTTAGGAACGTTTCCATAATCACACCCCTTAGCTCTCTAGTCCAACATGTTGCATTACCAGCCCCCAGAATAATCCAGTGATCGCCTGGAACTCTCGGCAGACAGTTATTTGTGTCACGCGGTAAAAACGAGGCACGAATCGGGGTGCCGAGTGAAGTGCTTATAACGATATAACGGCCAGGGCTGGGTGGGGGAGGGCTGGGGGGAGGGAGGACTGGGTGGGGGAGGGCTGGGTGGGGGGAGGGCTACTTGCCTTAAGCCCCGAGATAATTCTATTGGATGTGGGGGAGGCAATGGACGCCCTTATAGTAATTATATTGGGCCGATGGGTGGGGGGGGGGGCGGTATTCTTGCAGCTATTCTTGTACCTTTCCCCGACAATCAGTTGGTCCGTAAGTCATCACTTTGTACCAATTTCGCACCGATTTGGTTCCCGTGTGATTTCGGAATGATTTCGGGCCTTCGTGTCCCTCTGTAGAATGCCCCCGAATCGACCATAATGCCCCTGTGTAGTAGCGGATGTAAGCAGACTAGGCAGGGCATGTCGACGTTTACCAAGGTTATAAACCGCCTTGACCATCGTCACCTACATCACCCGCCACTGCAGCCGGCACGCTGCACACGTCGGACGGGGGTCTACCATGCGCATGTCGACATTTGCCCGCCCTACGAAGTATTGTCGACATTTGCCCACCCTACGAAGTAATGTCGAACATTGCCTACCGTAAAGATTACGTCATGGTGGATAATAAACTAGATCAACAATGTATGATGGATGTTTTGGCGACATGACATTGGGCATAATTTAGACGAATGATCGCGAGGTCCACCACCTACCACATCCCACGAGAAGACGCATTGGAAATAATAATCCTTTATGTCAATACTTAACGAAAGCAAGGCATATTCTGTGTGGTTGGTTGCAGATAGACACAGTGCGGTCAATCCGTCACATTCTGTCTTGGATGCATACAGTGAAATAATAAACATTTCCCCCCAGATGCTGCTTTTTGAAAAAATATACTTATTTCGCATTCATATTATTCTTACAGTTGATATATAAACGTTGATAAGGCCCGTGTCATCATGACGACGGCGTCACGCAATAGGTTATAGAGCCAACCGCGCGCATCAACGTAATCAATTAGGCATCCTTACATCTCGGCAAGCATATCTGTCCATACTGCGCTCCATTCTCTCGTAGGCTCTTCCGCAGACTGCCGCTAGGCGGCGGTACTGCGGCTCCGCGTATACGCGTATATATAACTGTCCACCATTTTCTGTGAGGAATACTGTACAATTACGTCACACGCGTCATAGCTCTATTCCCAACAGGAAGGTAAACAAGGGCGGAAGATGATGTTCCACAACCAGCCACACGAGTTACAATTAAATGAATGATAAATATTAAATATAGTGACATATTGTTATCACTGTTGAAATGTAGCCATAACTACAGAACCGGTCACAGACACAGCCGCCGCGGTATACGTGTGTCGGTGTCGACTCCCCAGACCAGAGCAGAGGAAGGATCAGGAGGGGGGGGGGGTGGCGTATGGGAGGATGGATTGCTATAGGGATACCTCGAGGAAGGGGGGGGGGGCCACTAGACAAGACAATAGAATATTTAAAATGCGAAGTTGTTTATTTACTAGTAAATGACCCGTTAATGACCGATGTGCTTATGGGTCCAATGATGGTTCAATTCAAGACTTATTTTAAGTTCTTTACACAATGTAAATATATATTGCTACAATCATGTATTTACCTACGGGGAAAACCAATGCCATTAACTGCATCAAGTAATGCAATTACTGAACATGCTGTACTGTTAATGTACAGGGCAAATCAGTACCCAAAAAAATAATATGACAAATTATATAAATAAAAAACAATTAGTAAGTAACAATATATATAGCAAGAAAAACAGTATTTCAGAGTGACCAACAATACAGCCAACTCATTTGAATTTCACATGGATCATACAACCCAAATGAATACTTACAAAATTACTTGAATCTATTATTCCAAAACACACCTTTGATCACTAGTCCCTTTCAATACCTTTACGGTTTAGAGCCGAGATACTATCAATCAAACGAACACATTAAAAAAAATATTATACAGTCTAAACATGGTCATGGATGCTTATCTTTTGTTTCCCCGTCCTGTTACTGTTAGGTGAGCAGATGATGACGATCAGCTGATCAGCGCACCGTCTGGTTGTATCTGCTGATCATGCAGTCTTTAATTCCTCTTTGTCATTGGCTTTGGCAAAGGCAATCGCTCTATTTCAACGTATCGCCGCACATAAACACTATCATCCTGTTTTAAATACGTGACATGCATGCTTGACTCTCCACAGATCGAAATGTGTGAGACAATTCTGTCAAAGTTAGTATAATCTCAAAGAATTTCTTTCATTTGTACACCAGTAGTAGCGTTTACTTTTTGTCTGCACGACACTTTCAAAAGGTTTTTCCCTCTAAATATAGCTCTGCTGAGAATGCGCGATATTGCGGGGTCTCGGATCACGGCCCGCAGCGAATCACTGCCTTGCACGAATTGGGCAGTGACGGACTCTCCTCGATGAGGAGAGTCCGTGGAGCAGACTACATTCTGTCGCGGAAGGCGGTATCGTTGGTCGTTCCACTGGTCGTTAGGATATCCCTCCGCTTGTTGTAGCTGGCGTGTGTGATGCCAGTCAGTCCATGATAGGGTGGATGGATGGATGTGGGGTTTTGTTAGCCGTCTGTGCACGAGGGTAAATTGAGCCAAGGAACCAATTGGAAAAATGAGACCAAAAAGTCCCGGTCGAAACGATGGTTTCTGAGCATACGCGCGACGAGTAGATAATAACAAATGTCCATGGAAGCCGTCTAATAATTCTTATAATGAATGCCTGATAACATAACTGAGCCTTTAATGGCGAGAACAACAACGTTTATCTATTAAAACATCATATTTAACGCTCTTTGGTAACAAGGCTTTGCAAACTGTCTCACACTTTTGCCGGAAAGTCACCTGGAAAAAAACATATCATTACACTTTATAACCTTAGACAGGATAATCGATAATCATAATAAAGGGTTAAATGTATGTACTAAAAGAAGTTCTTTATGCACATCAAAAGGGAGGGAGAGTGGCATTTATCGGCCTAGCCTAAAAAGCACGCAGCGTACTACTCTAGTCATACGATTCATCACGAACATTTTATAGTAATACCTGTGGAAACCCGAACGTTATGGTGTCCGGTTGGGACAAATAACTAAGTAGCTTTCACCAATTTGTCTGCTGGTCGCCCAATTAATATTTTATTTAATTATTAGACATATTTGTAGGTTTTTTTATCTAGATCCTATGATATAATAAGCATCACTTTTTATGAATGAGGCGTTCGCACTACTTTTTTGCGAAGGGCGTTTGAGGTTTTCAACTTTTACAGTTCTTTAGCAATCTCCAGTCGAGATGGCTCGAAGCGATACGTACGGCGGCAGAACACATGCTCCGGTTGCCCAAATACCTCCACTTGTTCTTCTTCACGCTCACTATCATTAATTCCAAATAATCGCGCTGGCATAGCTGCATCCCGATCGATGCGGAAGGACGATGGGCCCTCCTATAGACGCCATGCTCAAAAGTTGCGTTAACCGTATTGCGCAACGAAACCGGTTCATCTTGTGACGTCACGAATCAATGAAAAAGTTGCCCCTGTCCATCTTCTACTTTTTTGGGTAGGTCTGTGATAAAATGGCTAATATTGTTAATATTGGTGGCAAATAAATTCAGTGCGTATGGATTTTCGTTAATATAGTGCAAATGGATCAAATATATGCAAAGTAACATAGGACATAAGAGATGGACTTTAAGAGCTCACAGAGCCTTAAGGTCAAGCAAAAGGCATATTAATATTACATATCTTGCGAGCCTATAATTGCATTTAGACACAGACGCAAACTGGATTAGTCTGAGTGTCATCGGTCATCTAAACTAATGGTGTAAGTTGTGTCCCGCCACATTTAAAATTACTAACGTCACGTTGCCTGGGTAAAACACGAAGCCGCTAAAACGGTGGCGGTGGTGACACTTGAAAGAAAAATGAAGGTGTAAGATGAGACACTCCACGTCTTTATGTGACAAGACGCAGCAATTATTGTCGTGGATATATCTACTTCTTGCGAGTCTTGTCGGCCTTGCCTCGACAAGTCATGTCACGGAAATTTCAAGAGAAAAAGACTCCACTTCGTCATCTGTGCCGCACGGCTTGAGCCTCGTTGTAACGTATAGGCGCCCGCTGCAAGGCGACGTCAGTACCCGGAGGTCTGTGAGCAGTCATGTAGTGTGCCTGTCACTCTCGTCGTTCGTCCATCGGGGGAAAAGCTTCAAAAGCCACACGGACATGATGGAGATTGTCAATGTTTCCCACGGCATGACATTAGTCCTCCTCAGTCTAATGTAATATAGGCTGCATGCGAGATGGCCATTGGTAGACGTCAACGAACGCTTATTGATGTTTTCTGTCGGCTTGGTACTCACGGGAAATGTCATTTCAGACGCGTGTTACATGCAGTTCTGTTCTGATACCTAGGCCTACATCGTGTAAGATCCAGGAGGCTGGTCCTGTATGGTACTTACGCCGCCGCCCCCCCCCCCACCCACCCCACTCCATGTCCCAAAGGTCTTTCTACGCCAGGGATCGTTGAATCGACTATATACTATGGGATCGATGAAGCATTCTGGTAAAACTTACGGTATAGTGCCAAGTTGTCACACAGTGTACAGGTTAACCGACTTGGCCCGCGGTCGCATAGATACACCACGTGTCCCTCATGCATTATTGCACGAATCCGTCATTCCCCTTTCACATCTTACCGTAATTGCCTACAGCCCGCCATCAATCCCTGTACAAACGTATTTCCGTTGTTCCATCATAACAACGACTAGCTAAGTGAGTAAAAGCATGCAAGCCGGCGATCCGAGTGGGGGGGTGGGGGCACTATTATACAAATCTGGTGGTGGGGGGCCCATGGGTACCCCTTGATGCCTAAAAGAGCGAACATTTGTGATGAAAAAATACCCCTATACAGCGGATATTAAAAGATCTTGCAAACGGCGGCCGTGGGGCGGGGGACTGAAAACGTTCTTTGATAGAGCGGCTATGATGGGAAAAGAATAAACCGACTGGGTCTGCATGGAACTGACGGAAAACGTCTTCCGAACGAATTTTGGCAGTAGAACGCCCCTTGTGAGCGAACTTTGGCGTAAAACGCTCCTTGCGAACGGATTTTTGGAGGTGAAAAGGGGGGCGGGGCTTTAAGGCGGAACCCTCCCAACTCCATCAATGTATTGAGTACCCCGCCGGGCCGGCGATCACGTGACCGCACATCTTCATTTGGTGTTATCCTTTATGTCACATATGTTTGAGATCCGTTACCCCCATTGTTCATTTTACATGCAAAAACGTTTTGCACAGGAACAAAGAATAGCTACATATACAATGATTCACTGTCTTCCAGCTGACGGCACCAATGACATGCATTGTAACCTATTGGAACAAAGGCCTTAGAACAATATATACCCGAAACATTTTCACTGTTGAATTGTGGGATTATTATCAGAGACAGTGGTCGCAGTAAGATGGCGATGACTATTCTGTCTACACCATAATATATATATATATATATTATATATATATATGGACATTGATATGAAAAATATAATATTGTCTGAACACATTTATATCACTATTTTGGATGAGCCCTCCCCATATCCAGATACCGATAAGATTTACTTTTGAGCATCTGGGTTCGGACTGGCTAGTATTTGCCGCTTCATCTATGTCATACCGGATATCCGCCTCGGGTATTAATACAAATACCCAGCTATGTCGCTTCAGACGTGCTCGGTGATACGTTATCGTTAACTTGGAAAGGTGGTAACGTGACACAGCAATTTATCTTCGCTAGTCTTTCAAGTTAAGCTATGAGGTTCCAGTCTTCATGTGCGAAAATACGAACGTGACTAAAAAAAAGGGTTTACATGAGTTCATATTAAGATTAACCCCACCACGCGGCATTCTATGCCATTTTTCTGTGCATGTTATGAGGGCTGCCGCGGTGTATTTATAACAGCCTAGTGCTGCCGCCATGTGGCGAGTCGGAGGATCGAGTTATGAACAGAGAGTATTCAGAATAAATAATGATTGGCAGATTTTGTCGTGGCCAATAATTATTTATGTGCTGTTGGCCGAAGCGTCCATGTTTTTACAATCGGTAGTATGAAAGATACGCCCTATTCTATGACAGCACATTAGGCTCACCATGACTTATTTAAGGGGTACTCCGTAAAGTAAAGGAACATCCCTTTAATATTTAAGGTGAACCTCTTAATTATTGAACCAGAGTTAACTTTGTTTAGGGAAGACAAACAAATAAGAATTCATTTTAATGGGAGTTTACTGTTTTTATTCCACGATATCACTATAAACGCGTTCGTCAAAGTAGCAAGAGTGAGATCCGGCGGGTTTAATTCTGGAAGCATTGCACTACGAAGAGTATTTCGGCTTACAAAGGAAGCTTTAAGTTGATATAGTATCGAGACATCTCCTTTAGCCTCTTATATAATTAAAATGAATCAATGGTGTTGTTTGTGTGCCCACATTATCACCATTTGCGTTGTAAGTATTTATTCCCCAACCTACATAATGTGAGCGCTGTTAACACAGTACATACTTTTATTTGCGTGATCCACAACAAATGAAAAAGGTCGACCAATGAAAAAGTAGCAGCTCTTCGTTTATAACATGTATACGTTTCGGGGAAATTAATGATGTTCGTGAAACATCGACGTATCCATCAAGATTGATTATATTTATGCACTTGGGCTGAACTAATGTACAAAACAAATATCACTCTCATATATATATGTATATTATAAATATTGTTAATAATAACCCAAGAAAGGCTTCCTACCTTCCCATTCACGAGCCACATTTCTTCACGTGGATTTAGTTGATGGGACTGTCACGTGACGCTCGAAATGTTACGTCATCCCGTGACACCATGAGGGGGGGGGGGGTACAGAGGGGCTGGATCGGCCACTCGTGATGTTGTTGCCTGTGATGGGGAGCGAGGGGAAATCTTAGCGTGATACCGTGATTTCGTGATTCTGTGTGTCCCCCACAGGCAGTCAACTTCTGGGAACTGCCAACTCCAGAATGGAGCCTAATGATACATTTAAATCGTCAAGGGCGAGTTTTAAGAAAGAACGACAGCGACGTAATTGAAGTGAAGAGGAGAGGTGAAGAATTGAGTTACAGTAGGGGTGGGAGGGGGTGGGGGGTGAAGGAGAAAGGGTGAGGTGAAGAACGTAGTCACGGTAGAGGTGTGGAGCCGGGGGCGGGGTGCTCCCTCGTGCGGGGAGGTGTAGCACGTAGTAACGGCAGGGGGAGGGGGCGGAAGAAGGGGTGTTACATATCGGTTAATGCTGTGAATAACACTAATCTGAAAATCCATAGCTCTATGCAATAACCAAGGGTCACATTTTATCAAAAATACCCCGAAATATAGTGTACAGACGAGCATTTGAAACGTACAAAGTGGGTATAGTTAATGCATCAAAGTGCCGAGAAGGTTTTTTGTTTCACGTTCACTTATAAACAGTATATATCAGTTGAAGCGCGTCTTGTTATATATATATATCCCAAATTGCCTTGCTTGTAAACAATTGAAACTATTTAATTGATCCTTTTAAACGAGTAAGTCCACTGTCCGAAAAATAAAAAAAAATAAAAATTCTCTTTTGCGTAACCAATTATGAGAGAAACTGCAAGTATTTAGACCTAATAGGTTTTATAGATCATTATTACAACATGGAATCTCATGAGTGATACTGTATGACGGTTTAAATTTACGGTAACAAAATGCCAATTAAATGTCTATACCAACTATATGCTTGTTAGATATCTTGTATTTCCGTGACATGGTCAAGGCTGCCTTGAGTTTTAATGGTGACCACAGGAGGGCTCGTAAGATAAGATACATGCATATGTAGTAAAATCCAAGTCCATGTCAAGCATTTCTTACGATTATTATATGAGCGGCACTATAAATCTGCAATGCTTGCCACTTTCTTCCTAGATATACCCAGGTAATCCGGTACTTTGGTCTAGGATATAGTTTTCAAAAATAGTTGCGCTCGCCCTTTTAGGTTTTGTTTATATGATATATTATGGAATCCTGACTTGTTCATAACCACGAGGACCGTGTGCTTGATGAAGCATGATTCAATATCTACAATGCACGACTTAATTCACACACTTTCCATTTTCGTTCCATTCCCCTACGTCTGAATTATTGTCCCCATTCGTGCAAATCCATCGCTGTCACGATGACGTCCCCGTTGCTCCCCTTGCAGCACCCTATCTTCCACCCACGCCGCGGTGACGCTCCTGACACCTCCCTGTCATGAACCATGTCGTCCAAGTATACCGCTCTCACCTTGACAACATGATTTACTTGGAACCATATTGGTCGCCTTCCTAATCTTTAGTTATTATAAAACATTCTCTCAAACTCGGTCATATGATACCATCCTCATTAGGGGCGGATTCAGGGTGGGGAGGGGGGGGGGGGTAACGCCCTACACCTAAAGAAGACCAATTCCGGATCCAGCCCCCCCCCCCCCCCACCGGTCGTAAGTTTTGTAAGTAACCTACTCCAAGTGACATCGGCCCACCGTTGTCGACATCTTGTATCCCTTGTATCCCGCCCCTGCTTGGAACGCCACCTGTTGTACATGCAGCTTTCGACATGGACGAGCCATAATGCATGCTTCATATCCTTCGGGGGCCGCCTACACATTTTAAAATATTTGACACACTGTGGCTATAAAAAAAACAGCATTCTCATTCGGAAGTAATGTTGTTGTTAAAGAAGTAAAAAAAAAACATTGGAAAGTATATGAAGTCCATAGTATATACCGAACCGTTAATAATCATATTATCAATGATAACTTATGAAGGCAACGTGTGATTGGTGGGGGTTAAAATCAATCCTGCCCTGCTTATCTAAAGCATCTTGACACCAGTGGCGATAATGGCACCATGGCAAACATTAGGGGCACTTGTAGCAGAAGGTGACTTAATGTCGTCAAAAGGGCCTTGTAGATATCGTCACTAACTTTGAAGCCCCAGAGCGCGGGCGATTGGGTATCATTGTATCGTAATACAAGTACAAATTGAGAAATGGTTTCTCGTGCACATGTATGAAAAGGCCGCCCCTCCATTATCGGTCAGAAAAATGTCTTGTGCAAGTGACGCTCTTTCCTCGCGAGAATTATTAGATTGCATAAGAGAGCAGCTTCAACCTCATATGAACTTTGGGGACGATATTAGGGCTGCAAACGTTACAAGTACACTTTACCCTTGAAGCGGTTATCCAAGATAGTTTGACAGTGCATCGGGGTCTTATATATCTTATATCTAGTTGGGCGGCAAACGCAAGGGGCGGGGCACTGTTACACAATTCTGATGGACGGGTTCCACGGGTGCCCCCTGATGCCTAATGGAGCGGACATTTATGATGAAAAAGATACCCCTATAGAGCGGGCTTTTTCAAACATGCGACGGCGGGGAGGGGGCTCTGAAAATGTGCCACATAGTCCTGGTCAATGGAAAAAAAAACCCTAGCGAGCGGATTTTCGCGGGAGAACGAGGTGAAAAAGTCGGGGCTTTACCGCGGAACCCCCCCAAACACAGCAATGTATTAGGTACCCTCGGGTGGCAACACTGGACTAAGATTACCGGTTGTGTCCTTGGCGCTTCATCAATATTGTATTGTAGATATACGTGGTATTTTCTTGTCTTACAGGACACGCTTTCGCGGTGTACCGACCATATGATGACACGAACAGTCTCGCGGAACGAGAGCGGTAAGAACGAAACACTTTCCTCTTGCACATAGGCCTTCGCACATAGTCATATCTCCTGTAGTATCAGCCTACTATGCTTTGTGTTGACCTTTGCCTTCTAAGTGCCTTTACTATACATACATATATATATATATATAAGCCTAAGTACTTTCTTCAATATTTCATCAACGGGTAGTCTCATGAAGACCAAATTTCTTGCTTTCATTTTACACCGTATCGTCTGTACGTGAGTTGTTTCAATATTTTATGGACACAACTATGGTATAGACAGCTACATGCAGTTCGTGGTTGATAAGTTGTATTCTGTGCCTGTTTGTATATGCGCAGCGTTAGCGTTCCATACATTGCCAGCGCGCGTTCCGCTTCCGGCCCTGCGCTTTGACCATGGTTGGCATAGTTGAGGCCTCCAGCGCGCGCTTTGGACTCCCCACGTAGCCTTACAAACGCCTATAGAGCCACAGTAATAAATCGGTGTTTGGTGCGGCGCCCTGACGCCCATATGCATGCCCAGCGTAGGCACGAGCAACATGGTGTTTTTTACTACACTTACAAGTCGCTTGGCATACGTCTAGAATGGAATTTGACAGATTATTTAGCCCACAACCTCAGATAATCAATAGGTTATGTTACATGCGACAAGTGTCAAAACTGGGTTCGCACATAAGAGATGAAAGAAGAACATTATCTTGTGTGATAAAGAAATGAATTATTACAATGAGGAACATCGGCTCATACGTACAAGATGATTCTTATATAATAAAATCACTAATATCGGTATATAATGGTATATATATAATTAAATAGATATAATATACTATTTATATAATAATGTAATAAGGTATGCAATATAAATCGGCGGCAAATCAGTCAGTATCAAGAGCGTATATGTTTGCTACATGGAGAGGATATCTAAGCCAAAAAAAGAAATTATTTGGGCAACGGAAAAACAGCCATATTAAGTACTTCCGCTTACAACTCATTTGGCAGTTATCCTGCTGTAATTATAAATTTGACAGATTTATATATATAGCTTTGGCTCTTTAATGTACAAGAAAACACATACGGTGACCTAGGCAACCCGTGTTTGTAGTTTTCCAGCTGCATCCTAATCATTATAGATCCCAAGCATCAGGGAGGGTTCCATGACATTGACGCAATGGGCTTTACCTTCTGTCAGTCGCGGCCTGGCAGAGTCAGAGCATAGATGCTTCACAAGCCGGGTTGTGCTAGGCTTTCTGCTCATCATTCCTGTCACCCAAACCTCAATAGTGACTTGAAGGCAACCCGCGCTGAATGATGTCACTGATTAAAGGTAATTAGTATTAGTCGTTACATTCTAGAAATTACCAGAGAGTAAGATGTGGACGTAGTCGTGGCCGAGGAAGAGAGATAGAAAAAATGTCGGAAGGTTGACTGACGGAAAGAGGCAGAGACTAAATAAAACGTTCGAACGAACTGCATAAAACGGGCACTGAAAACTTAAAAATAGAATAATGGGTTGATAAAGAGGCAAAGAGAATTGTAGATGGAATGTTAGAGCAAACTAGAATGGCAGCGAGTGTGAAATAGCGTTAGCCCGACAGAAAGAGGGAGAAATAGAAAGGGAGAGAGAGAGAGAGAGAGAGAGAGTGCGGGAGAGAAAGGGAGAATGACAGATATAGAAGACATAGATACAGCCAGAGTTGGGCGGCCGGGGGATAAGGGGGGAGGCGGGGGAGTGGAGTGGGGGAAGGAACGTTATAGCCGACGACGTGTTATTCCGTTCCATATTGCGATAACCATGGCCTACTCGATGGCTGAACTCGTGCTTCAAATGCCCCAATAAGCCTCTGTCTGCATCCAGTCATGCTCCAGACAATGTGGTCAAAACATCTTGCCGGACCCCCAGGCGGTCACATAGACATGTCGTTTTCTGTTGTCCATATATCTCTTACCTTTTGGACGATCCCGTTTTTCTGCCAAGCCCCTTTATCGGAAGTTTTTGCAAGCGGATGGCGGTTCCATATCTAGTTTACAGATGTCTGCGCGCAGAGATGTGGATATGTAGTAAATCTCTGAATAGTTTATCAGGCAAGAGGGGTAGGCCTTGCCGGTCTTCGCCTCCGACCCTCTCTATCCGCTCATCCGTGCCCATCTTTGTAAAAGAAACCAAGTAATTCCTCTCTAATTGGCAAAGCTTCTCCCAAAAAGAAACTGACCGGAACTGGTTCATATGCTTCAAAAGCCAAGGAGATAAATTCTTTTTTTACTAATGGATGTAAATGCGTATATTTGTTTCAGCGTGAAAGCTATGTCATTGAAATATATATTCATGATGACAGGGATGGTGCTTACATATATCTACATATTTCATGAATAGTCATGAATATTATAATGTAACAAGTCGTAGGAATAATGTAAGGCACATATTAGAAAATTAGACTTGACCATTGCTATTGGGATAGCGTTGTAAATACCTACTCGTATCCGACACCTTTTATAACAATTAGCCCTATGGACTGCTACACCGTCCGGTATATGACCCCCTTCCTATACTCCCCATCAGTATTCCACTAATCAGACTTTATTGGACAACTTGTTTTCACTTGTCGTACATGAGGAAGCCGGTCACGTCCAAAGTTACTTTACTTGGTCAAGACCACCTGGACTGAAAGTAAGCGGCGTTGGCTTAAGCCAGCAGCTGTAAAACGCGATAAAGGATCTTGCCCTGATAGGGCCACTTCCGGGACAAGGTTATTATCGACGAGCGTTATGAATGAGCACTCCAGAAGAGCCATCAGTGTCTGTGAACCCCGGGGTGAACGCGGGGTAATTACCCACGGGTTGCATTATGTTCGGCCATTCGTCTCAATAACATAGTCACTCATCCTATTTATATACTTTGGAGCTTAGTGCAGCCAATTTGCTGCTTGGGTTACAAATAAGCAATGAATTAACGGGGATAGATGTCGATTTATGACACGAAATGACATTAGCATCATCTAGTAGGCGTTCTGTGATAGAAGGAAGCGACCTCAATGAGAAACATTCATGGAAATAGCAATTAGTTTTTATCGGGCCATTTGGTCGCTGTCTACCAATGCTAATTAACGTCCATTTCCAAACTTAAATGGAGAATTATGCCCACTTGATGCAATTTTTGCCGACAGACAGACATTAAATACGGGTACTGACGCCAGAACGTCACGGGATTGTCAAGTTCAAGCGTTATTCGCTGGGAAGCGAGTCTATAAGCGCAACATATTTGTAAACAATGTGTTTTCATAATGGCAGCATTATTTACTTCGCATCTGCTTTGGCGAACATTTCCAGTCCATAAGAGCTGCATTAACCGCTGCGCCTCTGTGGCCTTCACTTCTTCATTCACCACTTAGCATTAGTCGCCATTATGCATTGCCATTGTTCATTGGCGTTGTTACTGGCCAGCACTCGCATGGCCACCGAAATATGTTCTTCGGGCGCAAGGTCAGCAGATGAATACATGTGAATTTTTTTTAACCACACATAATTTAAATGGGTTGGGTGACATTTTTAACAGCTCAGTGAACGGCGCGTTCCCAGGTCCCATCTGCCCAAAGCACAATGCCGCGTTCCCAGGCCCCATCTGCCCTAAGCACAATGCCGCGTTCCCAGGCCCCATCTGCCCTAAGCACAATGCCGCGTTCCCAGGCCCCATCTGCCCTAAGCACAATGCCGCCTTCCCAAGCCCCATCTGCCCAAAGCACAATGTGCGTTCCCAGGCCCCATCTGCCCTAAGCACAATGCCGCGTTCCCAGGCCCCATCTGCCCTAAGCACAATGCCGCGTTCCCAGGCCCCATCTGCCCAAAGCACAATGCCGCGTTCCCAGGTCCCATCTGCCCTAAGCACAATGCCGCGTTCCTAGGCCCCATCTGCCCTAAGCACAATGCCGCGTTCCCAGGCCCCATCTGCCCTAAGCACAATGCCGCGTTCCCAGCCCCACCTGCCCTAAGCACAATGCTGCGTTCCAAGGCCTCATCTGCCCTAAGCACAATGCCGCGTTCCCAAGCCCCAGCTGCCCAAAGCACAATGCCGCGTTCCCAGGCCCCATCTGCCCTAAGCACAATGCCGCGTTCCCAGGCCCCATCTGCCCTAAGCACAATGCCGCGTTCCCAGCCCCATCTGCTCTAAGCACAATGCCGCGTTCCTAGGCCCCATATGCCCTAAGCACAATGCCGCGTTCCCAGGCCCCATCTGCCCTAAGCACAATGCCGCGTTCCCAGGCCCCATCTGCCCTAAGCACAATGCCGCGTTCCCAGGCCCCATCTGCCCTAAGCACAATGCCGCGTTCCTAGGCCCCATATGCCCTAAGCACAATGCCGCGTTCCCAGGCCCCATCTGCCCTAAGCACAATGCCGCGTTCCCAGGCCCCATCTGCCCTAAGCACAATGCTGCGTTCCCAAGCCCCATCTGCCCTAAGCACAATGCCGCGTTCCCAAGCCCCATCTGCCCTAAGCACAATGCCACGTTCCCAGGCCCCATCTGCCCTAAGCACAATGCCGCGTTCCCAGGCCCCATCTGCCCTAAGCACAATGCCGCGTTCCCAGGCCCCATCTGCCCTAAGCACAATGCCGCGTTCCCAGGCCCCATCTGCCCTAAGCACAATGCCGCGTTCCCAGGCCCCATCTGCCCTAAGCACAATGCCGCGTTCCCAGGCCCCATCTGCCCTAAGCACAATGCTGCGTTCCCAAGCCCCATCTGCCCCAAGCACAATGCCGCGTTCCCAGGCCCCATCTGCCCTAAGCACAATGCCGCGTTCCCAGGCCCCATCTGCCCTAAGCACAATGCCGCGTTCCCAAACTCCATCTGCCCTAAGCACAATGCCGCGTTTCCAAGCCCCATCTGCCCTAAGCACAATGCCGCGTTCCCAGGCCCCATCTGCCCTAAGCACAATGCCGCGTTCCCAGGCCCCATCTGCCCTAAGCACAATGCCGCGTTTCCAAGCCCCATCTGCCCTAAGCACAATGCTGCCTTTCTAGGCCCCATCTGCCCTAAGCACAATGCCGCGTTTCCAAGCCCCATCTGCCCTAAGCACAATGCCGCGTTCCCAGGCCCCATCTGCCCTAAGCACAATGCCGCGTTCCCAGGCCCCATCTGCCCTAAGCACAATGCCGCGTTTCCAAGCCCCATCTGCCCTAAGCACAATGCTGCCTTTCTAGGCCCCATCTGCCCTAAGCACAATGCCGCGTTTCCAGGCCCCATCTGTCCTAAGCACAATGCCGCGTTCCCATGCCCCATCTGCCCTAAGTACAATGCCGCGTTCCCAGGCCCCATCTGCCCAAAGCACAACGCCGCGTTCCCAGGCCCCATCTGCTCTAAGCACAATGCCGCGTTCCCAGGCCCCATCTGCCCTAAGCACAACGCCGCGTTCCTAGGCCCCATCTGCCCTAAGCACAATGCCGCGTTCCCAGGCCCCATCTGCCCTAAGCACAATGCCGCGTTCCCAGGCCCCATCTGCCCTAAGCACAATGCCGCGTTCCCAGGCCCCATCTGCTCTAAGCACAATGCCGCGTTCCCAGGCCCCATCTGCTCTAAGCACAATGCCGCGTTCCTAGGCCCCATCTGCCCTAAGCACAATGCCGCGTTCCCAGGCCCCATCTGCCCTAAGCACAATGCCGCGTTCCCAGGCCCCATCTGCCCTAAGCACAATGCCGCGTTCCCAGGCCCCATCTGCCCTAAGCACAATGCCGCGTTCCCAGGCCCCATCTGCTCTAAGCACAATGCCGCGTTCCTAGGCCCCATCTGCCCTAAGCACAATGCCGCGTTCCCAGGCCCCATCTGCCCTAAGCACAATGCCGCGTTCCCAGGCCCCATCTGCCCTAAGCACAATGCCGCGTTCCTAGGCCCCATCTGCCCAAAGCACAATGCCGCGTTCCCAAGCCCCGTCTGCCCAAAGCACAACGCCGCGTTTCCATCTTTTCCAAGCCGCATCTGCTATTTCCATAGCGTCGCTTTTCCAAGCTGCTTCCACACTTACCATAACGTTGCTTTCCCAATTCGCATCTGCTATAGCCATAGCGTCGATTTCCCAAGCCGCATCCACACTTACCATAGCGTGGCTTTCCCAAGCCGCCTCTGCTCTTACCGTAGCGTAGCTGTCACACCAGATTAATATAACTGTTCATCGTACATCGGCTCCTACTACCGCAGCACATTTGTCCATGGCTGAACCAAGACCACACCAGCGCTGCGTGACCTCGCATGGCCACATCTATCCCCAGGGTAGCGTGACCTCGCATGGCCACATCTGTCCCCAGCGCAGCGTGAACTCGCATGGCCACATCTGTCTCCAGCGCAGCGTGACCTCGCATGGCCACATCTGTCTCCAGCGCAGCGTGACCTCGCATGGCCACATCTATCCCCAGCGCACCGTGACCTCGCATGGCCACATCTACCCCCAGCGCAGCGTGACCTCGCATGGCCACATCTATCCCCAGCGCAGCGTGACCTCGCATGGCCACATCTGTCTCCAGCGCAGCGTGACCTCGCATGGCCACATCTGTCTCCAGCGCAGCGTGACCTCGCATGGCCACATCTATCACCAGCGCAGCGTGACCTCGCATGGCCACATCTATCCCCAGCGCAGCGTGACCTCGCATGGCCACGTCTGTCCCCAGCGCAGCGTGACCTCGCATGGCCACGTCTGTCCCCAACGCAGCGTGACCTCGCATGGCCACGTCTGTTCCCAGCGCAGCGTGACCTCGCATTGCCACATCTGCCCCACACAGTAGCGCAGCGCCCCATTCCGGCGCTGACCGTATGTCTCCTATTCCAGGAGGTCAGAAGATGTCACAGCGGTCGGCGGCAGTAGCGGTCAGCATGCGGCGTCCTTGACCTTGGACTGCGTCACCAGCCAATGCCAGCAGCTGACGGGGCTGGCCCTCGACCTCTGTTTGCTGCAGTGCAAGCTCCAGGCGGACGGGCGTCCGGAAGAGGCGGACACGTTGAGACACGCCCAGTGGAAGCGGCGCCAAGTCGACCCCTTCAACTCCTGTATCGAAGCCAATTGCGCCAACATGAACGGCGGAGGTTACATGCAGTGTGCGTGGCGGCGCTGTATCATGCCGCTTCGGCTCGGCCGCGACCAGCCGGAACCGGAAGACAACTGGCCGGCCGACTTTGACCTCTTCGACGACGACGACGGCGGCATCTTCGGCACCGGAACCGGAACCGGCACCAGCACCGGCAACGACGTCGATGACGTCATCCCGGCGGCCTCGTCATCGCCCGATTGGCTGTCGCTGATTAATGGCGACGAGAAGCGCGCGGCCATGAAGTGGGTCACGGCGTCCGAGGTGTGCCGAGATCGCTGCGCCGGGTCGCCCAACGTGCCCCAGTGTTTGGCCGGATGCAACGGCCGCGGGAAGCGTGTCTGGACATCCGGCAACAGCGCCTGCAAAGAGCGCTGTCGCGCGTCTTCCGCGTCGTACATTCCCTGCCTCAACAAATGCCGACGATGACCAAAATGCTCGCGCAAAACAGAAAAGAAACAACCATCAGAGGAATCCGGTATACTGCTTGCCTGACCAGATTGCCATGAAAATTGATCCTCCACCCACCTCGTTCGTTTCCTTCGACCCGGCCCCGTCTTGAAATGCCGTGTGTCTCTATATATAACATACATCGCGTTTACTCGGAGGATTTGTTTGAATAATGTTTTGCAATTCTAAAGGCGGCAGTTGACTTCAAAGCCAGATTGCTATACGTTATGTCTTATCCTTATTATCTAGTTGATTTCTCCGTATAATTACTGTCATGTTTTCAAGATTCACGTGCAACCGAATATTGTTCATTTCATTGGATAGCAAATATTGATTCAATTGTCAATTGCTATTGTAAGCTCTTTAATGAAGTCTGATCTGTTTCACTACCTAAACAACATATCTTGAACGACAATGTAACCAAAGACAAAGAGGAAGAATGTACTATTAATTCTGGTCACCTGCTATTAAATAGTGTTAGAATGTTATTGCGACAACAAAACATTGAATCTCCATTAAAGGTCAGGTATATGAAGCTGGGAGTGATGTGTCTTTCTTCAGTCCCCAATACCATGTGCATTGTCACCAAACATCGCCTTATAGTAATCCAGACCCATTTCGCCTTGCCGTCGGTATGATAAAAGGGGTGGTATGGGTGTGTGTGTGTGGGGGGGGGGGTGACAATATGGTTTTTTGAGCACCCACAGTATCGGTATAGCATTACATGCTCCCAGTACGCATCGTTGTATTTCAACCCGCTACCCCCACTCCCATCCCCACAGCTGCCTAATTAGTGGACGATTTGAATTCCGATATTTTATGTTGAGTTTTAGGGCTGAGGCCAAGGGGGAAGGAGAGGTTAAAGTGAACGGTCATTCCCCAAAAAGGCGACGATCCACTGAGCCCCCCCCCCCCCCCCTCCTCTTCAACTGGATCTACCAGCAGAATATTAAGGAACCAACATTGTTGATAGAAATTATAGTTATTACTCTATAATAGCGTATACACCAAGGGCACATCCAGGGGTTTGAAGAAAAGGGGGGCGGCGAGAGGGGGTCCACCTTGTGTGATTTTTAAAAATATCACAACCGGGGCCCTAAAATAAGGGGTGGGGTCCTCGAAAAAGAGAAGGGCTGCATTCCAAAGATCGCACATTATAGAGTTCCTTGCTTCTCGTGTCAACCCTCTGAATTCACTTGTGTACACAGTATTTATGTTCCTAACGCTGACAGATGAACAGATTGGGATATATATGAAGAAGAATGCAAACTGTGCTATCCCCAGTTAAAGTCCAAGCGCATGACTACTTTTTGCGATACACCAGACGGTGGTTCATCACACTCGGGCAAAACTAGGCGTTAGTTATACTTCCCTCTGTCGGTCTATCCTGGAACTATAAGCAAGGCGTGGGTTTTGGGGAGGGGGTGATGATGGGTAGAGCGCTCGGCGCTCTGGTAAGACACCCAAGCAGCCGGTGTACTGCTGGAATCCCGCCTTCCCAAGGATAAGGTCCCATACTCTCCTCGCAAAGTGTAGGTGTTAATCACAGATACACGGTTCCTCTCTACCTTGACCCTTCGCATTGTCGCGTTTGTGATGTTTAAAGGTCACAGGTTAGTATACAAGACAAAAAATCATTATCAGAAAAAAAATAGACGATCTGCGCCTGGACGGTAACTGCACGGGTGCTGCACAGATGACATTCGTTTGTTTTTCTTCAGCAAACTGTTATTACAATTAGTTACGTGTTGTGCTGCCCTGTGATTTAAGTTACACATGAATTAAGTAACTACATTAATCGAATTGAGGACGCCTGAATATTATATTATAGGTGTGTAAGTATATTTTCATTTCTCACCTTATGAAGTACGGCCTTTCTCGCTTTAGATTAAGCCACCAGTGGTTCACCCCATAGTTAACCTTTCGGTGTCTGATGTGTGTCCTATATGGCCTACCCTATCCCATTCCCTAACTTACAATTTCGGCCTCCATCGAACAATTTATTCTGATTCAACCATGTAATCATTAAACATCAAGCCAGACGTCACCATATGACAAAGTTCCAGACAAACGAATTGGATTTTTAGAAACGCCATCTTCGAGTTTATTTGAATAAATAATCTCTTGGTTGGAATCAGCCATGTATAATGAACCCACAGTTCGGAACCTAAAGGTCGATTTGTCAAATTGTGACCCTTTCTTTCTCCCTCAATCCCCGATATATATAGTCAGTAATGCATGTGGTACATGATCTGGTTTATATTATTGAAATCGCTTGATTTCTTCAGGTAATCGTACGCGGTTTTCCAAGTTAACGTAATATGAGTTGTTATCTGAGATGACGCATGTATAATGAAGGAATTTCCGCGGAGAGAGGTGAGAATATGAACACCCATCTCGCTCTGTTTGAGCCAGCGGCGGCCAATCGTCAGGCCAGCTTTCAGTGGTAGTCATTGCCGGATTACAAGGATTACAATTAATTGCACAATTGCAGTCTGACAACTGTTCACTGTGCTCACATATATATCATGCAAGGCTTTCACCAGGCCAGTTTGTTGTTGTCTTGGCCGTCTTAAGGGCAGTGCTTCGGTTGTACCACTGACGGTAATAGCCTTTTTGCAATCGTTGGGCCAGCCACCACGTGCTTGTGGCTGCGACCGGACCGCATGCGATGTACCTCACTTGGGAGTAAGTAAGACCTGCTGAGAATATACTGAACCATTGATTGGTACATATGCGACCGGTTAATGATCAATGGCGTTACGAGTTAGATCTACGACCTTGCATACACGTAAGTATAGGACTGCTGTGCACCCCCTGCTGTGCAATCCCTGCTGTGGACTCCCTGCTATACACCCCCTGCTGTGCACTCCCTGCTGTGCACTCCCTGCTGTACACCCCCTGCTGTACAGCCCCTGCTGTACAGCCCCTGCTGTACAGCCCCTGCTGTACACCCCCTGCTGTACACCCCTGCTGTACACCCCCTGCTGTACACCCCCTGCTGCGCACCCCCTGCTGTACACCCCCTGCTGTGCACTCCCTGCTGTGCACTCCCTGTTGTGCACTCCCTGCTGTACACCCCCTGCTGTACACTCCCTGCTGTACACCCCCTGCTGTACAGCCCCCTGTCCGCAACGGCAAGGGGCAGATAGACCAAACCAAGCACATATGGTACCACACTGTACACACTGTGCACATGTGGTGCCACACTGTACACACTGCGTATATGTCCACAGTGTGTGTATGTCCACAGTGTGTATTGTCCACAGTGTATATATGTCCACAGCGTGTATATGTCCACAGTGTGTACAAGTCAACAGTGTGTATATGTCCACAGCGTGTATATGTCCACAGTGTGTATATGTCCACAGTGTGTATATGTCCAGTGTGTATATGTTCACAGTGTGTATATGTCCACAGTGTGTATATGTCCAGTGTGTATATGTTCACAGTGTGTATATGTCCACAGTGTGTATATTTTCACAGTGTGTATATGTCTAGTGTCCACAGTGTGTATATGTTCACAGTGTGTAGATGTCCACAGTGTGTATATGTCCACAGTGTGTATATGACCACAGCGTGTATATCTCCACAGTGTGTATATGTTCACAGTGTGTATATGTTCACAGTGTGTATATGTTCACAGTGTGTATATGTCCACAGTGTTTATATGTTCATAGTGTGTATATGTTCACAGTGTGTATATGTCCACAGTGTGTATATGTCCACAATGTGCATATGCCCACAGTGTGTATGTGTCCACAGTGTGTATATGTCCACAGTGTGTATGTCTAGTGTCCACAGTATGTATATTTCCACAGTGTGTATACGTCCACAGTGTGTATATGTCCACAGTGTGTATATGTCCACAGTGTGTATAAGTGAACAGTGTCTATGTGTCTGCAGTATGTAAATACACAGTAAAATGCAGTCGCCACGGCCAACGCACGAAAGAAGAGAATATTACAAACTCCCAGCAAAAGCGTTCCACCATTTTAAATTGATGAGAGTTTGCTGATGGTCTTCAGATTGTTGTTATCCAGAACTGATCCGACGAGACCTGTGGCCAGGGACAGCCGGGACCTGAGCCTGGTGACCGCGCTGTGCATCCGAACGCAGTGCCAGGGCGCGGCCGGATTCCTCCTCAACCTCTGCCTGGTCCAGTGCCTGCAGCAGCGCCTTCCCCAGGCCGAGTCGCGCGGTCTGGAGCGCGGTCTGGAGCGCCGTCAGGTGGACCCCATGACATCCTGCATAGAGGCCAACTGCCACAACGGATGGGGCGACTACTGGCAGTGCGTGGTCGACTCGTGCCTGCCTTCCCCCCGCAAGCGGGACGCTGACAAGACCGGGTATGGTCCGGGGTCGCTCCCGTCGGCGGGGGCGGGGGAGGTTGGGGTCGGGGTCGCACCCGCGCGCCAGGAGGGGCTCACATGGGGTGACAGCAAGGTCCCCGGGAGCCCTAGCAGCTGCCAGAAGCGCTGCACCGACTTCGGAACCAATCTGCAGAACTTGAATTGTATGGCGAGATGTCTCCAATAGCTGCGGAACTTGCAATGACTATTATGGCTGGTATTAACAATGTTCCTTTGGCTGGGTCATTAACGGCAGTGAGAGTGACGTTGAAAGCATTTGCTAAGAATACTCAGAATGAAAACCCTTCGCTTGTTACGGCTATCAATTTAATTAAAGAGACATCCTGTTCTCTAGATACTGGTAGGAATGCCATATCCGTTGCCACCTTTGTCGCTCTGTTTCAATCATCTTAAAGTGAGGCCGTTATGATGGACGACGGTTAGGACCGTTATGATGGACGACGGTTAGGACCGTTATGACGGACGACGTTTAGGACCGCTAAGTTGGAAGACGGTTAGGACCGTTATAATGGACGACGGTTAGGACCGTTATGACGGACGACGTTTAGGACCGTTATGGTGGACCCCGGTTAGGACCGTTATAAAGGACGACAGTTAAGGACCGCTAAGTTGGAAGACGGTTAGGACCGTTATAATGGAAGACGGTTAGGACCGTTATGATGGACGACGGATAGAACCGTTATGGTGGACCCCGGTTAGGACCGTTATAAAGGACGACAGTTAAGGACCGCTAAGTTGAAAGACGGTTAGGACCGTTATGATCAATGTATGTTTCCTACTTAACAACTCTATAATTATTCCACGGTTGAAATAAAACAAAGCCGAACATTGCTACAAACTGTTTTTTTCGTGCGTTTCATTTATAAACGCATGCCTACATTGGGTATGCATATGAGATTGTGGTTACAACGCAAGCAGTATCTGATGATTGACCAATGAGTACACTATACGGAGACTGGACAGAACGGCCGGGTGAATGTGATTAGTCTTTACTTCCCGACCAACATTTTACTATAGATTGCGATTAGGCTGTGTCTCAGTCCACACACAGCCTATGGTTCTGGGCTATGCCCTGGGGGTTGCAAGATCATATATTTACCAGTAACCTGTCGGAAGCTAATTTTCAATTAAATCTGAGCTCCTGACATAAAATATAGGATGCAAAAATAGAACAATATCAAGCACAAAGGTCATTGACTGGTTAGTGGTTGATAGCTGACTAAGTCAATAAATATACTGAAGGGAATTTAAAATAAGCTACGATTTCCCATAATCTAACAGTGTACCTAAACCCTGGAGCCTCAAGACGTTAAAAGGGAAGCCAATTCCGGGCCGTAAGGGCAGTGTTAATAAGGGAATATAGTCTAAAGATACGATTTCTAAAAGAAAAAAAAAGTTACGAAAAAAAATATGGTAGGCTTAAAAAAACCCTATTGTCGTCCATAGATGTATTTTCGGTGGGCGCAAACATTTAAATTCCCCCTCGCCGAACCAGGAATTTTACGGATAACGAGCTCTCAAAAATTGCCAACAGCTAGTCTACTCGCAAATCTCAAGAATTCCTGGATGCTAATCGCCGAAATAGAAAAAGGTAGCCTCGAAACAGGAAGTCGATATCTCAATGCGTTCGACAGTTATCGCACGTCGTCACCAACAGAATCACGGGCCCACCAGACAAACCAACAGAATCACGGGCCCACCAGACAAACCAACAGAATCACGGGCCCACCAGACAAACCAACAGAAAACACCGACTTGACAAAGCCTCAACCCCTGCGCCACTGGCACTGCCATGGCCCTATCAGTGAGTTTGTTACCGACACAGCCGACGACGCCAGTGAGCCGGTGTAGCATGATAACCTGTGCGCAGCGAATGGGGTTGCTATGTAAATAACCCATATACCAGGGTGAGGATTAGGGTTAAGATTAGGGCACCAGCGCGTGATACCATGTTAATTTCATGGTAGCAAACACGGAAATAAATGCCGAGAATCACGGCAAAAGAAGAGAAAAGTCGTATATAATAACTATATTACGAAGTCTGAGACGCAACTACATCTGATCCAGGGTAAATATTTCTTAGGAATGTCGATATAAATATCACATACGCACACAAAGTGAAATTTTTTCTTTAACATAAAATATAGGCCTACCTTTACGGCTATAATGTTGGCAGTATATCTCGGCGCTGGAGATATTTAGTCTCTTACCGGTTTCAATGGCTAAACGATGGCTAAACGATCTAAATTTTGAAAGTGTTCTTCAAAATTTAAACATGGCACAAGTCATACTGCATAAGTTTACTGTTGCCCTTATCATCACTGTTCCAATCTTGTTGGGCACAATATTTTATTCTTGGAACAAACTCTATTAAAAACATATTTACATCACCAACTTCCTGGGTTTAGAACACGATCCAAACCCATATTTATACAACCCTTCTTTGACTTTAGTTACCCAGTTTGTTTGACCATGTTGGTCCTTAGCATTTAACATATTGTAAGCGGCTCTTGAGAGTCTAGCATCTTCCATCGTCAGAACCGTTATCCAGTACACCTTTCACATTATGATTAACGTAATTATTGATCCCTGCCACATTCCCTCAATACTGCTATAGGCCTACAGCTTTCTGTGTGATTTGGATTTGGATAACCCCGCACCGCAGACGCATATGTCAGAATTCGAAGCACCATGTTGTCAAATATTTCAAACGCTACGGTGGGAGATACACCATTAGGCCTACATGTATAGACTAAACACTTTAGCATACCAGCTGCTTTTGACCCTTGGGCAGCGAGAATCTGACATTTTTGGTCCAATCAAGTCTCAAGGAGAAAACGAATCCCAAGCACTTGTAATAGGAAACACAATCAATCTGGCCACCTTCAAAGAACCATTTTTCATCTTTTCTTATAACGCCTCCATTTCTGAAAGACATTATTTTAGCCTTTTCAAGATTAACTTTCATCCCTGGAGATTTACAATACTCGCTCAAGTTATTAATTTGTTCCTGGCACCTGCCTGCCAGATCTTCGCACTGGAGTAGATCATCACCATACAACATTAAACAAATATTTGAGAAATGTTCGTCCAGAAATATACCATGGCATTGGTACTAGCTCCCATGGTTATTAATTTCCAAGTTCCTAAATTGCATTAAACAGACTTGTGAAGTAGGGAGCAAGAAACTTTACTGTACAATTCTACATTTCATGAATCACTCCATCAACACCTGGTGCCTTATTACTGGCTGTGGGCAGTTACATAATTGACAGTCTCCACCAACGTAATATATTTGTTTATTGACTTCGGGTCATTGTCAATGCCAATAGGACAATCAGAATGGTGATTGCATAAAAAATCTTGTCCACCTTGATCAGAGAGTACTTGGTGACTTACGTTGAGGCGATCTTTAAAATTATCGTACCGATCTTCAGCGGCATTATCACAAGTATTTACACGGTATTTGTCCAGACTCTTCACCAGTTTCCAAAACTGACCAGTGTTCATATTACTTGTCTGACTTGTTTATATCATTGATCATTGTTACACTCTCTTTCATGTCTCTACAGCGTACCTTAAGTTTTTTTTCCATCTTTTAAAAAATCCAACCTGGCCTCATCCCTGTGGGTTTGTCTAAAAACATTATGCAGTATTGATTTCTTTTCTTTCAGTCTTTGTAACTCCTCATCCCACCAGGCAGGTTGTATTATCTGATCTGAGCTACCTATAACATGTCTTTTCCTTAATGGATCTCCTGCCTTCTGTCAAGACTTTTTACGAACATCAGTAGCTTTTTCTACATCTAAATTCAGTATAACAATATCTGGCAATTCTTCAAGAAGTCGTTCTTGGAAAGTTTCACCTTCTCCTTCCGTCCATTTAAATCTCACCCTATCCTGGAGTTTCATAACTGGGGGCTGTATTACCTCATGGTCACGATGGAAAGTGCTTGCAACAGGAAGATGAACACTGTTTGAAACTGTCATTAGATCATTGAGTATCTCAAATTTTTAAATATACATATATAGTACTGATTAATCTACAACGCTACACCGTTGAGTTGTGATATAAGTAACATTGCCATTCTCCGTTCCCTTTATCTTACCATTTACAATATGAATACCAAATATCTGACATAATGATATAAGCGATCTACCAACATTATTTTCTCTTTCTCTATCACAAGCTTATCTGTTTTGGTGAAAAGCATCACTGCAATACCAGTTTTGACATGGCATATGAGTTGTTTCATCATCTAAAAGATAATCTGGCAATAAACCAGTACGCCCATTAATAAAATCCCCATTCAGCATGATTTGTATTTTCACATTGTTTCTTTTATTTATTTATTTTATTTAAAAATCATTTCTTTTCTGAGGTTCCCCTGAAAGGGATGCCATCGAGCAGGGTCAACTTTTCACATTGTATAACGGCTTGTGACATATGTTTCAAGTACATGTATATCAAAACCATTTGTTCATTTAGATACCATGTAGAACCTTCGGGTGGTAGATAGACTTCATCCAAGATAATCTCTCCCTCAGTGTGACTTTTTTATGTAATAGCAAGTGAATCTTGTAAACATATCTATAGTCATCATGGCTTCTTGTCCATGGTTCTGTTAAATTAAGCAGTGGATATTTGACCGTGACCGGCTACCGATTGCGTGGCGCTATTTTGCCGGCACTCGCCGCTGATTGGCTGTTGCTCATGACGTCACAATATTGTCAAATAGCCGAACCTGCTCATTACTTTATGTTTTATTCTTGAAAATCCTAATGTTGCAAGAAATTACAGCTGATTTGACCGTTTTCAAGAAGCTTGAAATTTGCCCCCGGCCGACAGCAGCAGTAAAAGCGGAGCTTGCGTAGCGCCACAGTGCAGGCAGCTTGGCTCGGAAACCGGTCACGGCATGCGATATTACGATATAATGACACCTGCGAGAACTCCGGGTGTCTCCCAGCTCCTCGCGCGTACGGCTGTCCTTTTCCTTCTCTCTCGAGGCTCTCAGGACGGCATCTTTCGCCTTCCAGGTCTTGAGCTTGCAAACGATGGGCCTGAGACGCTGTCGTTGTTGATGTTGTCGTTGGTTTTCCAGTGTGTTGTCTTCTGGTTGACCTACACCTTCCCTAGCTCCGCCAGCCCCCTGGTGAGTGCGATGGAGACGAGCGTTGTCGGGGTGCGTTATGCTTGTTTCCAGTGCCGTGGGCTCGCTTGACGTACGTCACCTCCAAGTAAATTTTAGGTGCAATCTCGGATCACAAAAAAAGTGTTACCCCCTCTTTGTACTTTTATAATCGATCAATGAAATGAATAATAAACTCGTGAATCCTAGGTGTATATCCGCTTTCTGTCTTTCTCATTAAAAAAATATATTACTAAAGGCCTAGGAATAGATATATGTACTCTCAAAAATGTAAAACGCTGCAAATCTTGATTGTTTTCTGGTGTATTCGTGTTCATAACGAACACAAAGCTAGACACAGCGTGACGTCATGTTTGATGCGTGATGTTTCTTTATAGACCGCTTGCGCGATCCAATGACACAGCACAACGTGAGCCGATCGCGCCGCCGCCGTTACCGTAAACTGCTGTGAACCTTTTAAATGTGGCGCGCGCCGGGTTTGTGTGGGTCACCGATAATCATTACAGTCTCTCATGGGCCTACCTTACTTGACGTACTTGAGTCCAGCATGGTTAGTGATGTGTCATGTGTCACGACAAGATGGCCATTGACAATGTTAAATCTAATTCTTCATCAACTTCTCACTCATATAATGACTTTCACAATGTGTTCACAGTACTTTACTGTATTAATTATTTACTTTCAATTATGTAAATGCCAAACATAACAACAATAGAAATCGAGGCCGTAGGCTCCGAGAAAGGCAAAATATGCATCATTTCGATACAAACCTGTCTAAAGCAAGACCCAGCTAACAAGTTAACGTCATGACAACGTTGTTTTGGGGTTGTTTTGGTTGAGATAACGGGAAAATTTATGCGTTTTTTTACGTTGCCCGAACGTTTTCAGATAACGTCCGACATTCAGTCCAGTATTAAAATTCTGTGAGAAACAACTGCGTATATGATGAATTAATCAGAAGCATGATTGTCATATACACTCAATTACATATTATTTTCATGATGTCTAATTTTTCAGGTAACGTTGTCCTAACGTTAGGAAAACGTCCACTCGACTTCTCACCATGTTGTATTTATGACAATTGCTACACGCAGCGAAATTTTATTAGTCACTACACATGGCAAAGGTTTTATTTTTATGGGATAAAAACGTTTGCGACAAACGTTGTAACAACGTTGTCCTGATGTAACTTTGAGATGATGTGATTACAACCCAAAACTAACGCGTGCGAACGTTGTGTGTTAGCTGGGGAAATCCATTTATTTTGTACACTATATATTTGTAATTTAGCAACTTACAAACATTTATCCTTTTCACTTTCTCATGGAGAATATTTTTGCATTAACAGCTGTAAGAAACCAAGTGGTCTGTATACGGTCGACGGCCGTGTCTCGACCCCGTTGGCTTCTGACACATTCCGAAGGGGACCGATGGGTCACGTTTGCAACCAGCCTTGTGGCAAAATCTATATCCTCCCGGGGGGGGGGGGGCACTGTTATACGAATCTGGTGTAGGGGTTCCGCGGGTGGCCCTTGATGCCTGACGGTGCAACCATTTGCTATGAAAAAGATACCCCTACAGAACAGATATTTAAAACCCGGGGGGGTGGGGGGGGGGGCTCTGAAAATGTTCGTTTATAGAGCGGGTTGCCTTGAAAAAATACCCCTTCCGAGCGGATTTTGGCGGTAAAACGCCCCGACCGAGCGGGTTTTGCCTGTGAAAGGTGGGGGGTAGGGGCTTTACAGCGGAACCCCGCCCCCGCCCACAATGTATCCCGTACCCCACCCCGCGGATATAGCTTGACTCTTAATTAACCCTACATCAAATACTGCAGTAAAATCCTAAACATGTACATTGGTACATTGTGTACAGGTACCTCCGCTCTCCACAGATGTTAGACAAAATCGTCCAGAAGAAAACTTGTCTCACCAAACATTACACATAATAAAAGAAGCGCGACCAACTAAATGACATAAGGCGACTTAATAACCTGCACTTTTACACTAGGAATGACAAAACATACAGTGGCTGGCCAGTGAACAGACACACCTGAGGATGGCAGCATTGACGTGTGGGGCGGGCCGCCGGACCCTGGTCCGTGACCCGGTGCTATGACTGGTGTCTGTGCCGTGCCGCCCTCTCCAGTCAGTGCCTCTCCCCTGGAGGGGCCCTCCGGCAATGTCCCCTGGCACATAACATGATAGATTAAAATGAAACGAGCTTGAAATAACGACCCCGGTCGCATGTCCATTGAGGCCCTGTGCAAAGTGAGAGGCTCCGTTTAGGGGAATTCATAAATTACACTGTGTTCACAGTTATCACGAGGCGAGTGATATCATATGACATCGAGGCCGTATTGGTCATGTTGCCAAGCGCATTTATATCGGTAAAAGTATCCAAATATGTTATCAGGGTGAGGCATTAGTCCGTTTGAGACGAGAAGCAAAGCTATATATGTGTTTTTATCGCAGGTACCTCAGTACATATCACCGTACAGAACGTACATTTAAGCCATAAACATCATTTTAAATGAGTCTGTCCATGTTAAATTACTGCATTACCCTAACAATATATCCCCACCTAATCACTAGTCTAATAATATAAAAACATTTGTATATAATGTCTAATAATAACGTAGTTGCCTGCAGAAGGTAAGTCCAAAGTGTGCATTTTCCGCACTTTTAGTTTGGTGCCCCCTAGCGGGGCCCCGCCTGTAAAACCTAGCCGCCAGCGGTCGTGTGTTTTGGACCTCGCAAAATTTGGCTGCAGCCTCCTAACCTTTTAGCCTCCATTGTCTCTGGGCGCCGGTAGCTGTGCTGGATGGAGAGCGGCACAGAAACTCTGGAAGTTGAGGAGAAGCAGCCGAAAATGAAACACATCTTACTAAAGTTCCATGTTCGCGATGAGAAGAATCATTGGGGCCCTATCATCTCAGCAGGCCTGCTCGGTTATACAAATGTATAGCTTGGAGGTAGTGGCCCTTTGGAAATGATGACGCGTTATTATTACTGGATTAAAAACGTCTGCGGCAGATGGATATCCCTGAATCCCGAAGTGGATTGCGGACTGCATTATTTGATGGTTTAATATCATTCTCCAACAAGATGTCGCTTATAATATCGAGGATTTTCTTGGTGTTCATGGGATTACAAGTTATAGGCAGAATCGCAGGTAATTTATAATTAATAACACTACACAAATTCGCCGTTGAGGTTATATTATAAGATAAATAACTAGTGTATAGTGATGCATAGTGATCACTGCATAGTAATGTTTGGAGCAATGGTCATGATCATTTGACCATCTCTATGGTCACTCTTTATTGTCACCATGGTCAATATCTTTACTTTATTATCATCTCCGTAGTTTCATGTTGCTCACGGTACCATCCATGGTAACAGACTGGCTTGCTTGAATAGCTTGAATAACCTGGCTAACTTTACAGCGTGGGGTATCCCACAATGTGAGGCAGCGTCACAGCTAGGAGGTGGCTTTAAGTCGTTATTTGACAGTAAGTGAGGGTTTGTCAACCTGTTGCAAACCATGAGCGGCAAGGATTCATCGTTTACCAGCTGGGGTTATAAGGCAAAGACCACCCTCCGCACGTCGACTCAAAACTTGTATCTAAACGACAACGAGAATCTTTATCAAGCCTTGTAAGCAGCCTTTATACCACTATCTTTTCGCGTGTGCATGTCCGCTTCTGTCCACCTTGATGTCACTATTTATGTAAGACCCGGGCAAAGACAAGCTGTCCCCAACTGCTTTAAAGAAACCTACTTACATGCGCCATCTTAGATTTTGTTACATTTTAGAATCAAGACTGAAAATATCTCAAAATTATGATTCATATATGTTTCATATCTCGTTGAATCTGTAAAACAACAATTTCAACATAAAACTGCGCGGACTAATTTATCGCGCGCGGACGTGATAGCGAGCCGCGGTCGACATCATCCAAAATACCGAACAGCGATCGGGCGCGCAGGGATATAAAGCCAGCTACTGTTCCGGTGAACAAATTTGCTCCTTTCCGGATAGCCCACAGACTTTCAGGATTTAAATTCAAGACAGAATATACTTATTTGACATGGAGAAGAGATTGGTAATATAACAATTACAGAACATATTGCTTTCAGTGACTGGAGCGTGGGCCTGCCGGACCCAGCATGGGCCTGCCTGACCCAGCGTGGGCCTGCCTGACCCAGCGTGGGCCGGCACACCCAGCGTGGGCCTGCCTGACCCAGCGTGGGCCTGACTGACCCAGCGTGGGCCTGACTGACCCAGCGTGGGCCTGCCTGACCCAGCGTGGGCCTGCCTGACCCAGCGTGGGCCTCACTGACCCAGCGTGGGCCTCACTGACCCAGCGTGGGCCTCACTGACCCAGCGTGGGCTGCCTGACCCAGCGTAGGCCTGACTAACCTAGCATGGGCCTGACTGACCCAGCGTGGGCCTGCCTGACCCAGCGTGGGCCTGACTGACCCAGCGTGAGAGCGCTAAGCGTGGATCCAGTAGGTTCTCTTAAAGGTGGAAGTGGTGGCGTGGGCGGTCGGGGGGGTTCATTGACGTGGTGGTGTGGACGGTCGGGGGGGTTCATTGACGTGGTGGTGTGGACGGTCGGGGGGTTCATGGACATGGTGGCGTGGGCGGTCGGGGGGTTCATGGACGTGGTGGTGTGGACGGTCGGGGGGTTGCATGGACGTGGTCGATGGATGTGATGTGTAGTTCCTGTACATTATGATCATTTAAGCCACACGTGGAGTAGCTGGATGGGCGGTCCTTCTCGTAACAAAGCACGCCCTTCGTTTCCTCGCCTAAATAAATGTCGGGAAGTTTATCACGTGCGTTTGTCATAAAGGTGGCCGCCATTGTTGGGCGATGCCGCGAGCCCCCCCCCCCCCCCCACTGGACATGTGTGTATGGGATCGGGGGGGGGGGGCTGTATGTGGGACTTCCGCGCCTCAATAACGCATTTTAACACGTACTTAGAGAACCTATGGTGCCGTCCCAGTTTTGTTATCTGCAGTTACGACGTCACATGACATATAGCAAGGTGTGACAATATACTAATGGGGTGTGTCTAGGCCTTCATGCGATAGCCATGGGATAGAGCCATAGCTCCAGCATAGACACCAAAATACGAGAATACAGATATATAATAGGTGCTGTGGTTTTAATGCGGGCCGCTGTGCATTTTGAAATGTGGACCTTTTCCCATTGTGTCTCCCTTCTATCATAGTTTCATAACCCCTGGATGGGAGTGGGGGAGGGGGGGGGGCGCACTTATGTACATAGCTCGTGGGGGAGTTTCGCCTTGATGCCTGAGAGAGCGGATGCCTGAGAGAGCGGATGCCTGAGAGAGCGGATGCCCGAGAGAGCGGATGCCTGAGAGAGCGGATGCCTGAGGGAGCAGATGCCTGAGAGAGCGGATGCCTGAGAGAGCGGATGCCTGAGAGAGCGGATGCCTGAAAGAGCGGATGCCTGAGAGAGCGGATGTCTGAGAGAGCGGATGCCTGAGAGAGCGGATGCTTGAGGGAGCGGATGCCTGAGAGAGCGGATGCCTGAGAGAGCGGATGCCTGAGAGAGCGGATGTCTGAGAGAGCGGATGCCTGAGAGAGCGGATGCTTGAGGGAGCGGATGCCTGAGAGAGCGGATGCCTGAGAGAGCGGATGCCTGAGAGAGCGGATGCCTGAGGGAGCGGATGCCTGAGAGAGCGGATGCCTGAGAGAGCGGATGCCTGCGGGAGCGGATGCCTGAGAGAGCGGATGCCTGAGAGAGCGGATGCCTGAGAGAGCGGATGCCTGAGAGAGCGGATGCCCAAGAGAGTGTGATGAAAAAGATACCCCTATACAGAGCGGAAACTTGCAACCGGGGGGCCGGGGGGTTGGGCTCTAAAATTGTGCGTTCATAGTTTTGCCTGATTTGCCGGGGAAAAAAGAATAAACTGAGCAATCTTCCCGTGAAAAAGGAATGACATAGAGCGAATCATCGGCAAAAAAAACACATCTTCCGTTCGGATTTTGGGGGTAAAATCCCCTTCCGAGCAAATGTTGGCGGTGAAAAAGAGGGGAAGGGCTTTAGCGCTTAACCCCCTCCCCCAAAACAGCAATGTATTAAGTACCCTCCCCTGGGCTTCTTCTATAATGTTTTTAAGAGAATAAAATGGACCAGAAACTCACCAGCCAGATGATCCGAAATATTTTGTAATGAAATAACATGAGACCCTACACAATACGCATTTCTAATAGTGTAATAAATCCATTCGCCATATCGGAACTTGAAATGGAGGCTTCAACTCCGTTTGTGATATATTTTCCTGCTCATGTGTCAGGCATGAATTCTAACATAGTGCGCCATCAAAATAGAATACCCGGTAAATTTATTCGGGCGCAGAATTACAAATATTTGCCATTATCCTATTTGAGGCGTTAAAACCGGGACCAAGAAATAGTCAGAGGTGATCATTCGACGTTTCGGGACACAATTGTAGGTTCCCGTTTGAAGAGCCGGCGTGCCCCAGGCCTACGCATGAGAGGGGCAGTCATGGGTTATACTGTTCATTTGGGCAAAAACACGTTACACAACCTCGCAGAGTCAAATGCTACGCCAGATAAGTATAAATTAAACATATCGAAGACGTACTAGTCAAGTTCTTTCTCAAAAACATCTATTCGTGTGCACATTGAGATAATCCCTGAGCCTGCTATTATTAAATGATCAACAGTCAAACCGGAACCTGCATGCAAACGATGTTACTTGGCGCGAAAGTTATGTCTTTGCAGAGTCTAGGCCTGAGTTTATACAGATCGCATGACTAAAACGTGCCCCACTTCCTACCCCAGGGAGGCAGGGGCGGATCCAGGTGGGGGTGGGGGGGGGGGGGCACCCAGCCCCGGCCCCCGATTTTAGGGCCGACATATATATATCAGTTAGCACATAAAAACCGAAACCAGCCCCCCCCCCCCTATCTAGATTTTTCTGGATCCTTCCCGGGAGGTTCCTGTATATAGCTCTACTCTGGTCATTTTTATTTACAATCTAACTGTTCATTTTAATGACTTCTATTACAGCACAAGGGGAGACGTCTCCCGGGGGCGCGCCCGGGGCAGGGGCGGGGTCGGGGGCGGCGGGGGCAGCGGGTGCCCCGGTCCCCGCGGACCTGGCCCGCCAGACCCTCCCGGAATACGTAGTCAGTGAGTGCTACGGCGGCATATTCAGCTTTGACTGCGGCGAGGGCAATAAGATGAGGATCAACAGAGACTTCTTCGGGTTCAACCCGGCGGGCAGGTCCTGTAGCTACACGCACGACGACTGCACGGTGTCCAACCCCAAGTCGAACAGCCTCATCCACCGCTACTGCACGGGGCGGCGAGGCTGTACGTACTACCAGGTGGAACGCAGGGCGTGCAACGGCTTTTACTCCAATTACCAGCAAGTCGAGTACCAGTGTGTACCAGGTAAGCGGTCTGCTCAGATTTATCCCTTTCAATCTTGCGCATCTAGACTTTGCCCTTTTGGAAGATTAAGCTATCGTTAGATTTGCTTGGGGTTTATCATGCATTGTAGGCTGTAAGGACATAATGCGTTAATTGTAGGTCAACGCTGGCTTACCCCAAGGATGGTTCATCTTCCATGCTTGATCCTATGAAATGAATTATTATAGTAAATGGCAGGCGTGAGTCATAGATAAGCTATGCTGAAACCATCGTTTCCCCAAAGTACATGGAAGAGCGAACCGAAAGTTTTTTTTCAGAATAGCTTACGCAGTACACCAGTGGAGCGGTAACTGTAACAATCGATATCGTCCTAACGACCATCCACGATCATGATATAATAATATGGTTGTAATTAGTAGGCCTTTTGTATTGCACTGTTGTATTCCCCCTCCCCCGCCCATGCCAGGTCCATCTTCTGTGTTACAGGCCACGAAATAGATTACTGTAGTAAATGGCAGACGTGAGTAATACATGAGCTATGCTGAAACAATGGTTCGCTCTTACATGGAAGAACGACCCCATATCAATATAATAATACTCTTCAAGAAAACGTGTCTGTTGTATAATTGTGCGAACATGCGTATTTAATTGCTGGCACGGTAGGGGAATTGTTGTCACTGCCATGAAGAATCGGTGAGTGGGCAGCCTGTTGGACGTCGACCAAGTGGCTGGACGCTGGCGGCGGGAGGCGTTCTGAATGTTGAGAGTCCAGGGATGTTGATGTCCCAGCTTTTGGTCAGGATGGCTCCGGGCAAACTACGCACCAAGAACTTGTTATCATACAACGCAGTTGTGTCATGTCAACATGGGCGTTATTTAAAGTTGCATGTCGAGTTCTTTCCCGCCAAAACTAAGCCCAGGCGAAATTATATCAAAACTTGCAGAAAACTCGATTGTTCCATTCCATAAATTCAGAAACCTGATAAACCTCGCCGTTTCGGCTGTGGTGTGGCAAACGTGTCTATCCCGCGACACCACAGCATTCTGTCGCGGCACTGCTACTTATAACAAAGCACCGCGAAGCACACAAACTGATGACGTTTACCACTGAAATGAAAATTTGTGGTAAATTGATATCACGGGCAAGGCTAAGAGACACTATTTGGCAGTCTGGCATGGGTGGAGTATAGACAAAACCAATCTTGAATGATTCAAGGACTGATTCTTATTTGTATTTTGACCTCTTTAGTTTTGGCGGGAAAGAGCTCCACATGCAACTTTAAAGTTACTTCTGCAGTATTTTCCCCCATATAAAATGTTTTATGGGAATAACAGTATTTAGATCCTTACCGCACGAATAGGAAAATATAGTTGGCAATGGTGAAGAGGATATGTTGTTAGAGATGCTTCTGTTACGGTCGACTTGTGAGATTGCGTACTACGTCATCGAGTTTTGGACATCCTGGCCGGTTTTGTTTGAAGCATTCAAGATGCATCGGGGTCACCCCATGGCTTATGGGGGTCACCGCATGCCGTGTGGGGGTGGCTTCTTGGCGTGTGGGGGTGACCCCATGGTATGTGGGGGTCACTCCATGCCGTGTGGGGGTCGCTTCTTGGCGGGTGGGGGTGACCCCATGGTATGTGGGGGTCACTCCATGGTGTGTGTGGGTCACTCCATGGCGTGTGGGGATCGCTTCTTGGCCTGTGGGGGTCGCATCATGGCGTGTGGGGGTCGCATCATGGCGTGTGGGAGTCACCCCATGGTGTGCGGGGGTCACCCCATGGTGTGTGGGGGTCACCCCATGGCGTGTGGGGGTCACCGCATGGTGTGTTGGGGTCACCCCATGGCGTGTGGGGGTCACCCCGTGGCGTGTGGGGGTCACCCCATGGCGTAAGGGTGTCACCGCATGGCGTGCGGGGGTCGCATCATGCGGCTTTCGTTGTCTGTTCCCCGCCAAATGGAATCGTGTCACTCCTGTGTTAAATGACCGATGTCGAGGCAGGTTCTGGATTCCGTGCCTTTCCCGTTATCTACGGGTAAATGGCTCATGTGTGCCATGTCATGAACGTGTGCTTATGAAGTTGTGCCAGCATAACTATGCCGTTTGTTTCATTTTCTGTCCGTCCGTTAATGGTTCTCATACTTTTGACCAGAAGTCTTTCTTTATTACATTCATGATCATGGTTTATGTTGACCGAATGGACCGTTCCGCGAAACCGAAATCGTCAAACCAGCCATCTGGGTAAGTTTCACTTTTTCGAGCATACTGGTTTCGGTTCTTCTCCTGTCGTACAGTCAGTTCGGTAAACCGGGTTTGGTTTCATGTAAATCGAACACCCCGTTACAGATGCCAGCGTGTTAGATGTCTGTCAGCCGACTCGCTACGAGGCTGAGACAACTTACATCGCGTCCCCCAAGTTCCCCGGAAACTACCCGCCTCATCTATCCTGCGCATGCGTGGTGAAGAGCCTAACTCCGCAAGCCCGTGTCAGATTGGAGGTAACAGTTATATCGGACCAATAGTCTTTCCTTTATCAATAAGTGTTGTACGCTATAAACCATTGCTAACAGTACGTATATCTGCGAACGCTCCTCTACATCCTCTCTTCATAAGCATGTATTGAAGTCCAGGGATAATGTCACATGAGCCAATGCATTAATTTGCAATGAAGTCTTTTTTGGTGTTTCTGGGCTTTGTTATGTGCCCAGTTATACCTATACCTTGGTGTGCCTACACTATTCACTGACTGATCCAAGGGGGGAAGGGTGGGGGGGGGGGTCTAGGGGGCCACGCCCCCTTCTCCCCGCCCGTTTGATATTCTGACTTTCATTTTCGTGGGTAACTTCAGGATGTAATTATGCTGGACCCCTCTGCTCACATTTTTCAACAGAGCTGGATCCGCATCTGCACGTCTAAAAAAGCATAATACCTCGTTAACTTGCGACCGTTTCTTGCCACATCAACACCAGAATTCATAAAACAGTTCCTGGACAAACCATCCCTTGCCTTCTCTCGCTCTCGCAGGTCGTGTACATGGCCATCAAGTTCAACTCCCCGTGTCGGGATTGGCTGCAGATCGGAAAGAAGAGGATTTGCGGGACGACCATGGATCTGTTCGCCGGACAGACCATTCCCATCGAGTTCCAGACGAACGGAGAGGAGAGTCACAGTGGCTTCTGGCTCCACTTTCAGTGTTTGTATTTACAATATTCTGTCGATAATAGTATTATTACGTAGAAAGTCCAAGAGAAATTGCTCTGCCGAAATTGGCCCTGCCAATATTATAAGATGATAATTTAATCTCTATAACATGTGTTGCAGCCTCAGTGGAAGGCGGCCGCTTCCAAGTGGAGTGTGGCAACACATCGGTGTTAGCCACAGCCCAACAGCGGCCAGCGACACGTGAATCACAGGTCATGCCCACTCGCTCACGGGCCACGCCCCGCCGATCACAAGCCACGCCCACTCGATCACAAGCCACGCCCAGTAGAGCACAGGCCCCGGCCGCCCGGGAAGTGCCCACGTCCCGTCAGTCAGAGGCCACGCCCACGGGATCAGAGGCCACACCCAGTCGATCCCAGACCGCAGCGGCCCGGGAACCTGCCCCATCCGACGTACAGGCCACGCCCATGCGCCCACCAGTCCCGCCCAACGATTACCAGACCCCGCCCCGATCGCAGGTCCCACTCAGTTCGCTGGAAACGCCCTTTCGTCCACCTGTCCCTCCAAGTGCTCCAGCCACGCCCCGCGCACGGGCCGCGACCCTCGGACAACCGGCCACACCTACGCCCTCCATAGCTGCGCCTCCCAGACCACCCTCAAACCCATCGGCCTCACGGTGGCCCACGCACACGACGGCTGTCTACTACCCTCGGCTGCCGAGCTCCCGCGACTCATCTGGCAACAGAGATGCCGACATGGGAACCGAAGTCGGTCCGGAGCGGACTGCCATGCATCCTGACGGCAGCCACGGGACTGAGGAAGTCCGGGCCGACATTGCGGAGGAAATCGCCAGGTTCTCGGCTGAAGTGTTCGGCGATGACGCCAGACCATTCAGCAGCCCTTCCGATCAACCACTGGATAATCGCAACGCCGCTGACATCTCCGGAGCGAACAATCAATATTTCGACGATTCTGGTTCTCCACGGCGACAGGATCGATTGGGATCCTATCCCAGAGTCGGCCCCGAATTGTGGAGTCGCTCACCTGAGAGTCCTTCCCCCATGTGGAATCCGGAGGAACTAGACGGACCATTCCATTCTGCCGCCTCGTTTGGTGGTACCGCCAATGATCCATACGGCGGAGTGGATAGTAGAGGGGTCCGGATAGACGGGGTGAGCGGGATCGCCAGACAGTCCGATTTGCAGCGGAATCCATACTCTTCGGGATACAACACCGAGGTTGGTATGCATGGCGCTGAGCTCGTCCAGGGCGCACCCGGTCGCGGGCAGCCCAGGGAGGCGCCGGGCGATCACACCGCCCCCTGGGAAGGGAGTGTACCCAACCCCCATTGGCGCGCTGGCATCCAAGCCGGCGATCCTGACACTGCCGCCCCACCCGGCTCACAAACTGGTTTCGCACCAGACTGGCGGTCGTCCGGAACAGATCCGTATGCGCGGTCCATCGGTAATTACGGATATATGCCGACTGAATCGAGATCCAGAGAGCCAGGTCAAATTCCTGGTGGTGAAGCCACTCGACCATCTGGCAGTCAGGACGATCTAGCCGGACAATCCTACAGGGCCAGAGGCCAAAGCCAGCGGCCTGCCATCCATTCAGTCGCCCGAGAGTCCGGATCTGAGGCGCAGGGCGGCAGTATCGCCTCCCCTTGGTATACCAGTATCTTCCAGAGACCACACTACGCCTCCGGCGGCGTGGCGGGGGGTCTGTCATCCTTCACCACTGTGCCCACCAACTGGAAACAAGATGTCGGACATAACGGCAGAAGCGATGTCAGCGGTGAGGCGGGAAGCAACGTTTTGACCGGAAGGGACGGCCTAGGTGACGTCGGTGGTGACGCCAGAGGTACCGCTGGGAGTGACGTCAGCAATGACGTCAGAAGCCACGCTGGGAATGGCGTTGCAGGTGACTATGGAAGACCAGCCGAACGTGGCGCCAACAGAAGTGACGTCGCGGGGGTTCGGCCATCACTATCTAATCCCATTCAATTCGATGAATCCACAAATGAACAAGTAGCACAGCTCTATCATCCATCTCAGGAAAGTGATTCGTACCCAAGACACGACGTACCAGATGCCCAAAGCCTGCCGGGTCCACTGGAACAGGAAACTGAGATTCCAATTAGGGAGTCCCCACCAATGGTAGTCAGCGAATCGGGGCACTACGATACCAGATATCGCGATTCGTCGTCTGACAACGGAAATGATCTCGAGGAAGGTCACGTGACTGATGGTGAGGATGGCGAGGATTTTTACTATTACTATAATGGTAACTTTTACGGCAGATCGCAGACGAGTGCGGGGAATACTGGAACACACTTCGGTTCGGAGGATGCAAGTTTGCATGATATACATAACGAAATGCCGCCTAATGAGGGGCAGGGAGATAATTACCAGGGGAGAGAAATGGCAGAAGATGGTCACCATGGTGACCAGGATAAAAGCGAAAGTACATCACAGACAGGTACAGTCACTGACGGTCGCCATGGTGATTCCCCGGATGAATTTAACGGTCCCATTGAACACAATGGTGAGCGCAATGCGCAAGGAATGATACGTCACAATGACCGTCATGGCGATGATGTCGGTTTCATTGACAACAGTGCGTCGGCCGCGAGTGGTCGCTCCGTTTACGACGATGTTGCCTCGGGCTACGACCTGACAGGCAACGCGCACCGCAACCATAAAAGTCACCCTGACACAACCATGCCGGCCTCAAACTTAACAGGCTCTGAACATCCACATCATAATCCACATTCAGAGGGCGACAGTGACCCTCGGACTCACTCAGATAGTAGCGATGGTCTGAGCGAACTATTGAGAGACAGCGCCGCGCCCATTAATGACTCAGCGACCAGCAAGTTTGATCATGACGTGGCGCCATCTGGTGTTCTTGGCAGCAACTTTAACTATCGTGCGAATAACAGCGAAATTCTGTACAGACCAGTTGTGGGAGCGGAAGAAGATGAAATCAGGAGCGATTCCGTTCGAACTACTTCCAGACAAGGTGAACCTAATAATACACTAACTACTACAGTACAGCATTCCATCGCCTTAGACGAAGAGCCTGTCGGCCCAGAGCCGCCCGGTGTATTTAACCGCTCAGGCTTTGCCGGAAGCAGAGATACGTTTACTTCTTTGATAAGTATCACAGCGTCGAACAGGACCGTTACAACACCAACAACAGGTTTGTGGAGGACGCTATGATATTATTACATTGAGGATATAGACTATATTGTAATCACAAAACCACGGTTAATTTCGATGAATTGATCTTAGCTTGTGAAGCATTAGATTAACTTTTTGTTATGTTAGTTTACTCTTCTTCAAAGGGTTGATGGGTAAAAGTTAGGTATGAGGTAACATAAAGAGCTCTCGAGCCAATGCAATTCCAATCGCGATGAATTATAAACATTATTAATTTTCAGTCGTCGAAGAACTTGGCGACGGAAGCCTCCTGACTCTAGGTAGGTCCAACGTGTGTTGTTCTATGGGATCGGGTGTTCTTGCACAACGTTTCCCATAATAATTAGTATACACTCTCACATCACTCCTCGTGCGGTAAGTTAAAGGGGAAACCAAGACCAGCGATCAATGATTTTTTTTGAAATTATGAAACCAAAGAAGCCAATCCCCAGAGGGACATATTTTGTATTAATTTGTTAACGGAGTAATCATTAATTGAGCGCTAACCACTCAGCCCTAGTCATAGAGGAAGCACATTGCAGCTGATGATGACGTCACGATAGCGGTCCGATATCTCCCACCTCAACCGCCCACTGTTGCACCAGTCCTCAATTATTTGACCCGTGAGTTAAAAAGCACCGATTGTACAATTCCCTGGCCGTCAATCGTATTAGCTGCTAGGGCTTTAGGATATATGGTTTATGTTATCACAATTAAGCGCATGGGCTGGATCGTGTAACGTGAGAACAAAGGTCTTCGCGGCGGGACCATTTACTAGTAGGCCTACATGTCACAAGTGAAAAGTGTGACCTTTCAACCGGTGACTTTGGGGCTCGGCACATATTCCCGCCCAACACCCACCATCTTCAACCCACCACAATACAGTCAGTAGTTTAATGTTCCTAAATTAAGCTTAGATGATAGTCAGTCGACACTCCAAAACTCGTTACCCAGTGTGGTCAATGACGAAGGCATTAATAAACAGTTCACGGCTGCAATATACATTATTTGATCGACGTCCCTTTTATTCTGCACTTCGTTTACAAAACCTTATATGCACGTTCCACAGGTGAATTCATCGTAGAACTAGAAACCTCTCTATAATTCTGCTGGCCTGTATTTACATGTACATGTACGTATTCACAGCTCCCGTGACGTAGTGACCCGCGTAGTGTCCTTCATCCTGATTGGTTGATAGGAGGTTAGGGGAAATATATGCATCCAACGAAAGTACAATTATGGGCGACAATCGGGGTGTTTAAGCCTAAAATGTGTTTTTTTTCTCTGCGAAATCGTAATTATATATTTATTTCTTTTAGGAAACTTATCTTTAGACTATATTCTCTCATTGGCATTGCCCTTGCGGCCGGAATTGGCCTCCCCTTTAGTATTTATCATCATGCAACCAGTGGTGTGCTTCGGTACCGTGTGCAGCTTGGGGGAGCTACCTACACGGCCACGCGGCCCCTACTCAGGCGGACTCCGTCAGGCGCTACCCTATATGTCTGTTATGCCACATTGTACGAGAGCACCTCGGGTTTATCTTCAATGATTTAAGGGATACCCCTTAATTATTTAACTGGTACCCGTTAAAGCAAAAGAACATCCCTTAATTATTGAAGAGGAACCGTTATATATAAGAGGTTCTGCTTACATATTTAAGAGGTATCGTTTAAACATTTAGGGGATTTCCATTAAATAGTTAAGGAGTACCCCTTAAAGTACTCATAAAGCAATATGTTTCTTGAGAAACTTAAAAAACGTTTGCAAAGAGGTAGATTTTTGGTTTTGATCACGTTAATTCAAAGTTAAGGTTAGGACAACGTTGTTACAACGTTTTCCGCAAACATTGAAGTAACATTTTCTAGCCTACATTACATGGCAAAACGTTTGCCATTTGTAATGACCAATGGAAATTGTTATAAATACAAAATGTTTAGAAAGTCAGGAATGTTTTACTACGTTTCGACAACGTTACCTCAAAAACGATTATCAGGAAAACAATATGTCATTGATTGTCTTTGACCGTCACGCTTCTAATTAATTAGTCATATGCGCATGATATTGCATGATTAAATATTATGCAGATATTTAGGCATAGAACATCCATGTAATGGAAATTTTCCAACCAATCACGATGTGCGATTCACTGGGCTTTTGTTGTTATACTTGGTTCCCTCAATAATCAGGATCGCTTGCGGTTCTAAAACCGGGCGCGGATCTGGCGCGCAGGCGACCCTAGCGGACCCTGGCGATGGTTGATGACAGCATATGTTACAAGTTCTGTCATTGGTCAGAATTTAGAGGTCGATGTCAAAGCTAAAATAGACCCGGATAAAAGAGCCCGATTTTAAAAATAATTATGCAGTACCTCTTAACTATTTAAGGGGCACCCCTAAATTATGTAAGGGATACCTTTTAAGTACTTAAGCGGTAAAATAAGCCTTAAATAATTAATTGGTATCCCTTAACTTGAAGGGATACCCCTTTACTTTAAGGGGTACCCGATAAATATTGAAGGGATATCCCTTAAAGAATAATAGGTTAGCCAGATGTGTCATAACATTGCTTGATAAGGGACATGCCCCGCGGAGTAAGATGTTTTCTCACACAGGATACACTGACGTATAAAGTTTATCTTATTTAAAGATATACGGAAATGTTCCGTTTAGATATAATTGCAGTTAACAGGCGAATACATGTATTACTTCACCCACATTTCGTTATACATGTTTAGTTTACTAGATAATCGTTTTGCCACATGATATGATCAGGTTTTGTAACAAAAGCGGCGACATGCCCGAGTTTGTGTATTTATTGTATTTGCGGAGCAACACTTTCATTGGATATGATGTCGGGTTTATAAGTGATCGCAGTCAATGTCTAACCATGTTTACTATTTCCAGGGATCATCATTCTGTGTGTTTGTGTCGGCCTCGGGGTTATCTTTCTCTTGATGGCCTGTGTCGCAGTATTCTTCAGGAGGTGAGTGATAGGAACGGTAATTGTACTTGATCGGGTCTTCACGGGTAATGAATCCTAATGTGCCCTGCACGCTGAATAAAGTTGTATTTGTGTCCCTTTGTCCTTTGCATTAGATATGTCAATGACGTTCTTACCATTTCTGGCATGTATGTAGATATTGGTTGCTTGCAAAACCTCAGCAGATCTCCGGATAATTTAGGACTTCGTTTGCTAAAATTGACACAGCGAGGACCATGCATTTACGAGAATTAATGAGAAGTCGTGGCTCGTATCGTTGTAATGATTGCCAGTTTCATCTGGCTGAAACAAACATGTTTCCTGAGACGTCAACATAACAGTATATTCCTCTCGTGTAGTGCGTGATTTGTCCTCCCTCGACTCTCGTCACAGACGTCATCATCACGCGACACGCAACGAAGAGACGCAGACCCCTACGTGCGCGCGCAGCAACACGACAAGCACTACCGGCGGAAGTAACGACCAGGACACGGACTCGGGCCAGGAGCTGTTGAGAGCGGTGGCGTCGGGCGAGGCCCTGGGCGGCTACCGCCGGGGCACGGGCCACCAGACACAAATCAACGGGGCGGGATCCTGCAGGAGACCGCCGGGAATCGACCGCTGTCTCCAGGTTGACCTCGGCTACGTCCACTACGACGAAGGTCCAGGCAGTCGGAGGGCCAGCTCGGTGCTGTCGGACTCGGACAACTCGTCCCTGTACGTGACGCCGCCGCCGCCGCCGCCGCCGCCGGTTGCGCCGTATGGCCTAGCCACTGTGGCCGCCAGCGGGTTGCACAAGTCCGTGCAAGTGGGATACAAGTACGCCCGGGATCGCTATGTCAACGATCCGGAACACGCCATCCGATCCAAGCTGCGCCGGAAGAAGCCGTTCCGGTACACCTTCAAGGACGCCCCCGTGGACCCGGGCCCAGACCGCGCTGGTTCCCCGTCGTCGCCCTCTGCCTTATCCCCAACCATTGAATTCTCGGACGAGAGTACCGTCACACCGCCCTCTGGTAGTGGAGACATCCCGATCGATTGCGCGCGCACCGCGGGCGGGGCATGTGCGCGCCAGTACCAACCTCACTCGGACTCGTGGCCGGACGCACGCGTGCACTCTAACCCCAGCCTTAACCTGGAACGCGGCAGTCCCCGCTATCCGGGAGATCGCGATGACGTCAGCTGTTCAGACCAGGAAGGGGACGCGCTCAAGAGACGCTCCCTGGCCTCCATGTCCGGTCTGGCGGAAATGACGTTGGAGCCGGAGAGCGCGGCGGTCCACGGGCGGCTGTCTGACGAGAGTGACTGGGAGACGCGATCTGCCATATCGCTCTGAACCACTCTCTGGTACTGTGTCTATGTCTCCCAATCACTCACGTGTCCTTTATATATTTATATTTATTATATTAATATTAATTTAATTTGTAATAATTATTTTGTTGGTCAATTTCGAGTGCCCTGGTAATATGCCTCGATCTCCGCCTCACAAAAACGATCACTGCTACATCAACTGTTATGGCCAGGTGTTTAGGGTTCAGTTAAGAGGAAGTATCAGGGGTAGTAAAACTGCTCATACGGCAAGTTTTCACAATACAATGACCTGTACTGAACGTATTTGCTGGATATATTATCGGGTGTTGCTGGCATAAACTAATATTGGGAATGTATTCTTTCTCAAACGTGGCAGTAATGTCCACATTTGGATGACGTAGCAGACAGACACTGCACTGTGCCTTTTCAGCTTGGCAAAGAATCTTTACAAGATGACCATTTAATTATCGCTCACAATATATTTCTCTCGTCGCAATGAGGACCTAAATACACTAAAACGCGGCTTGCAAATTGCCATTTTAGTATATGCGGGTAAACAGCGTTAAACCATAATGCCTGTTACATGTGTTGTTAAGAAGATTCAAGGTTTATTTATTTGACCAAGTACGGCTTAAATACAAATGAGAAGTATAAAAAATGGTGACCTTGGCCGGGAGATTCCAGCCAAGACCTTTAAGGTCGCTAGAGTCACCCGACATTGTGATTTTTACAATTGTGCAGGGTCTCACAGTAACAAGCAAAGGATAACAGTAATATATATATATACATTAATAAGGTATTCAAAAGAAAGCCAATCACACCTCACATGAACAGCTTCAATATTTGTACTTAAGTTATTCAGACAATTAACTAACGGCAAATATAACAATGTTCGATGTAACTCTCGAAATCATTTAATTATTAAATTATCCTTAATGTACATTGCAAATGCATGTAAGCTATGTGTAGAAATTGCGCTGCAAACAAGTGTTGGGAGTTTCATTAACAATCTTAAAGAGGCTATGTCGAATACAATTAGTGGCAAGTCTTAAAATACCATAGTAGTAGACAATCGGGACTTGAATCGCGTATTATGGTAATGGATGTGACGCCCATGAACAGTCGGTAACTGCGAACAGTAATATGGTAATATGTCATGCTTGAGCTTATCATAACACTTTAGGGTTTGCAATGTGTGCATATCATCCAACTTCAAACAAGTTCTTTAAAGATTGGTTCCGTGTGGGCGTTATAATGATTTGAAATAATATTTCTAACAGCCTTTTTCTGCAGTCTAGAGACACGATCTGCCCTATACCCCCATATAAGAATACCATAATTTAAATGCGGTAAGATTTGGGTATCATCAATGGGTAAAAAAATTATTCGCCATCTTATTAACATGTATACGCCATTTCATATGTATGTCAAGGACGATACCAAGCATGTCAAACTACCAAAGCATTCTATTTGCGTCTTGTTAATAAACAAAGGGGGAACATCGACAGATTGTTGTTGTGTATGAAAGGTCATATACTTGGATTTTGTGGCGTTCACGGCCAGTTTGTTTGCATAAACCCACTCAGTGTGACAATTCGCAATTTATTCCACTACTGGATTCATTAGGGACAGGCGTCATTGTACTTAATAGCGTGGTATCTTCCGCATATATATTAAATTTGGAAAAATCGCTGCCTATCATTTATATCATTTATGTAGATTATAAAAAGTAGGGGACCGATGATAAACCCTTGGGGAATCCATGTTGTCATTTCAGACAGATCATGCAGATAGAGCCTTTTCGATTTGAACACACTGCTTTCTACCGGATACCCCATAATGAGATAATTTACATTGTGATTGATAGTGTCAAACGCCTTGGGCACGTCTAAAAACATACTCCCTTATTCCTCCCTTATTCGTTAATTATATTCGGTCCCCGAATTCCTTCACAGCTAGGTCTGTTGACTGGTGTTGGTGAAATTCATATTGACTGTTATTTAATAATTTGCTTCGCACGAAATAATCATGAAGCTAATCGGCGATATTGTCCTATATCTATTATTCCAGTTTTCTCTAGTGCCTTATAGAAAAACTGAAAGAATAGAATGATATTAAACTTTACCGTTGTTGGGTCCATGCATAATTCAGTATACAGATGGGAAACGTTCGGTGAGCCAGTTTGCACAATGACAAAATAAATGATCTTAGGACAAACTTGTCTAATGCTTTTCTCTTTCCACCGACAATCTAAGGCAAATTACCTGTCTAGGATGTGTAATTCAGTTATTAGGCGTCAGAGCCGTCGTCCGTTAGTGCCCCCCTCCCCCTTCCCCTCCCTCCCTCCCCCGCGCAACCTCGAATAGAGTGGCAGACAGCATAGCGGACAGCACATCGGACAGCATAGCGGACAGCATGACGTTCAAGAGGACAACCCAGCAAACAACTTCTCACGCTTACATGCCGAACATGGTTAATTTAAACACATGGACAGGGCTAGTTATGGAGCAACGAACATTGACACACAGTTTCATTCATTAAGACAAAAATCTGCGATTTTCGTCTTATGTCGGTGTGTTCGGTTTGTCTGTCTGTTTGTCTTGTTACGCATTATCTCTCCAACGCCTCACGATATCGACTTCCAAATTCACAAAAAGATGCGGAGTGGCCATCGTCAGGCCCAATTATCAGATGGGCAATGTAGGTCAAATTTCAAGGTCACAGGAATTTTTTGAAATTCGCTTAACCATTGATAGATAGGACCAAAAATCGGACAAGTCGCTATAACGTTCACAGTTTCCATTTATTCGCGCTGCAAATTATTTCACGCATTAGGCCTGTCAGTACCTTGTATGTCGTCTTTAAATTTTGCAAATCGCCCGAATAGTTTTCATGCAAAAAATTCTTAAACTTTAACATTGACCCCTATGAGAGGATTTTGGCGGGAAAATGGCTCCTCAATTTCTCCATGAAGGGTACAAGTGAGACAAACGACGCTTTGCATAGGACATAAGATTAGTATTTAGGGTCGGATGACGATACTGATCCAGGTCACGCATAAAAGGTCAAGGTCAAATCAAGGTCAAGGTCACGGAACATGATTTTAGCAGTAACTCCGTTAATATTGGGTCTAGAGATCCGCGGTTTGTTTCATAGTATTCCTCAGAGTGAGGCGCAAAGGAAATGTGGTCTCAGATTTCACGTCACATTTATAGTTTTCGAGTTATTAGATAATCTAATTTTCACTTAACGAAAATGATACAAAAACCGATGTGACAACATGCATGTAGTTAGATTAAATATGTGTGGTGTAATATGTCCTAATATTACTGACATCATGTGTGCCAAATTCCATCGAAATCGAACCGGTAGTTATGACGCAAAAAAAATTATCTTACTTTAACATGGCCAATCCCATTGTGAAGCATCGACAGGCCAAATGACTGCCAGCGCGGTGACCGATTTCGCAATAGACCCCGTTCGGTACGGGTTTGACGCTCAGTGACTTTTTTTGAGATTCATACGTTCTCGCTATCCTCCAGCTATGTTATACGCGGGTTTATTAATACGGCCTCTGAACTTTATCTGCGACTTTTCATAGTTATCGGGTCAAGGTCAGTTGCACCTATACCCCGATTTTCGTCTTCCCTCTCAAGCTACGCTTGACAAATCTAGTCTGTGGTTGTCGAATGGTTCGCTCATCACGCCCATAAACATTCGGTTCTTAATAAAGGCGAAACTATACAATTCAATATATCTCATTAAACGTATTCATTTTGTTTTACGTCTGCTCGAAGTTAGTGACAAAGCTTTGAAGTATGAAGTGTGATACAGGAGACCATGGGAAGGTCGTGCGATTAGGGGATCCTTTTGATACGAACACAGCTGCTTTTATATATGCGGGATTTGTTGGATCCTGATGTCTTGTCGGAGGTTTAGGAGCGAAAACACCGAGTTTTTGACCGTAGCACAGAAGAAATAACAATGTAAAAACAGCTGGCGAGGGCAACAGAGGATCAGGTGACACCAGGAGCAATATAATAGTTTTGTACGAACTATTTTGCTCGTATTTGCGGTTATAAAACAAACGCATAGAACATCGGTTGACTGGTATTCACAGGGCATTGTGGGAAGCGCCGTTATAGTCCATTGTGTTCTGCTGGGCCAGCCTCAGCGACCGGTGAATGGTTCGCACCACACCTCTACAAGTATGTGTGCGGGGTAAAGATGGAGAGTTTGATATAATACAAATCTCAACAAAACACATTCATGAATTATTAAGGGGTGGGGGACACAATTGCAATTCATCATCCGTTGTCTATCTGCAAACGAACTGCCCAGTTGCGGGTTTTTGTCGTAGTTAATATCCTCCACACAACATGATGAGTTATTGTCTGCGAAATAACAGGTTAATGTACAAATCGTCATTTTGTGAGAAAGGAAATTCATTATCGGACAGCAGACGATCGTCATCCACAGATAGCGCATACCCTTCGGATAAACATGGGAGTATTTATATTGGGGGGGGGGGCTTTCTTTAATCTACACTCACGTTGTGCGGCCATCCTGGGGTCGCGGCCCCAATCCTGTTCAAACTTGTGATGCAGCTGATTCAGTCTCGTCTGGAGCTGAGTCCGTACTTTATCAAGAGACTCTTGCTGTTCCGCTCGCAGTCGAGCCAGATGGGCCGCGTCTGGCTTGGGGTGGCCGCTCTGGAATAGCCGGTACTCCTGATCCAGATGTGCCTTGGTGCCGGTCAGCAGCGACTGGAAATGTCTGACGTTGTCGCTGAGGGCGTGTCGCTGGGGCGGCGCCAGCCGGCTGCTCGCAACCGGGGCCCAGAGTTTGTCCGTGGTCAGGGTGAGGAGGCCGGCTGGCCGGCTGCTGGTCATAGTACCGTGGATTATAAACCTTTCTCCGGGGGGATACAAAGTCGGAATTAAATCGGGGTCAAAAAGCAGAACGGCATGTCTCTTGACAACCACTATCGGCGTCGGCGTGCCCGCTGCTGCGGCTGCTGCGGCTGCTGATGGTGGTGGTGGTGATGGTGATGGTGCTGATGATGCCGCTACCGCTGCGGCTGCTGCTGCTGCTGCTGCTGCCGCTTGGTCGCCTCGCTTGCCACGCCGATAAGGACCAATGGTTTTTGGCATTGAGCCGTTGTGAAGAAAGTGTAGTTTATAAGGCGAGGTTCCGGGCGCACGTTCGTTCTGCGCCGCATGTCCTCGCCCCCCCCCTCCCCCCCAACGCCCCGCCACTCCCCCCCCCCCCACAGACCCTGCCGACCTGAGCCCCTACCTGTAGCAACGCGGGCCACCGGTGTGACAGCCCTTGGGGGCGTTGGGGGTGGGGGGGCGGGGAGTGGAGGTGCGCAGAGAGACAGACGCAGGGAACAGGAACATAACGAGCGTGCCAATGGAGGAAAGCAGTACAGGGAGTGGCAGTTGGGACAAGAAGTGGGGTGGCCGGGTGTGGAGGGAGGGGGGGGGGCGGACGCCGATGGCGGGTAAGGAATGGGTTTGGCGCCACTCCCCATACCAAACAGATGTGACGTGAAGCCAGTAGTAACAGGGCTAGGTGAAGCCAGGGCCAGGGGGGGGGGGCTTTTATGGGGGCCTGGCGCGACTGGGCGGAGTTGGGGGTGAATGGGGTGGAGTGTGGGTGCATGAGCGGCACGAGAGGACGTCGTTGAGGAGAGAGCGAGAACTAATTCCTTGCTCTTTGGGTAGTCGTGGGCGCGGTCCTGGGTCGCTATGCCACCCGAGGGGTCAGCGCGGCGTTTCACACCGCCGGTGGCACTGGGAGGGAGGGTGCTGGCGGGGAAGGGAGCCTGAGGGGGGGTGGGGGGGGGGGCAGAGATAGAGGCTTCGGGATACTCTGATTTGATATATGCTGCAGACCCTTTTCGTACGTCATGTGTCGTCTTGCAGCCTTCCATTGTGGTTATTAGGTCCGTCTCAAAGGGTTGTTTATTGCATAAAGATGGGTCTTGCTGTATTTCCAAGCGACGTAGAGCAGATTGACAAAACAGGAGGTTACTGAGATATTACTGACATTGTCACATACAAACAGCATGTATACACTAATCATTTGTTTACCATTACAGAAAATGGATTCGTGTGTACCGTAATGTACCAGTAAGGAGATGGTTGTAATAAACAAGTCCCTCAGCAGATTGAACCAATGTTACCCAGGCAGACGTAATCTACAAATATCATCATATATCTTGGAGGCGGATAACTCAAGCGTGATATGCCGTGATAATAATAACTATAATTCGTCATAATCATAATAATTATAATATTAATAATAATAATAATAATAATAATAATAATAATAATAATAATAATAATGATAACAAGACAGTCGTAGGCTGAGGTACTGACAGAAGTGACGTCATCTTCGACACACACGTCAGTGGCGTCATTTATGCGCCGAAACTATGGTACAGACAATGACATGCAGAAACACATATACTATAATCTTCCCTTGCCTCATGTTGGCCACACGAGACAGACCTTCATTTATCAGATGAGGGTTAAACAGTTCCTTCAACGAACAATTTGGGCTCAAACCGCAATTTAGCCCAAATTGGACCCATAGGATCCGGATGCTGGATGAGCACAATCTAACGGCTGCTGTTCAATGCGAGCAATTGTATCGCGATTTTCGCTGTTCAACCTTACATTTGCCTCTCGCTTCATGCCAAATCTGGGCTCCTAGATCAAATATTAACCGAGTTATGGCCCTTTGAAGTTCAATACGCCGTTTAACGCGAGGCGGACGTCAGTTTTGACGCACACGTTTCGGTACCGCAAAAAAAGTTACGCATCGCAGCAGTTGTCCCTTGATATAAGGTACAGCGTCAAATCAACCGGTAGTCGCTATGAGGTATAATAGTCGAGTAATAGAGGTTATACAATTATGACGTCATCACGTCATGGTGACGTCATGGCATGACGCACGGCAACGTCCAAATATCTAAACACAAACATTTGTGCCCTCAATCCAAAACGTTGATTAGAACGGCGGTAGGTCTGTTAATCCATCAGATAAAGCTTCACCTAATTACCGAAAATTGCTATTCTTCATCAATACGGATAAGTGAAAAACGAGCAGACGAAGAAAAGACTCTGCAGATAAGATGTAAAAGATAATAATGCTTTACTGCCAATAGTAATCTGGAGACATATCTTCCCTACCATTATACGCAAAGATCGAATGTCTAGCTAGTTTTTCCGATTTTTGACGAATTTTCTAAATTAGAGGGAATTTGTATACTTTATCATTGGGAAAATCTCCGGTTGCCATGGAAACGAAACTGAGACACGCGTTTGCGGTCAGCCTACTCTGATTCTCTTGTACTCGTCCACATCTCGCACTGTGGCACTCGCAAAGTGATATCGCTCAACCGGAAGTACGTCATATTGAAGAAGTTTGATTATCTCCATAGGGTCCCATGTTAAACGCGTTCGACTATATACCAAAAAGTTACAGGGCTATGTCGCCGTGTTTATAGTTAATGGCTCATCCTACTACTATCCTTCTACAACTGCAAGCATAGAGCGATGGCTTCAATAGGCCGCTCGTGGGAGCCCCTGCCAACCCCAAAAATCTCTATATTTCACAATGTGGAAAATAAAAAAAAAAATCATGTGACGTCAGTTCTTGTCCGAATTCCATCTAGTAAGGACCATGGCTACTGGGTACCATGTTTAACCAAAGAAAAAATCCCGAAACTGTTTGATGCAGGCACCGATGAAATACGGGGCAAACAAATTTCCCCAGCCTGAGAGATAGAAGGCTTTAACATTGGAGGTCCCATAGGGAATTGCCGTCAGCCCTGGAACCGGAAGTAAGATAGGAACATACTATTTTTATGATGCGGACAGGCATCGGACCCCATTTCCTACAAAATGACACCACTCTCGATTTTTTATAATGTTTTGCCGATTTTTGACGATTTTTTTAAAGTACCGAAAGTGACGTCATCGTGACGTCAGATGACGCATCCGAAAAAGCTCAGATTTCACAAAGGCTATTGCCATTTATATTTCTATGAGAGCCCGGAACACCAAAGCGATACCTTCAACCTAAATAGGTCAAACCGAAGAAAAACGGTTCAAGGTCATCTTTTGCGTTTCTCTGAAAACATAAAACGTCATGTAGCTCGAAAATGAGTATGACGCATCAAAAAGTGAACAATACCCGATAGATGCGCCATAAAGGGTAGCATATTCTGAAACTGGTCCGAGGTCTCTAGCTTTAATATTAACGGAGATAAGCGCGTTCTAAGATTGTTCTTCAAGAATTCGCTGTGACTTTGACCTTTGACCTATATATGCCGATAACGAACTTAGCCGAGCTATTCCATATATCTATCGCTAGGTTAAGTCTGACCATGTTACCATGCGCCCTCTATCCAACCTACAAACATACAAAAAAAAAAAAGAAAAAAAAAAATTACAAATATACTGACAAAAGTCTTTAGACTTCTGTCAGTAATAACTGGAACGATTGGTTTGAATGGAGATTAAATATACATGTATCACTCTTAATGTGCCATTAGCAGTTGACCGTCAGCTGTCCAACGGGGGGTTGCCATCAATCCAGACCACTTACAGGGCACTGCTTCGCCACACATCCGGTCATCTGGATGGCTTCCCTGGCTCTGCTTCAGCCCCAAACGGGCAGCGTATGAGGAGGACACACGAACGCCAGGTTCTCATCAACCTGTGGGTTAATATATTTGCATCGTATGCGTCAACGACTTAGCGAAACGCTAAGATTGTAGATTATCTGTATAATGTGCGATATCGTGCGCGCCATCTTCTGGGAGACTGTAGATTATCTTCAAACGGGACCATTGTATTTATAATATTTTTTTTGTATTTATAATATTTTTTTAATTAATGTCATGCATCACTAACTTACATATAAAAAACTCTTCACTTGAAGTAGTAGCTCATTTATCTATAACTTTGTTTCGCGGCATTTGAGCTTATGACTAAATAAGCCTATCTGTGACCGACAGAGCTTACTGCAGTCATCGCATCGATGACTTGTCGCTTTTAGGTTTATAATCATCTGGATGCCTACATTAGCGTTTCAAATCTAGTGAATCTCAAACCAGAGCCCGTTGTGGTGGACCATTCCCTCTCGCACGAGACGTACCCATCCCCTCTTTTGGGATGCTAGATCCTCCCAAGAATTTGAATCGATGCCGAAAGCTTTCATGTCACTTACAAACATCCTTAAACCTGAGCTTCGGCCGTCCATTTGACCGTTTGCCGGCGGCACGCTCGCCTCAGAGCACATAGTTTAGAATGCGTTCATTTTGCATACGATAACCGCTCCCAGGCCAACGAAGACGTCTTTGTTCTGGGTAATACTTCAGCATTTGTTACCTTGTCTTGCCAAGATAAGCCTAACATGTTTAGCTGCTTAGAACACACGCCCTGTAGACTAGCATGTGAGTGCGAATGGTTACTTTTGAAATGTACCACTCACGTTTGTTTAACGTGAGTGGTAACAAAACTTATTTACCACCTCCAAAGGCATATTATTAAGGGTAATCCCTGGCTTTGGAATGGCCGCCCTTGGCTCAGTATGACTGTTTATTGAACACTTATAGTGAAGCAAAATAAAGCACACGCATTTGAGAGCCGATCCACGAGTCTCTGTAGCTGGCTTTCTGAATGTGCAACCAGCGCTGCGTTAATGTTAAATGTGTTAAGTGTGCCATTACGTCTCTATTCCGACCCTGTATAATCGTTTTGGCCTGACGGGGTTTAACCTTAAATATAATAACCGGATATTAATTATAATAACATAATCCCCCCGGTCACCCATTAACAAACCATTTGACTTCTCCTTGCTCGTCGCGGTGTCAACGCAGGGTGTATGGCAGACACTCCAGGCCTGGCACGTAGGAGTTTAATATCCCTGGCGGTCTCCAATTAGCCTCAACAGTTTTATATCGCAATTAAACACTGGTAATTTAGCACCATTGAATAGAGATCAGGGTTACTCTGAACCGGTATATAATGGTGCATGGCCGTTCTATTTCCTATCATCCAGGGTTATCTTTACCAACAGGACCATACGTTTATGCGCCGTACGTAGACGGAAGCATCTCAACCGGTAACGATGAATGTTCTGGCCCAAGTTGTGTTGGTTGCTGTGGTGTGCGTCTCACTGGCTCGTGGACAGTGCACAGGTGACTGCGAGATGTTATGTTTCAACCCCACCTTCAACCCCGGAGACTGCTGCCCCACGTGTCCAACTGGTAGGTGGATTAATGTGAATGTAGAGGGGAGGGTATGCCTTTCCGGATCTCCGCGATTGGCATCCAGGAATTCTTGGAGATTCGCGATTAGCTGTTTTTGGGGGATCGTTTTCCGTACCACTCCTGATTCAACGCGAAGACCCTTTCCCTATTTACCGCTATCCGTTATAGCTGTCTTTCAATTCGTCGATATTCGCGGTATCACTTTCAAGGTGTTTTTTCGCGCCCGGTCTTGAACAGTCCTCATTTTGGAGATTCGATATTGCTCTCCGTAATTCTTCGGGATTCGCGGGGGTATTCCCCCACCCCCCCTCCCCAATGTACGGAAGCTTTTGGGTAGTATGCTGGCATGGAGCATTCATAATCTTCACGCACAAGATAATCTAAAACCAGACATATATCGCAGAGAATCAGTGTCATTTAAAACGATTTCCGGTCCAATCTTGGGAAGCACAATTTAAAAATATATTTTAAAACGCAGTTTTTGGTACAGCAACCTCCCCCATACCAGCCCAAACAGCCAACCTCGGTACTGTACTTTTAATGTCAGGTTAGATCTTTCATCAATAAAGCATAGCAGATGTGGTGTTACTGTGTGTAACGTCGTAGTTCCATGTGAAAGAATCTTTTATTAAATAATGATGAAATGTAATTAAATGACTCCGCTTTGCTGACAGGTCCTAACTGCGCCATCCCTCCGCTTCCCGGCATGCCCAGCTCGATGGGCGGACTGCTGGCTGTGGGGGAGTCGGTCGGCGGGGAGGTGGAGATGCCAGGGGCCGGGCGCTGCACCGTCAGCTGCACGTGTGTTAGGGCCCAAAACGTCATAGTGACGAAAACGTCAGATCACATGGTCTGAACCATCTAGGAGCAAATGTACAGTTTCACACTGTGCCTCGATCACAGTGTCTGTTGAGGCTATATGAATATATGAGGCAGTAACTCTTCAGTTTCAGATATATTTAAGGGCTTTCATAAACGATGGAATATGGGTATCGCCCCCCCCCCCCTCCCTCCGGGTCCATCCCTTGGAACCTTCTTTTCCCAACAAAACTTAGATATCCTTATTTTCCTGAGCCTTAATTCGCAAATTTCGGCCTCCAAGAGGTCTCTAATTGTCAATCAATCAATCCTTTAGCCCCGAGTGGCCCCTCCCTGTCTCCTTCAAAACGCCACGCAGGGTTGTGTGAGCGATAACCGGGATGGTTGAAATTAAACTTTAAACTGTATATTTCATTCTACCAAGGTATGACGTTTTGGTCACTATGACGTTTTGGGTTCTAACACACGTGCGTGACCGGAGGCACCCCGGCCGACTGTGACGCCCAGTGTGTGGGCGAACCCATCTACCACTCGTCCTAGAACCCGGATTATCGGTGACGTAAGGATTGTCTACAAAGGTGACACCGAACTCTAGAGGCATCTTACCAAGACACTTGTAGGACCGAGCGTGCTGCTATTGCGCAATGGATAAAGGAACAGTGTAATTTAAATAAAATAGGCGCAATGGATGTATGAACAATGTTATTTTGTTAATATAGTCGCAGTGGATGTCAGAACAATGCAATTTGACTAAAATAGGCGCAATTAATGAATGTCAGACCAATGCAATTTTGTTATTATAGGGGCAGTGGATGTGAGAAGAACTCAGCAAGGAGAAGGTCTGCAATGATACGCAAGACGAAGGTCACACGTCAATTTCAAATGTTGCTTGTGTTATCGATAATAAATATAAAAAGATATCCCGAACACTTCAACAAGTTATCAACCATCAGTAATGATCACCACGCCATGTCCTACCACGAGAGTACAATACAACCATCACCAGGCCATGTCCTACCACGAGAGTACAATACAACCATCACCACGTCATGTCCTACCACGAGAGTACAATGCAACCATCATCAGGCCATGTCCTACCACGAGAGTACAATGCAACCATCATCAGGCCATGTCCTACCACGAGAGTACAATACAACCATCACCAGGCCATGTCCTACCACGAGAGTACAATACAACCATCACCAGGCCATGTCCTACCGCGAGAGTACAATACAACCATCACCAGGCCATGTCCTACCACGACAGTACAATACAACCATCACCAGGCCATGTCCTACCACGAGAGTACAATACAACCATCACCAGGCCATGTCCTACCACGAGAGTACAGTACAACTATCACCACGTCATGTCCTACCACGAGAGTACAATACAACCATCACCAGGCCATGTCCTACCACGAGAGTACAATACAACCATCACCAGGCCATGTCCTACCACGAGAGTACAGTACAACCATCACCAGGCCATGTCCTACCACAAGAGTACAATACAACCATCACCAGGCCATGTCCTACCACGAGAGTACAATACAACCATCACCAGGCCATGTCCTACCACGAGAGTACAACACAACCATCACCAGGCCATGTCCTACCACGAGAGTACAGTACAACCATCACCAGGCCATGTCCTACCACGAGAGTACAATACAACCATCACCAGGCCATGTCCTACCACGAGAGTATAATACAACCATCACCAGGCCATGTCCTACCACGAGAGTACAACACAACCATCACCAGGCCATGTCCTACCACGAGAGTACAGTACAACCATCACCAGGCCATGTCCTACCACGAGAGTACAATACAACCATCACCAGGCCATGTCCTACCACGAGAGTACAATACAACCATCACCAGGCCATGTCCTACCACGAGAGTACAATACAACCATCACCAGGCCATGTCCTAGCACGAGAGTACAATACAACCATCACCAGGCCATGTCCTACCACGAGAGTACAATACAACCATCACCAGGCCATGTCCTTGTTATCAAAAACAAAATAGGGCGATCGATGGCAACATTTCCCAAGTGGTTGGGCCCTAGCTGCCCTGGTTATGGACTTACCGTTGGGACACACAGGACAATCTCCTGGTACCGGCTGTGCATCAACACAGGATGGCATCATACACAGCACCACTGGCTCACCCGTGCGCTTGCACAAAGTCGGAACGCTGCCGGAAGTGAACCTCCCGCGCATGGGCGTTCCATGACTTCCGGTGACCAAATAGACAATGGCGACCGCCACACATATTACGACTATTACGGATTTCAGCGCCATTTGAGGTCTTTTTCGAGTAGGAGGGTATGGTGTTTTCAAGGGACGACTTGGCCTTTTAAGCGAATTCTCGCGAACTCTACATGACATGTGATGCAGACTTAATTTCGGACACTGACCCTTATATCCTATTTGAACAAGGTCAAACTGATACAGGTCCTGGCCAGATCATGGTACATTAATGAGTTGCACTCGATAAGTGCTGACATTAGTTTTACGCCGGACGCATTTGGAAGCCTATCCCTATTATCAGTGTATGTTCACCACCAGCCATAATTATTATGCCAATTGGAGGGTGCGCCAAGCGCTACAAACATCGTTAAAACGGAGAGGGATTAATTCGCCTTTGACGTACTTTATGGCGTGTGTACTCGGGGAATGATTGCCGTGAAGGGTCGGGAACAGCGACCAGTGTCGTAGAGGTTCACTGACAGGTCAGCGCCGAGTTTAAATCGCGTAAGTTTAGTTGGGGTTACCGAGGTTAACGAGGTTACTAGGCTTACCGAGGTTGCCGGGGTTACCGGGGTTTACGGACGTTTACGGGGTTACCGGGGTTTATGCGTTTACCGGGGTTTAACGGGGTTTATGGGGTTACCAAGGTTTATGAGTTTGCCGGGGTTTATGAGTTTACCAAGGTTTACGGGGTTACCGGGGTTGACGGGTTTACTAAGGTTTATGGGTTTACCGTGGTTGATGGGTTTACCCGAGGTTTACGGGGTTACCGAGGTTTATGGGTTTACCCCGGGGTTTACGGGATGACCGAGGTTTATGGGTTTACCCGGGGTTTATGGGGTTACTGAGGTTGACGGGTTTACCAAGGTTTATGGGTTTACCGGGGTTTATGGGTTTACCAAGGTTTATGGGTTTACCCGGGGTTTATGGGTTTACCGGGGTTTACGGGGTTACCGGGGTTTATGGGTTTACCGGGGTTTATGGGTTTACCGTGGTTGATGGGTTTACTAAGGTTTATGGGTTTACCGTGGTTGATGGGTTTACTAAGGTTTATGGGTTTACCCGGGGTTTATGGGGTTACCGAGGTTGACGGGTTTACCAAGTTTTATGGGTTTACCGGGGTTTATGGGTTTACCAAGGTTTATGGGTTTACCCGGGGTTTATGGGTTTACCGGGGGGTTTACGGGGTTACCGGGGTTTAGGGGTTTACCGGGGTTTATGGGTTTACCAAGGTTTATGGTTTACCAAGGTTTATGGGGTTACCGGGGTTGACGGGCTTACCGGGATTTATGTGTTTACCGGGGTTTGTGTGTTTACCGATGTTTACGAGGTTTACGGGGTTACCGGGGTTTATGGGCTTCCCGGGGTTTATGGGTTCACCGGGGAGGTCGGGTTTACCGGGGTTTACGGGTTTACCGAGGTTTATGGGTTTACCGGGGTTTACGGGGTTACCGGAGTTTATGGGTTTACCGGGGTTTATGGGTTTACCGGGGTTTATGGGTTTACCGAGGTTGCCGGGTGTACCGGGGTTTACGGGGTTACCGGGGTTTATGGGTTTACCGGGGTTTATGGGTTTACCGGGGTTGCCGGGTTTACTGGGGTTTACGGGTTTACCGGGGTTTATTGGTCTAGCGGGGTTACCGGAGTTACGACGGTTTTTAGTTTATTATAAACATGAAAATTACAAATTTTGTATCGCCGTTTTCAACTTGCCTTAACATATCCTGGGAAATGACTATCAATATGACATGTATGCTATCCAAAAAGTTCAATTCATTTCTTTACCGTTGACAATACAATGTTAATGTATTTGTATTACGTGTGAAATCAATGTGACAGATGTGCCCGTGGCGGCGGTGGTTCGAGAGAGACAAATTATTTGAGCATATTAGGTCTAGTCGTTATTGCCCGTAAATCCCACATACAATCTGCTTATTAAATATATGCAATGATGCTTGCAGTTATAAATAAACGCGTTATGCTATCAAATATAATAACAAGTTATCAATCAAGTTTTTAACAAGTTTCGCTCGAAGCATTGCATGTGAGATGGGTGATTATCCCAGGAGAATGTAGATGTGAACTATGAACCAATGTTAACGATGAACAGAGAGACGATGAACAATAGCGATTGCCCTCTAGCGTTAACAGCGAAAATGAAGACGTCAATCGTACCAAAATATGGAATATAAATGGAAAAGCAGTAAAACCTACCATGTATGTCAATAGGAATAAAATCAAACGGTGCGCCACCAACGAAAGCAATGCAATAAATTAAACAACAATTCTAAACAGCGTTGAAACGGAATTTTATTTTACTTTCTCTGCGTGTGCAGGTCAATCTCACTATGTGTCAACTTGTTTTTCCAGCTTCAGTCGCCATTGTCCATACGACGACATGTGCTGACCTCAGTACGACATTGAGCGTCGCTTATCAGGGGACTGAGCGTCTGAGGAAGAAATGGCGCGACGTCAATTACCATGAGCACTACTTGGTACAGTTAAATTTGCACACCGAGCTCTTTCCCGCCAAAACTGAGCCCAGGCGACATATATATCACAATTTGCAGAAAACTCAATTGTTTCATTCTATAAATTCAGAAACCTAATAATGATTTTGCAAACGTGTCTATCCCGGGACACCACAGAACCCTGTCGCGGCACTGCTACTTATAACAAACTTAAGCATAAGTTTGGGCGGGAAAGAGCTCGATATGCAACTGTAATGGCACACCAGTCGATCAATGAGTCACACATTGAAATCAGTACATCCAACACATGTACACCCTGTGGGAGTTGCTACGTTGCTTTTGATCACGGTCATGGCGTTAGTTGCCAAGCATCATGATGTTCATAGTCATTGCGTTAGTGCTGCTGAATAAGCACATTTCAGATCATTATTTCGTCATATTCAGTGCAACCAAACTACCCAAGTGACCCGCAGAAAACAAGCGATGTTGTTCTTTATATTCTCTACCCCTAGCTGTCTGTTAGGCATTGTCTTGATGAGCATTAATGACACTGAACTGGAATTTTTCAGTCTTACCTGGCACGCAGCTCGGGCAGCAATCTCCGGGTACAGTCGAGGGTTCAAACCCTGGCGGGCAATGGGGCCAGTCGCAGATCGCGGAGTAGCATCGTCTGACTCCCATACGACAGCGACAGATGTCGCACGGGTCTTCACTGGGCATGTCGTCTCCGTCGTCGTAAATGTTGCCGTCCGTCCAGCGACAACGTACGGGAATCCCGTTGCCAATAGCAACCAAACTGGCCGCTATGACGACCATCAAACACAAGTAATGCATCTTTGCGGAAATATGGATGGTATCGCGCTTCGTAACGTTTCGTCGTGTAGCTCTTGCTGCTGGTGGAATTCAGCGGGGAAGGGTGGATTCTTATAGTGGAGGTCTTTCTGGTTCTGTCGGGGGCAATTTTGGAATATTATACCACACCCCAGCTAATACCATAATGCCGTAGTCTTAAAACATGATTTATTAACAATTAGAAAGATGTACCAAACAATATGCCTCTATAGGGGACTGCAATATTCAGTTCCGTAAGTTGAAGGGAGTCCCTAACATAATTAAATTGATTAATGGCCATATCATGAATGCTTGAACATATCAAAGGCCAAAACCGAACAAATTGGAGGCAATATTTCTACCAAATAAGTTGCGAGAGTTGTTCAGTTGGTAATCCTATTTTACCGTAGTGATTTCGAAAGGATCAACCTTATTTGCTTGTCTACTACTGACGATTCATTTAATTTACTTGTCCGACAAAGGGCAGAGTGTGTTCCTTGCCGTTGAGGCATTAAAAGTTATTTATACTCACTATATAATTTGTCGGTCATACGACACAGTTGGCCTGGTGACACACCGGACATAACGGGGCGGAATTGGTATCCCCTGACCCCAGATATGAGCTATTCTCTCCTATTTCAGACCTGCTGACGCACTGCTGGTAGTGTTCGCCATTTCATACAGAAACAAATGCACTATTTGGCGAGGAAACACTCGGTCAAGAAGCATCCGTCCATGGCAATAACTGGTCGAAGAACCTGTATGGAAATTCGTCTGTAAATTCTTTGCAATATGGTACAAGTGCGACACCAATTCATATACACACCATTATCTCCCCCTCTCTATTTATATTTATATAATGATGACTTACAAACATGTTACACATACCATTTATTCAATATTGTAATCAATGTACCGGACCTACTGTGTGATAATTTCGGGTTGTAATGCATCATCTGGCCCAAAGGAAGGAAGGACGGGTGAGACAATTGACGCCAGCCGGGATAATACGCTTGAAAAGGTTGATTAACCAAAACCCTCTGCAAGCCAAACAAATATATATATGTGTCAAAAACACAAGCAGTTCAAAGCGGTTTATTGTACACTGACCGGGGGGGAGTGGGGGGGGGGGGCGCAGGGATGGGGGTGGTGTGGGGGGGGGGACTACCCGACGAACCGTCTTTCAAACACGTGATCAATAATCGATGGCAGAAGATCAGAAAATTTACATAACAATAAATATTGCAACAATTTGTTTGTTGTTTCCATAGATCTAAAGAATTGGCTTAGTGTTTGGAGGATATAGTACTCTTTCCCTTTTTATCATGCCGTCAATGATAGTGGTTAAATCGTCAAGTGTGTTACTCAGGACCAATACGGACCAAGGCAATATAAACTGATTTTAAATTACGAATCCCAAGATGTCATGATCTGAGAAGCGGACAAAAACTTTTTTTATTTATCTCCACAAACAATTATTACTCGCCCAAGAAAGCTGAAGCCTATAAATGAATGGTAAGTAACACATGAAAGCTATACACTGCAGGACGGACCATCCGTGGTACAGGTTTTTATGCATTTACGCCACAACATATCGAATAGATATCACTTGCGTACGTATAACGTCAGTAAATTAGTGCATCCCCCGGTCGCAATTTTACCCCACCCCCCCCTCCGGTCGCAAGTTTGGTCTCCATCTCTCCATTATTTATCATGGATATTCACGAGCAATTATCATGACAAACAAATAGTATGTCGCTCTGCTGCCTGACAGAAAAAATATTGTAGGTCTGGATTTGGAAAATCTCTTAGCCAAATTATTTAGATAATGATTTAATGTGCCTGTAAAATTACACAATATATGTACTGCTGTCGGCATTAGCTCCTTCAGCCGTCCTTGGTAAAGGCAAGCTCATAGGTTGCCTAGCCGATGTAACACTGCTCATATGGCAGGTTTAAGCACTACATACACATCTTCGATTCTTTTTGTGTAGTTACAGTTAGACTTGCTTGTAAAGATATACCTTATAAACTATAAAAAGCATAAACTATAAGTTGTGCGTTCTCCATACTTATAGTAGTGTAGGTATTATAGTAGGTTGTTATATGTAGACTTACATGAAAGACAACACGACATATATCCATAAAATGTGCAGAACCTTGCGCATAGTGGTTCATATCCTCTGGTAGATGTTGATATTCAGATGTAAACATGTGATGTAAAGATTAGGATGAAAATCAAACATTGCCATGATCAAACATGATGGGGACATTTTCCCACAGAACACGCCCATTCGGTAGCATGTTAAACGTTTTTGCAGAGATCCTGCACACACACTAACACAGAGACAGGCCAATTCGACAAACCGATAAATTTCCGTCATAATGAGGATATAGGTGAAGCACGAAGGATTGCAGAGCAATATATTATATCTTTATTATTGCGTCTTTCATTTTGCTGGTACAAGTTTACAATAGATACAAGGAAACAATTCAACCGACGGACGAACCTGCCGATGGTAGCATTGTCATAGTGACACAGTAGAGGTGGTCATGTTATATGGGTCGTTTGTAGTTCAGTTCATTGATAGTCCCATGCGGGTAACTTCACCTGCCGAGCCGAGTCCGTGGATCATCCTAATATCACCACATGGTGGCGCCACCGGTCACTCAGCGTCTGCAATTAACAAAACGCTTTCTATTATCGCTATGAGAAATACCGACGAAAACGTGGCGGGAAGTAAAATGTAGTGCAATTTTATTGACATGCTGACACGGTGTCTTTTCAAAACTGCCTTGGTATTGACACTTACCGCTGCTGCAGAACGGGCAGCACACCTCTTCGCTGTATATGACTATTTGTCCTTCGTCGCAGAACGGTATGTCACAATAACTGCGTTGGCAATGTCGCTCTCCGTTGAAACAGTAACAATGTTCGTCGCAGGGGTCTGGACTGATCATGTTGTGTCCAGTCTCGTACACAGTCCCGTCCTCCGCGATACATACAGCTGCGATTTCATTAATGGTACACGCAATAACAAGCAGCGTGCAAAGTAGAATTCGCGGTGACATCTTTGTTCGGTTAACTATGGCTCAGCTGGGGTCTCAATACAACGACATATGTGTCATGGGTAATGGCTTTTTTGACATCCTTTTGTAGCTAACGCTATAAATACGAAGGCCAATTGGCCAATAATATTCGGATCTCACGGTCAACAAATTGTAATTGTGGAGGCTAAATTATACCATTTACCGCTTTCGGCATTATAGCTCCCTCTGCCGTCCTTGGTGAAGGCCAGCTGGTATGTAGCATAGACGATGCAACACTGCTCATTTATCAAGTTGAAGGGCTAGCTCTTTTGCCTGGGCCGACTTACTGCACATAGGGCCTATACACATTCCATCAAATTATTATCGGTAAAGATATCCTTTAATGTTTGAATAACCTGCGTTGTGCGTTATCCGTATAGAGCCATATCGCAGGTTAAGTAGCCTTACATGAGAGCGATAACAAGTTATCCATGTATGTGTAGCGCCACCTGCAGTGTGTGATAAAAAACAGCTCATCATCTTCATCCTTGCATTTTGGCATTCAAAGCCACACAGTTCCAGGGGCGTGTGTAGGAATTCTTGAAGGGGGGGGGGACACAATAAATTATTCCACAAAACATAATAAATTAGTGTAAAAGCCTAAGACGTAGGTGACCGTGGCGCACAGAATTTGAAAGGGTGGGGGGGAGCAAGGTATAACTTAGGGTCTGGAGGGAGGCACTTGCCCCCGGTGCCCCCGCCCCCCCGGCATATATATATCTTCTTGCGTCTGAAACGGGAGGGGGCACTGTGCCCTGTGCCCCCACCCACCCTGGACACGCCCATAAATTCGATGAGAATTAAAGAACGACAAATGAAAACGTCAAAAGTACCTTGCTAAACAGCAGTACGTGACACTACCCTGCAGCAACTTCAACATAACATGTCATTTGAAATAGAAAAAAAAACATTTTTTATTGCAACTGCATTTTTTTATTGCAATATTATAACTGACAGTTTTCAGAAAATGAAAAGTGAATCGATGAAAGCAAAGTTAACACGTTAGAATGCGTTCCATATGGATTAATAAATATACAAGGATATCAGTGAAGCACGAACGATGCATCATTCAGTTTGCTGGTACAAAATTGATGCAACAAATTTTAAGCAAGGCGATGGAAGAAGGCAGTGTACGATGGTAGCATTGACAAATCATGGTGAAACTTTGCGATGGCCCTAATTGTGCCATGTCGTTGGCACAAATGTGGTCGATTACGACAAAAAAAATGGCTGCCCCACACACCTTATCTTGTCACATGTTGACGCCACCGGTCACTTATTGTCACAAAGGACCGAAGATTGCAGACGTCGCATATATAGAGTGAAATTGTATTGATACGCTGGCACCACTTAGTGTGTTAAAACATTGACCTCTAAGTATGTATGTGTTTCAGGTGTTTGGATGCTGATACGTACCACGACTGCAAAAAGGGCAGCAGACATCATCACTGTACGTGATCGAGGACCCAGGTTCACAGAATGGCCAGTCACACTGCAGCAGTCCGCAAATCCGTTCTCCGGTTAGACAGAAACAGTGTACTTCGCAGGGATCTGAACTGGTCATCGGGTCTCCAGTCTCATACACAGTCCCGTCTTCGTCGATACATGGAATCAAAACCTCTTCTGCAAAATCAGTCTCATAATTCACTGGGGCAGCTTGAATTTCAGCTTCAGCTTCATTGCTTGTACCCACAATAACAAGGAGCATGCAAAGTAGAATTCGCGGCGACATCTTTCCTCGGCTAGGGATTTGCTGAGGTCTTACTCAGTACTCAGCGAAGTATATAGTGGATAGAGGGGATACCGCGGCACCCCATTTATAAGGGATACGTGTGACCCAGAAACGTGTATACCCAGTCGGCTCGTAATGCCCGGATGTCGAATCCCAAAACAGTTTAACAGGGGACGTTCAATTAACTGTACCATCATTTACTGCACCCACAAAACCGGAGGCATTTGCGTTGACAAAACAGTTGGGTCGTCTGCAACGGTAGTAGTGCCTCAAAATTGTTTGAACGCAGAATTACAAGAGGTCAGATCATGTCACAAACGATGTAAATTGATATTAATGAAAGTAGCATTACGCCAATTCAGGCCAGTATTATTATTATTATTATCTATGATAGAAATTTCTGTTGCTCAGTTAATAATTACCGACTGTATGTTGGCAGGTCCTGTGCAGATGGTAGGAGTAACGAGGCGTCTCAAACATTGTCAATGTCTCTTACACGCATTTATTTCAAACAACGGTTATCTGTTTCGATCGCCCAACAAGCGTCGACCCGCCTACAATTACAATGACGCACATGATTATAGAAAACCCACCATTAATCTCAAATGAAATGTACTGGCATATAGACCGGTATTAGTCTGTCGCCACAGGGGTTGGTAATGACCCAAACCATAAACAAGTCGTAAAATAGATCCAGCGCAGAATGGACCGCCGTATATTTACACATTTAATTACACATTATCGCACGCACAATTTCTGTTATTTTTAATAGTAATAATAATATTTATAAACAACGCAAACGATCTAGTAACCAAGACCAAATATAATATTGGCTAACGTGGGTATTAGAGCGAGGAACGAGCGTTCACGTTTGGCAGTATGACATTAGATGCATTGAACTACGATAAAACTACACATAATGTGAACTGGTCACGTTCATAGTGGTGAATGCTCCTGGTAACGGAGTACAGCACAATATGAAGCGCAGGCCAAAACATGGTTCATTCCAATCCAACATCTCCATAAACAGACACATGTAACCATGTAATTGCACGTAATGACCATCGCAATTTGTGTAAGTATTAAGTGAGCCACTTTTCCCTTGCGATAACACAAAACGCGCTATGGCTGACGGAGAAACAGTGAAGGGCGAAACCAAGCTAAAACAACATATATCTCAGAGACATTTAACACTTGTTGCACTCGTAATGGACATAGACAAACCGTACAACTGTTTTGACTAATTCTGTTTCGAACAAACCGTTCTACTATGCGCTAGACGAAACGATGGAAGCCAATTAGCACCACGGTTAACATCAAACTTAAACAAATCAAACGCCACAAGCGACTGGCACTATTATTGCGCATCAAATTAAACATAAAAATATTCTAATTGGTTGCCCACATTTATGTATCGACAGCTTGGGTTTTTATTGTACTTGCCAACAAAGACAAAATAAAAGCTGATCCCCTATAAAATCAAAAAGGAAACTCCTGGTATTGTCACTAGACCGCCACACATAAACATGAAAATACAAGACCAGACATTGCTGAAGAAGTGTCATGCAAAATAAATTAGGTGAGTATGTAAAAGAAAATTAAGACTTAATCGTCCGATGCTTAAAACTTCAATCATGTGAACGAAGACCAGAGTTGGTACTCAGATTGTCAGACAGAGAGACACGTTCAACATTGACCATTGGTGGCCACCTCGGCAGCCTGGCCTCTGGGACTTGTAGGGGCATTAGGAAAACATGTCACCAACAAGAAATAAGACACAAACACGGAACAAACACACATGTATAGACATCATCGCACAAGTCAAATAACGCAAATCATGTACTTGCAAAGTACTACACATGCGATTATGTGGAAAACGAAAACAATATATTCCAATAATTGTAAATCTTAAATTCTTCTAGACTATAATAAAATGGCTATGGCGTGACACGCATACACTGTATATCTTTCATTGATTGAATATTATTTTTAAAACGATCAAGTCTAGACTAAAAACATGGCAGATATAAATCAGATGGCGCGAAGTAATCTGGTGGCGCCTTGCCGAACAATTCCATTAACCACGTGACTTAAAAAGAGCACCAAGGGCCCTCTCGCGGGCTCTAGCCACGACTCTCACTACACTCGCGGGTTGGGAGTAGCAGAAACGCCAAACAAGAAAACATAATAGACCAGAAATACCACCTGTCGGTTAATGATTAAATGCGTCCAAGTAATCATATCTGTCGAACAGACAGCAGAACGAGTTCATCACGTGACGTCACATGATCAGAAATAGCCATCATATCTGAATCGAACCTAATATTAAATAAATTGTCTCGCAAGGACAGCGCGCCAAACGATTGATTATGCATATAACTGGAAATCTCCACAATAGCAGATAAAATTAAATTAAATTAAAAACTGGCATGATGCACAAAATTGCAAAAGGCGATCGTCAGACCCACATGTTATTCGAAAGGAATAGGAATAAATATTCTAATTCAGGAGAAATATAAAAAGAATGGAGGGAAAAAATCTTAATGTCTCAAGCTTTATCGCCATGCGGGATATCTCACATTGTGAGCTCACACTACGATGGTAATGCCTCCGGGAATTCCCCGCCATTCCACTGGTTCGAGGGGAGGGGGGTGGGGGAGCCCACTTACGAGAGAACCATGGAATATACTTGTGCGATAACAGGCAGGCTTGGCTCCTCAGCCACGACGCCATTTTCTTTCCGCGCCGTCATAGACGCTCCTTCCTTCCCGGTATGATTGTCCACGACGGCGTCTGCTTTACCATTTGCTGTTCTTATATTATCGCCCACGGGGTTACGTCCTTCGGTCATTTCAAGATCCCGTATAGCGAAACTTCCGCTGTTCGATGCGTTCGCTGTTGCATATAATAGATCATCAGAAGAGATCACGTTCGTTCCGTAATTACCGCCCATGTATTCAGGAGAGCCGTCGCAACCCCCGAGACCAGAGTCGTTCAGACTCCCATTATCGCCCAGACCTACCTCCCCTATCAGGCGAGTGTCGTCCGTGATGACGTCATCGGCAGCATGCGGCAATGCAATAGAGGCGGTAATGTGTGATACGTTTGGTTGACTAATTTCCTTTTCGTGAGCTGGATCAACTCGGTGTTTCACCAATTCCTCTCCCTCCCTCCGATCGGTATTATTCCCCATCTCTTCAAGCGCATGTTGGCCAACTGCCCCGTCCACATGTTGATCCAAATCCCAATCCTTCGGCAGACCCAAGGCCTGCTCCGACTGCTCCCGACGACTATCTAGTACCTCGTTGATCTCACTTGATGTCCCGTCGGGCAATGGGTTAAAACACGCAGGCGACATTTCAGGGTCAGGTAAAATGTCGTCTGCTTCTTGTTTGACCCCCGTTTGATGGCAAGTTTCGGCGTCTTCAGGGTGGGCGAGGGTGTCACCCACACAGGCACCTGTCTCATTAGAAATCGTCACTTCAGTGTTACTACTTGTGTTCCTCACAACATTCGTATATTCACCGACATCCGATACATCATCATCAACGTCGGGAGAGTAGCCGCTGGAGTGACCTATATTGTGACCTCTCGGGCTGGTTTTGGGGCGCCCTTTCCCGAGGTTCTTGCCCTCTTTCCTCAATTTAATTCTGAGCGGCGGAGCCTTAAGCCTCCCGGCACCAAAACTCTCACCACCATTACCACCACCATCATCGCTACCGACATCCTCTCTCGCTTCACTTAGCGGCTCGCCACTCCCTCTGGAGGCCTCACTACCGTGCCCTCTACCCCTCCCCCTCCCCCTTCCCCTCCCCCTCCCTCTACCTCCACCCCGTCCTCTCCCCACCCGCGACGCTTTCCTCGCCACAGCCAAATCTTCCTCCTTCACAGTGACGTCACACGCCGGGGAGTCCCCGACCGGAGCAGACGACGACGACGCCGCCGCGTCTCGTTTCCCGCGCTCCGCGTCTTCCACGGCCTTGACCTCCCAGGCGCCGTTGTCACTCTTCACATCGGTGGCGCCTTCCATCTCGGCGGCGCGGGCGCATCGGTGGTGCTTGATGCCCCACTGGCTGCGGTAGGAGAGGCCGCAGCGCTCGCACATGTACATATCGTTGCGATGGATACCCTCGTGGTAGCGCAGCGAGTTGATGTACTTGAACTGCTTCTGGCAGAGGGCGCATTTGTACGGCGTCCGGTCCGAGTGCACCTTGTAATGGCGGCGCAGGTTGGAGAGCTGGTTGAAGCGGGTGCCGCAGACTTTACACCGGAAGGGCTTGGCGGCCGTGTGCAGCACCTGGTGGGCCTCCAGGTACTTCTTCGTGGTGAACGACTTCCGGCAGGTGGCGTACTGGTGGTCCTTAATGCCAGCGTGGCCCTTCAGGTGGTGCTCCAGCGCCGCCTTGTTGCGAAACGTCTTCTGGCAGAGGTCACACGCCCAAGGCCGGAGGTCGGCGTGCATACGCTGGTGCTGAGAAATAACAAAGCTCGTTGTAGGTGAGAAAGAATGGAGCAACTTGAGGATTGGATTTGTTAAGCGGTCCACAGAATAAAAACAAGAACGTTATGATCATTGAATGGCAGAAGGCATAAGGTATCCCATATGAGGCGTTAAAAAAATAATAAATCATCAGAGGAGATCATTCGACGTTTCGTAACGTAAAGGTAGGTTCCCCTTTGAGGAGCTGGTGCGCTGTACGCATGAGAAGAGCAGTCATACTATTTCTTTTGTTGAAAACTTTGTTGCAAAATATCGCAGGTTAAAACCCTATTACTGATATTATGAATGCAACACATCGAACACAACCTGCTTACCTCCTTTCTAAAAAAAAATACCAATTCATCTAAAAAACATATTTACATTTACAAGCCCTTCACACGCCTATATATAGCAATTAAACCGGAACCTGCATCTACGTCACTTGGCGCGAAAATTACGACTTTGATCGTTCAGAGTTGATGACCGAGTCAAGGACCTTTCTCTCACCTGTTTGAGGTGCAAGCCCTGGATGAAGGACTTGCCGCACTGACGACATCGGTAATTCCTCTCCCCGGTGTGTGTGCGTTCGTGTCGGCGACAGTCTGATGACGTCTTGAACTGTTTCTGGCACGCTTCACAGGAGAAAGGCTTCTCGCCTGAAACAAACACAGATAGATCACTGAGGGCACACATTGATCAACGTATACATGTACTTCACGTTCTCGTAAAATTCTCGATCCTTATTAAAACTTTGTAATATTCTACTATACGAACGCATGTAACGTTTACTGATACTTGTTATACGCCTGGACCTGTGTGTTTGAGGACGTGCAGCTTGAGGCTGGAGTGACAATTACCTGTGTGCGGCTTGAGGCTGAAGTGACCCTTACCTGTGTGTTTGAGAACGCGCAGCTTGAGGCTGGAGTGACCCTTACCTGTGTGTTTGAGGACGTGCAGCTTGATGCTGGAGTGACAATTACCTGAGTGTTTGAGGACGTGCGGCTTGAGGCTGAAGTGACCCTTACCTGTGTGTTTGAGGACGTGCAGCTTGAGGCTGGAGTGACCCTTACCTGTGTGTTTGAGGACGTGCGGCTTGAGGCTGGAGTGATCCTTACCTGTGTGTTTGAGGACGTGCAGCTTCAGGCTGGAGTGACCCTTACCTGTGTGTTTGAGGACGTGCGGCTTGAGGCTGGAGTGACAATTACCCGTGTGTTTGAGGACGTGCAGCTTAAGGCCGGAGTGCCCCTTACCTGTGTGTTTGAGGACGTGCAGCTTGATGCTGGAGTGACCCTTACCTGTGTGTTTGAGGACGTGCAGCTTGATGCTAGAGTGATCCTTACCTGTGTGTTTGAGGACGTGCAGTTTGAGGTTGGAGTGACCCTTACCTGTGTGTTTCAGGACGTGCAGCTTGATACTGGAGTGACCCTTACCTGTGTGTTTGAGGACGTGCAGTTTGAGGCTGGAGTGACCCTTACCTGTGTGTTTCAGGACGTGCAGCTTGAGGCTGGAGTAACCCTTACCTGTGTGTTTCAGGACGTGCAGCTTGAGGCTGGAGTAACCCTTACCTGTGTGTTTCAGGACGTGCGGCTTGAGGCTGGAGTGGCCCTTACCTGTGTGTTTGAGGACGTGCAGCTTGAGGCTGGAGTGACCCTTACCTGTGTGTTTGAGGACGTGCAGCTTGAGGCTGGAGTGGCCCTTACCTGTGTGTTTCAGGACGTGCAGCTTGAGGCTGGAGTGGCCCTTACCTGTGTGTTTGAGGACGTGCAGCTTGAGGCTGGAGTGACCCTTACCTGTGTGTTTGAGGACGTGCAGCTTGAGGCTGGAGTGACCCTTACCTGTGTGTTTGAGGACGTGCGGCTTGAGGCTGGAGTGACCCTTACCTGTGTGTTTGAGGACGTGCAGCTTGAGGCTGGAGTGGTCCCTGAAGCTGGCATCACACGTGTCACACTTGTACGGTTTCTCCCCCGTGTGTACACGTCGATGACGGCTCAGGTTGGCGTGGTTGGTGTACGTCTTGCCACACTGATCACATTTACACAGCTTCTCACCTAAAGAAAACAAACCCTTAAATATATATACCTTGACTACGGATAATGATTTAAGGTAGATGCATAGATTACAATTTCTTCAGACAAACTTCTTGACATTTTTTCATCTTATAGTAATGTGTATCCAAAACGATAAAATAACATAAAAAAAATATGTCTTCTACCTACTTTTTCGTCAAAATGACGTTGAATAGGTAGGGGGTCACATCTAATTTTATAATGGTTGTCAATGGAGAATTTTAGAATTTCGACACGAAATATTCAACAGAAAAAAAACGGCTCAGACAAAGTTAATAAAAATTTGTCTGTAACAAGCTTGCTCTTTGTTTGTGCAAATAAGAGAAAAAAATATATGGGTCTTCTACCTCGTTTTTTCGTAAAATGACTCTGAACATGGAAATTGTGGCGGTAATTCTGAGGGTCGGAATAGGAAACATGCTGAACTAGAGGCACAAGTACTCACAAGCTTGAATAAGATGCTTGGTGTTATCAAGTTTACATGAAAACATTTAAGCAACCAAACGTGTAAGCATATAGGCCTACGATGATGTGGGGGATCCCTACACCCCCCCCCACGCCCCCCCCCCCCCTCAGCCACCCCCACTGATTTACTGTGCCTGTGCATGTGGCCAACGCTATGTAATTTGCCGGCTTGTTTCTATTCAGTTCGTTCAAAGATATATTTATACATCCCAATAAGTTCTTTAGTTTGCTTAGATTTGCGTTTGCCTATCAATTTCCCTTTACAGCGCATCAGTTTCGCGACTTTGTTACATAAACAAGAAATAAACTATGACACCGCGCTGGACAATAGAGCATTCGCCAGATTAGGCTGGTTCCGCGGCCCAACTTCGCTCGCTCGCTCACTTACAAATATGAGTATGAGCGGCGGTACCAGCTTATCGCTAGATCGCAGCGGCATAGTCCACCAGATGGCGCCACAGTGATGCCGGGATCCTCCTTAACATTACAGTGTAACTGCGTTCTAAAGCAAGGAAAAGTAAAATGAATGGCGCACAGAATCCTCTCGGGACATTCATCTTTACCAATGGACTGACCTGTGTGCACCACACTGTGAGTTCGCAGCGCGGCCAAATCCACAAAGGTTTTCTCGCACACTGGACATTGGAAGCGCTTGATACCTGAAAGCAACGCGTCAAAAAGGGTGAAGGGGTATATCCAATTTAGTATCGGTATTTTAACCAATAATTATATTAACACCATTGTTAGCCCAATAAACCCCCCGCCCTCCGTCGTTTTACGGTTTCTGTGGTTTATTACATGTTGAAGATTAATTTTGACAGTACTGCCATGACAAGTACTGTGGCAGCTTTATTAACTAGGATCACGAACAAGGCAAACAGCCAAATGCTACATAGCCATTAATATTAAAGTCATGGTGTCTATATACAGTACATTGTATTCATGTATGTATGTATTCATACATGCGTACATATTTTAGAATTATTTACTATTTAATTATTTCCCATATGGTTTCCGCAGATTGTCTTACCTTTATGCGCCACTAGGTGGCGCTTGAGTGACGAGGACGCCGTGAAGTACTTGCCACACACGTGACATTCAAACTCCTTAAAGCCCGTGTGAGTTATCATGTGAGCCTCCATGTGAAACTTCTTGTTGGTTGCATAGCTACACGCGTCACAATTGAAGGCCTTGGGACTTCCGTCATCTGTTAAATACCAATGGTGTAAGTAGCAATATTGATTTCCTGTAATTAGTCATGCATGTCGCGGTGGTAGCAGTTTTAAGTGATTTCACTTTTCGATCGTGAGCTTGGTGATTGATTTAGGTTGTTCATCTCATCATTTCAAACGCTCTTATCTGACGTAGCCTAAAAAATATACATCCATGAACCAGCAACGCAATGCGCAACGTTAACGTAGGTATCAATATTAACAAATATAGAAAGTGTTATTGGTTACTTCAGGCACCAAATACAGAACACAATAAATAACATGCCATTGTCATCTAGAACAAAATGTAGACCAAATATACTTACTTTTTACACGTTTTCTGCCAGTCCTTGCAGTCATCTCCGGGGGGAATAGGGCCTTGATACTTTCTGTCTTCTCCCTGATCTCCGCTTCATTATCTGATGTAGGGACGACTATTTTACGACCTGGTCTGCGACCCGTTCTGGCGGACAAAGTAATCTGGCCACCGACATTGCTAGAAGTCTTGTTATTAACTGCGGCCTGGTCGGCGTACGGCTGAGCAGAGTCACTTCTATTTTGACTAGCATTTTTTACATCAACATCGTATTTGCGTTCGGGTGGGACATCTTTTTTGGATGTATAGCTCGACGCCGTAGTGTCATCATTATCCACATCATCTCCCACATAATCATCGTCGCCATGATCATCCTCTTCAATCCCATCATCACTTTCATCATCATTCAAAACACCACCAGCGGATGGCGTTGAGGGCTGACTAGATTCTAAGCAAGGTCGATTTCTCGATGACAGCTTTCTCGGTGCACCTCTCCCGCGGCCGGCGCGAGAGGGACGCCCTCTGGCGGGTCTACCGCGGACTGCAGCGCCACGTGGTGACAAGTCCACATACGGGCTCTTCTGGCTCGTGGTTTTCGATGCAATGGCAGTCAATGTTGTCGTTTTCCCGCCAACGGCTTTGGCACTCGTCTGCTTGGTTCCTTTCTGGGAGACTGGTAGGTTGACGTCATCGCCTCGCTCTCCGTCAGTGCTTGTCCTTTTTATCGCCAGGCGGCGTGGGTTGGCTTTTTGTTTCGGAGGCCTGCGTCCTTCCCGTGGTGACCGCTGTGGTGTATCACCCACGGTATTATCCCTCGGTGGCACCGCCGCCGCCGGTGTTAGCGGGAGTTCGCGTCTACCAAGTTGGCGATCGACAGACTCCGCGTCATGCGAAGGCTGTATTTTGTCTTTCTGTACGACCTGTTCAGTTTCATTTCCTTCCAACCAAATGTCGATTGGCTCTTTTTTTATTTCTGAAATACAAAGCGATGAATGAAATCCACCCGATGCAACCTCTTCAGCCATGGTTCGTCTTTATTCTGTATATAAGCTATCGTAAAAAAAAGCATTAAGAAAAATGCTGAGAGAAAAGAAAATGCTATACGCATACCGATGTGTTCGATTAAGCGTCCGGTCGCTGATTGTTTTCGAGCAAAGAATTTCCCCGGTGCTTATTTATTTCTTATTTGTGTGCATCAGTTTTTATTTGATAAATGTAGCTACCCTGTTGGATGGCAGGAACATCTAGATAACCATGATTCCCCAGGCTTTGGCTTGCATCTCCCGTGTTGGCATCGGGAGAGTGGTCTTCGGCATCAGCAACCACAGGAACAAAGCGCACTGTGGAGACCCTGCCAAATCAAAGGTGGTAAAGCTTGAAGGTCGTTGCTTGCCCAATGTAGCAAGGAACCAATTCTCAGCGTTACCATCAAACGCCTTCTAATTTGAGATTTTCTAATTGTATAAACAACGCATTTTTTTGCAACACACTAGACAATATTCCGGTACTCATGTGCTTCTTCTTCCGAGTTGTCCACTCTCCAAATTACGAGATCAGTAAACGTATTTATGCCAAGCTCTCAACTTAAGCTTATCTTGATAATTCTCAATCAAAACTGCATTCTCCTTGTCATAAACTGGTACTAACTTTTTGCGACTTTAACTTACCTGGAAACAAACCGATTGTCAACCAGCTTGCCATTGATAGTGAATTTGTCTAGAAATTGTTTTTTACTCTTGCATTGACTTAAGATATCATTAACAGCACTCCAGTTTTGTTTCATATCTCCTTTACATTTATCAAAGCGCAATTGGAAGTACTGTTCTTGGCGAGGCTAATGCTTCCTAATGATGCTTCAAAAAATGCATTTATGCAGTTATGCATTTATGCAGTTATACGTGCATAAATTAATATATTCAGATGACTTTAGGCCTACGTCAACCTCCTGGCAGGACGCCGTTAGGCCTACGTCAAGCTCACGGCAGGACGACGTTAGACCTACGTCAAGCTTACGGCAGGACGACGTTAGACCTACGTCAAGCTCACGGCAGGACGACGTTAGACCTACGTGAAGCTCACGACAGGACGACGTTAGACCTACGTCAAGCTCTCGGCAGGACGACGTTAGACCTACGTCAAGCTTACGGTAGGACGACGTTAGACCTACGTGAAGCTCACGACAGGACGACGTTAGACCTACGTCAAGCTCACGGCAGGACGACGTTAGACCTACGTCAAGCTTACAGCAGGACGACGTTAGACCTACGTCAAGCTCACGGCAGGACGACGTTAGACCTACGTCAAGCTCACGGCAGGACGACGTTAGCCCTACGTCAAGCTTACAGCAGGACGACGATAGACCTACGTCAAGCTTACGGCAGGACGACGTTAGACCTACGTCAAGCTCACGACAGGACGACGTTAGACCTACGTCAAGCTCACGGCAGGACGACGTTAGCCCTACGTCAAGCTTACAGCAGGACGACGATAGACCTACGTCAAACTTACGGCAGGACGACGTTAGACCTACGTCAAGCTTACGGCAGGACGACGTTAGACCTACGTCAAGCTTACGGCAGGACGACGTTAGACCTACGTCAAGCTCACGGCAGGACGACGTTAGGCCTACGTCAAGCTCACGACAGGACGACGTTAGACCTACGTCAAGCTCACGGCAGGACGACGTTAGGCCTACGTCAAGCTCACGACAGGACGACGTTAGACCTACGTCAAGCTCACGGCAGGACGGCGTTAGGCCTACGTCAAGCTTACGGCAGGACGACGTTAGACCTACTTCAAGCTTACGGCAGGACGACGTTAGGCCTACGTCAAGCTCACGGCAGGACGACGACAGGACGACGGCAGGACGACGTTAGCCCTACGTCAAGCTCCCGGCAGGACGACGTTAGACCTACGTCAAGCTCACGGCAGGACGACGTTAGACCTACGTCAAGCTTACGGCAGGACGACGTTAGACCTACTTCAAGCTTACGGCAGGACGACGTTAGGCCTACGTCAAGCTCACGGCAGGACGACGACAGGACGACGGCAGGACGACGTTAGCCCTACGTCAAGCTCCCGGCAGGACGACGTTAGACCTACGTCAAGCTCACGGCAGGACGACGTTAGACCTACGTCAAGCTTACGGCAGGACGACGTTATACCTACGTCAAGCTCACGGCAGGACGACGTTAGACCTACATCAAGCTCACGGCAGGACGACGTTAGCCCTACGTCAAGCGCACGGCAGGACGACGTTAGGCCTACGTCAAGCTTACGGCAGGACGACGTTAGACCTACGTCAAGCGCACGGCAGGACGACGTTAGACCTACGTCAAGCTCCCGGCAGGACAACGTTAGACCTACGTCAAGCTCACGGCAGGACGACGTTAGACCTACGTCAAGCTCACGACAGGACGACGTTAGACCTACGTCAAGCCAACGGCAGGACGACGTTGGACCTACGTCAAGCTCACGGCAGGACGACGTTAGACCTACGTCAAGCTTACGGCAGGACGACGTTAGACCTACGTCAAGCTCACGGCAGGACGACGTTAGACCTACGTCAAGCTCACGACAGGACGACGTTAGACCTACGTCAAGCTCACGGCAAGACGACGATAGACCTACGTCAAGCTCACGACAGGACGACGTTAGACCTACGTGAAGCTCACGGCAGGACGCCGTTAGACCTACGTCAAGCTCACGGCAGGACGACGTTAGACCTACGTCAAGCTCACGGCAGGACGACGATAGACCTACGTCAAGCTCACGACAGGACGACGTTAGACCTACGTGAAGCTCACGGCAGGACGACGATAGACCTACGTCAAGCTCACGACAGGACGACGTTAGACCTACGTCAAGCTCACGGCAGGACGACGATAGACCTACGTCAAGCTCACGACAGGACGACGTTAGACCTACGTGAAGCTCACGGCAGGACGACGATAGACCTACGTCAAGCTCACGACAGGACGACGTTAGACCTACGTCAAGCTCACGACAGGACGACGTTAGACCTACGTCAAGCTCACGGCTTAATCAGTTTACCCTTCGCCACCCCCGCGACATGGGCTAGCCTAACAGATACAATACAGTCGTAAATTATGGTTGGTTGGTTGTATATTCAGGACGCTTTACCCAATTCTGGTCATATCGCGTCAATGTGAGAAGGAAGGGAAAAGCGGAGCCATGTCCCCGGGGTAACCCGTTACTCCTTGCGAAGACAGATAATGGGTCTTTATCCTGCGACCACACAGACATGGCCACAGCGGGACTCGAGCCACGGATTCATGTGCCGTTAAGCTCTCAGGTGGCTCGAGCGCTCGCATTGAGCGCTCTAGCACTTTATGGGTTATGGGGTGACCCTTGGGCAACGACATGGCACCCCCCGCCCCTAAAAAACACACGTTTTCTATTGGACTCCAATCTGCGGGCCACGGGGTCCAGCTGAGGACATCATAAACATCAGGGTGAGTATGCCGCTGATTAGGCTGACAACAATGCCTTCGCCGTAAGGATGCTGCCTTTAACAGGTGGTCGGCCGAGACGATTCACCTGCTGCCCAGACACTCTCAAGTAAAAATATACGCCGCTTGGTGTCACTGCTTACATGTTACCGGTGCCGGCTGGGCCCCGTGTATGGGTATATGGGGAGTGATTTGGGACCTCATGAGTGGGGAGTAGGGGTGCGGAGGGGGAGGGGCAGCGTGGACAGATGTGGGTGGGTGGGAGTGGGGGGGGGGCGTGAAACGATGGGGGTGTGTGGAGCGTCGCTGATGCCCCTGATTGCATAGAGCTTCCTTGCAGGTTGCGCGCGTGGGTCCCCGGCAAACTCCGCCCTGAGTGACAGCAGGCGACACTCGGCGGCGACGGGCGGCAGCTGGCGTCTAAATACCGCAAACAGCTAACCAACCCGTCAGCCAGCAAGCCACGCGTACATGTACCACCAAACTGTAGGGCCTGCCGCCCCCCCGCGCTCCCCTTCTCTCCACCTCGCCCCTTACCTGGATGCCCCCCCCACCCACGACCCTCCGCCCCCTTGGCGGCACCGACCGATAACCAACCGGCGGAAAACAACGACACTTCCGTAGTCTGAAGCAACATTCGGTAATGGCGTCTTGCTGGACGCTGTCGACAGAGGGCGCTGTGGTGACACGTGACAGTGCACACATAAGAATCAAGAAGCGACATCCACCGCGCGCCTCTCGGTAGAAGGTGTCTGACAAGAATGACAATACCGCCCAGCGTCTCCCTGCGACATTCCGAGGCTATTGTCCGCATCTGATGTCCTCACCTCCAGCAACTGATGGCACCTTCAGTCGCTGTAAAGATACAAGCCAATCCCCGCTAAACAACATTGAGTCGCGGACAAGGCGATGACAAAGTCGCATATTATTCTTATATAGTTCATTGAACTGTGCGTAGCCTATATATAGAACTGCTTTTCTTTTCTCATGATTTCATTTCATGGATAGCTGCTGGAACGTTGTACCGCAACCATGACTTCATTAACACGCGGTACATTACAGCTGGAAAAGATTGCATGGGGCTTGGTGATCTTGTGTTGCTTACAAGGATTTACCGATGCTGGTAAGATTGAATTCATAGATTCTTAAAACGTGCAATATGAAAAGATAATTTTAACTTATTCGCAAAGGAAACTTAGATTTCAGCTTTTTTATTTGTTTTAAATCGAAAACTGTTAGTGTCGTGAAGCCACAGATTGCAAAACACCGCTTTAATCATTAGTTGTGGTCATGGTTAAAATCCCGGGGGGGGGGGTGTACTGTTATACAAATCTGGTAGGGGGGTTCCGCGGGTACCTCTTGATACTTGTAAAAAAGCGGACAGTTATTATGGAAGAGATACCGTTATAGAGCGGATATTTGAAAACTTGTGACGCGGGGGGGGGGGGGAGGCTCTGAATGTGCGTTCATTGAGCATGTTGTCGCGAAAAGATATCCCGACCGAGCGGAATTTTGGGGGGGAAGGGGGCCCTTTTCCTGCGGAACTACCCCACTCCAGCAATGTATTAAGCACCCCCCACTCAGGGTTAAAATGGAAAACAATTTGACAATTATTCCTGCATTTGTTCAATGCCATTGGTAATAGATCCCCGGGATTTTAACCCTGACCAAAATAAAACCTTAGATTCGCCCGAGGGTAAGGAAAGACTGAACAATGATTACGTTGGAAATGTGCTACATTATAAATATAGGGGCCGGCGCGACAGCTCAGTGGGCTAGAGCGCTCGCATTTAATGCTCTGGTCACCTGAGAGCCTAACGGCACGTGGATCGATGGTTCGAGCCCTGTGGTGGCCATGTCTGTGTGGTCGCAGGATAAAGATCCCATGTCTTTCTTCGTAAAGAGTAGGGGGTTACCCCCGGAGACATGGCTCCACTCTCCCTTTCTTCTCCCATTGACGCGATATGACCAAAAGTGGTTAAAGCGTCCTGAATAACCAATCAACCAACCATTATAAATATAACAAAGCATCATATATTATTTACTGTGACAGAAAACATCAGTTTCAAAGCAAATAAATCATTAGCAAATAAGTGCACGAACTTTCAATTCATTGCCAGAGTGCCACGATAAAGTTTTTTTTCGCATAATCGAACAACCTGAAGCCACATCGACGACAACTAAACGTTAATAGATAAATAGTTGGGTGATTAACCGTCTACAAAGTCATACAAGCAGCGTAATCGTTTAAATGGGGAGATACTGGAAAAGTCAAAACTGGAAATAATATTATATTGCGCTAGTCTAGCAGCCTGTGACGGCAATCAAAATATTCGTCATGCTTTCTTTACGTATCGATCAACACTAACTCAAGCACAAGCTAACGTCCCAGGGATGACTGGAGTGTTTAAAGCTTGTATTTTTTCTTACCCTCGTTTTCTTTATTCTTTATTGTTTAGTTTAACAGGAACATATATCTGCCCGGCCCCATCGTTATGCAGGGTTCGTTCCTCTTGATAAATATCATTGATTGTTATTGAACAATTCAGGCATGTACTATTCACATTTAAAACTTCTTATATCTTCTTTCGGTTTGCTCATCAACTTCTTCATTTCGAGCCCAATGACCCGTCATTACGAACACAATGACCCATCATTCCGAACACAATGACCCGTCATTCCGAACCCAATGACCCGTCATTCCGAACACCATGATCCGTTATTCCGAACACAATGACCCGTCATTCCGAACACAATGACCCGTCATTCCGAGTACAATGACCCGTCATTCCGAACACAATGACCCGTCATTCCGAACACAATGAACCGTCATTCCGAGTACAATGACCCGTCATTCCGAACACAATGACCCGTCATTCCGAACACAATGACCCGTCATTCCGAACACAATGACCCGTCATTCCGAACACAATGACCCGTCATTCCGAACACAATGACCCGTCATTCCGAACACAATGACCCGTCATTCCGAGTACAATGACCCGTCATTCCGAACACAATGACCCGTCATTCCGAACACAATGACCCGTCATTCCGAGTACAATGACCCGTCATTCCGAACACAATGACCCGTCATTCCGAACACAATGACCCGTCATTCCGAACACAATGACCCGTCATTCCGAACACAATGACCCGTCATTCCGAACCCAATGACCCGTCATTCCGAACGAAATGACCCGTCATTCCGAACGAAATGACCCGTCATTCCGAACGCAATGACCCGTCATTCCGAACACAATAAGCGAAGTAAATCCTAAGGCATATGCTTCAATGGGATCCTCTATGTTAGTGCACACATGAGTTTTGTTTGTTTTGTATAAAAAATCACTCATATTTGCCATTTTCCATAAGTCGCTTCAGAAGATTACAGTAAGACAGTATTGATGGTTTGTATTTATTATCTTGAGAGAAGAAGATCTAATGTATGCTGCTTCATTGGGACCAAAAGCTATTTCGTGATTAAACCATATTATACATGGATAACAATTTGCAAAGAAAACACAAATATTGAAAGTTATGTTGCAGATTGACAAACAGCTGTACGGTGTATGTGCACTTAGAGCGGAGGGCGGTCTGCCGGAGGGTAGAGCTTTGAAGGGTCGTAAACAGTATTAATATTTCTCAGGCTTAGCCACGTTGTGATACTGCCTGGCTCACACCAAGATTCCTTCTAACCCGCCTTCTTTGCAGATACCTTCATCACGACCGAGTGCTACGGCAGCGTGCTGACCCTCAGCTGTCGCCCCGGCCACCGGATCAAGGTGGTCGACGACTTCTTCGGGCTGAGCGAGGGTCGGACGGGGCCGGACGCCTGTCAGTACGTGCCCGGGGACTGCACCATCACCAACAACCGCTACTCCTCCGTCTTCCACCGCTACTGCGAGGGCCAGCAGTCCTGTACCCGCTTCCAGGTCGATCAGCGCAACTGTGGCTCCAACCTGACCAGCTATGAGCAGGTGGAGTACGAGTGTGTGGCTGGTGAGTTAATATAGGAGTGTGTGGCTGGTGAGTTCATATAGGAGTGTGGCCGGTGAGTTAATATAGGAGTGTGTGGCCGGTGAGTTAATATAGGAGAGTGTGGCTGGTGAGTTAATATAGTAGTGTGTGGCCGGTGAGTTAATATAGGAGTGTGTGGCTGGTGAGTTAATATAGGAGTGTAGGGCTGGTGAGTTAATATAGGAGTGTGTGGCTGGTGAGTTAATATAGGAGTGTGTGGCCGGTGAATTAATATAGGAGTGTGTGGCTGGTGAGTTATTATAAGAGTGTGCGGCTGGTGAGTTAATATAGGAGTGTGTGGCTGGTGAGTTAATATTGGAGTGTGTGGCCGGTGAGTTAATATAAGAGTGTGTGGCTGGTGAATTAATATAGGAGAGTGTGGCTGGTGAGTTATTATAAGAGTGTGTGGCTGGTGAGTTAATATAGGAGTGTGTGGCTGCTGAGTTAATATTGGAGTGTGTGGCCGGTGAGTTAATATAGGAGTGTGTGGCTGGTGAGTTAATATAGGACTGTAGGGCTGGTGAGTTAATATAGGAGTGTGTGGCTGGTCAGCTAATATAGGAGTTTGTGGCCCGTGAGTTAAGATAGGAGTGTGTGGCTGGTGAGTTAATATAGGAGTGTGTGGCTGGTGAGTTAATATAGGAGTAGGTGGCCGGTGAATTAGTATAGGAGTGTGTGGCTGGTGAGTTAACATAGGAGTTTGTGGCTGGTGAGTTAATATAGGAGTGTGTGGCTGGTGAGTTAATATAGGAGTGTGTGGCTTGTGAGATAGTATAGGAGTGTGTGGCTGGTGAGTTAATATAGGAGTGTGTGGCCGGTGAGTTAGTATATGAGTGTGTGGCTGGTGAGTTAATATAGGAGTGTGTGGCTGATGAGTTAGTATAGGAGTGTGTGGCTGATGAGTTAGTATAGGAGTGTGTGGCTGGTGAGTTAGTATAGGAGTTTGTGGCTGGTGAGTTAATATAGGAGTGTGTGGCCAGTGACTTTAGGATCGGCCCTTGCGGTTTAAGTTTCCCGTCGGGCACATAACAGTTAGACGTCATCAATAAATCCATGAGGCAATCATGCAGTAGGTGTAGACCAAGACTGTGCTCTGGGTTGTAGATCTCGTCAGATATACAACATAGGGTACGCATTGGCTTGGTGACACCAAGTAATTATCAGATTTACGGATTGCTGGTGTCAGTGGGTGAAGGTACGTCACTACCTGACTACCTGATGCCAAACCATGACTTTATTGTACAATCACAAGCGCTCTGAATATGTAAAAGCAGCTGACATAATATATTTGTATTTATTCGCCTGGCTGCACAAACCGCCCCGGGACCGCACAGTACGAAATTACCCTTTTTTTAATTCTTGATACCCTTGATATGACACATATATGTGAAGCTAACACGGCGATAACGACCCGTATCTCCCCTTTCGCCGTCGCCGCGCCACCCTCAGATGTTGACGTCACCAACGTGTGCGTCTCCTCCACCTTCTCGGCCCCTGAGGGTTACCTAGCAACGCCCAACTTCCCCAACGAGTACCCGGCTAACAGCCACTGCCAGTGCAGCCTCCAGGCCGACACGGAGGGGGCAACCGTGCAGCTGACTTTCACGCAGTTCATCATCAAGTTCGACTCGCCGTGCCTGGACTGGGTGGATGTCGCCATGGACGGCACCACGCGCAGACTCTGTGGCGCCTTCCGTTCCAGCCTCGTCAGCCGGCGTCTCGACATGACCTTCCACAGCGACGCCACCTTCGGACATCAAGGATTCTGGCTCCATTTCTCGTGTAAGGTTGCTGAATGATTGCAGGGTATTGAGGCAAAATAGGACCAGTTAAACATAATAACCTGTCCGACCACGCTTCTTTCATGCCAATAACCATAACCAGCACCCTAATGCTAACCGTAACCGTAACCCTGGCCCTAACCTAATCCTAATCTAACCCTAAGTCTAACCCCATTCGCTGCGCATGCGCACACGTCAGCCGGACACTTTATTACGCCGGAAAGGTTATCATGGTAAACCGGTTCCATTTCTAATCTACGTTGGTATAATTGGTTGTTATTGATATATAAACATATAAGTTTCTGCTATTATTTTCCTCGCGCGGTTGCTTATTATAATATGGTTAAACATATTTTCTTCTGGTATCATGACCCATCTTGTTAATGGGTTGTGCAAAACATACCTTCCTCGGAGAAAGTTCCTCCATATGATTAGTATGTTATCATTGGTTTACTTAAAACGGACCACTGCGGCTAAAACCCTTTACGAGTGGTTAAGCTTAACTGCATGGGAGAAAATAGTTCATGTGGTCAGCTTTACACGATTTCCCTATCCTGGCAGTGAAGCCCACGACTTCGGCTGGTGAGGTTCGAGTCCAGTGTGGCCCGACGCCCTATATAACCACGACGACCTCCACCACCACCACCACCACCGCCAGCCCAACAACCACACGTGAGTTGATCATAATGTACGAGACGCCGCCCTCCAGGGTACCAGCTGGGGTACCCGAGAGGGGTCGAGACAGGGGGTTCCCCTCCCGCCCGTACGCCTATTACGAATCCCGCTTTGACGAAGACTACTATTACGGGGATTTCTTCGACTATGACGAGGACTATCTCACTGCGGAGAATTCATCCTCTGATGCCGATCTAGGTTATAGGTCAAATTCTTACGGGGACATCGGCCTCGGCAAGAACCCGCATGTAAGATTAATTGATTCACTGAAAAATTCGGCGGGATCGAAGGGGAAATCCCCGAATGACGTCATTACTGGGCCGGCTCACTCACTGCACGGTCACGTGGTCGCTGGCGACGAGTCACGTGACGTGGACCACGTGCTCTATGGCCAGGACTGGCGGCAGGAAGCCGTTGACGCCCTGGTCGAGTGGACAGAGGCGCCACCTGACGGGAGAACCGAGGTGGAAGGCGCTGAGTCTAAAGGTAGGGCTCCATACCCCCTGCTGGGCGTAGGGTGGCACGCGATCGTACGGTAACATGTAATACACGGGCGTAAGAACACCAGCATGGGAGGTGTGCTGTATATATATATATATATATATATATATATATCTATCGAATCAACATCGGGAGGAGGAGGACCGTTTGTGGCATAGACGGCGTGTCCGGCATGGGCGGCGTGTCCGGGGCGGCATGTCCGGCATGGACGGCGTGTCCGGCATGGACGGCGGCGTGTCCGGCATGGACGGCGGCGTGTCCGGCATGGACGGCGGCGTGTCCGGCATGGACGGCGGCGTGTCCGGCATGGACGGCGGCGTGTCCGGCATGGACGGCGGCGTGTCCGGCATGGGCGGCGTGTCCGGCATGGGCGGCGTGTCCGGCATGGGCGGCGTGTCCGGGGCGGCATGTCCGGCATGGACGGCGTGTCCGGCATGGACGGCGGCGTGTCCGGCATGGACGGCGTGTCCGGCATGGACGGCGGCGTGTTCGGCATGGACGGCGTGTCCGGCATGGGCGGCGTGTCCGGCATGGACGGCGTGTCCGGCATGGGCGGCGTGTCCGGCATGGGCGGCGTGTCTGGCATGGACGGCGTGTCCGGCATGGACGGCGTGTCCGGCATGGACGGCGTGTCCGGCATGGACGGCGTGTCCGGCATGGGCGGCGGCGTGTCCGGCATGGACGGCGTGTCCGGCATGGGCGGCGGCGTGTCCGGCATGGGCGGCGTGTCCGGCATAGGCGGCGTGTCCGGCATGGGCGGCGTGTCCGGCATGGGCCCCGTGTCATAACTGGAGGAAGGGGAATACATCGACACCGCACAATCGCCTCATTAGCGTATACCTCCCACCTCTCATCACCAAATCTGACCTTACATCAGTTTAGTCGAAACTGACCTTGCGATGAACCCTAATGATATACATGCACAAGTTGTGCCTATTCTTCTCGGAAATATTGTCATGTTGCGATCGAACCTCGACTGCATGTGAATATGTATCGCCTACCCCGGGTTATGTCGACTAACAGGTCAACAACATATGCCGAATATGGGAATATCTTAAAATATAAGAAAACAAGCAATCCAATGTATTATTTAAGATGACAGTAGCGTATATACCGATATGATCGCTTCCAATGACATAACAGTATAACCACGGTTCAGTCACATCGTACGACATCCTTTATTGGGCATCACACGCATGACATGTTGTAAGCCGGCTCCTTGTCATCTTTGGTGTCCTTGCTCGAACGGCAGAGACCACGGTGGCTTTCCTTGCCACCTTGGAGAGAGTTTCTCGTTATTCTGGCGCTCATAAAAACGCTTCGAGTCCACTTCATAACGAAGTATATTATCCATCACTATTTATAACGAAAATAATAGTATATTCATTCATATGATAATGCAGCAGTATACGGATTTATGTCAAACATGCAGAACCAGACAATTTGATATCATACCAAAGACAAGCAGTATATCCAATAATTGCATGTGCAATTACATTTGGTCAAATTAATAGTGCGCACACTGTAACGTCCCCCATATCACGTTGTTTCAGGTCTTGATCTGATACGTCACAGAGAGGAAATAAAAAAACGAAGTAACAGAACGACAGGTGAGAATACCTAGCATAGATGTAAAATTAGCCAATTGTATGTTACAGCTTAATTGGAATCTTACCCGGAAGGTTTTGCGTGGAGAGTCACATAAAGTTTGTGGAAATATCGGATATGGATGCAGAGGCAGGAAGAGGTATCCTGGAAGATAATTTGACCAAATTGATATACTTTGGCGAATATTGGTATTATAGAGCTGGATAGACATATTTAAAGTGAAATGAACCAGGTCTACTCTTTTTTGAGGCGGGGGGTTGGGGGGGGGGAGTAGAGTGCCATATATTTACGGCACCGATATATCTGAAATAATGTTGGCTTTAATGATTTCTTAACAGCGTGTATGTCTATTACATATAACTTCAATACGTACGCCTTGAACAAAATAAGCAGACCCAGGAACTCATATCTAATCACGCTTTTACATCAGCATGGACGTAAAGCCAATTGTGGTCTCTTGCAGTGTTACTACTTTTACTCCCAAGCGCGACTTGCTCTATATGTGTGTAGTGTCGGTCAGTTAGCACACGTAGTGCCTGTTCGCCCCGGTTATTAGGGTAGGGTCGTATATGATGTGCACACAGTGTATGCATTACCTGGGCCACGGACCGACCGCTGCGCGTGTCACCTGGACGACAGCTGGCTGTGGGTATGGGTGTGTGTCTTGTGGGGCAGGGGCGAGGGGGGGGGGCGGGGTTGGTGGCGGTGTGTCCGACGGGTGTGTGAGGACCATTGGACGCTGGGGGCGGGGGAGGGGGGGGGCAGTGTGCCTAAAGGGTGTGTGAGGTGGGTTGGACGCTGTCTCAGGGACTCTCGAAACGTGTGTTGACAGGAATCATCATTATCTCCATCTGCGTCGGAGGTATTGTCATCCTCATCATCATTCTCAGCGTCCTGCTCTGCATCAACAAAAGGTAAAGTATCTCCAGAAGTATGGTCTTATCACTGCTATTAATGCACGGTTACTAGCTATTATTACAGCTAAGGTGTGCCAGGCCTTCCATTATGTTACTATGTAAGCGTTAATTAATTTCTTATTATTGTTATATTAGTTATTAATACTATTATTGTATTATTATTGTAATTATTATTTTGCAACATATTTGCGCGCGCAAGTAGATCGTGATTTTAGCCATATGATCTACCCGATGTCGTGGTGCTTAGGAATCGCTGATGTTCTTTTCCCATTCACTGGACCAATAGTTTTAACATGAATATATGAACGATTAGCTTGTCGCGCTTCAGATAAATCCTGCTATACACAAAGCCATGACTATTTTATCCCTACGATCAGCAGATCCTACAACGTTATGAAAAATTGCAACCATATTTAAACTAGCATTTCGTTAACCCTTGGTGACCTAAATAATGCACCCAACTCGCCCATACGAAAAACTGTATAAAATGGCGGTACCTGCACCCATCCGGTGCGGGTGCAGGTAGCGGAATCGGGTGCTGTGATATAAGATTCGATTGCAGGCGGACGCCGAAGTTGAGCACTCTACGGGACAAGAAGGAGCGCATACAGCAGAGACTCAGCTCACTCAGCTTCTACGACAGCATACCGCTGTACGACAGCGTGGGCCGCAAGGGCGGGGTGGCCCGGGCCCCTCCCTTGAGCTCTGACCCCCATCCGTCCGGCTCCATGGCCTGTCGGGACAAGACCGGGACCCGAGTTCCGGGACCAGCCTGGCGGTCCTCGGACGCCCCCTACTGGACGACGTTGCAAACGGAAGTGGTCGACTCGGATCGCGACAGCGCCATCTACGCGGAGCTTGATAAGCACTCTCGCGGCGCGCTGAGTCACGCGGGCTCCCCGAGATCTGCCCGAGAAGAAGGGTCCACGGCTTACTCGCTCAACCTGGAGGACAGCGAGGAGACGGTCTCCACGCACGTGTGACGTCATGTGATATCAATGACGTCATCGGAGGACGCGACCGAGAAACTCAGGAACATTGAAAAGCGGTTCTAGTTCACGGAATGGAATGGACTGATAAGGGGCGTGGTTAATTTATTATAACAAATAACATTTGTTTGTACAAATCCATTTCTTCTATGAAGGGTGACGGTTAGGGGGGGGCAGATCAGACTCAATCATCACCGCAATGGGTACTTTTTGTAATAAATAATTATCGTGTGGTCACAAGGCACGTATCATGTTTTCCACGGTGGTCTTCTTGGCGGAGAGACGATGGCGAACATTTCTTCTGTTAGTGGTTGTCGGCCACATCGTGAAACCGGCCCTTACGTGTGGATAGACACCTACGTATATAGATGTGCTTTATGTCACCGTTGTACATAATATGTCGATAGGGTCAGTGAATGTTGATGTTACAAGCATCAGACTTGTCAGTTAGGAGAATTTAATGTTGTGTAAAACGAAGAGATCATCGTTATGTAGAAATATAGTATAACTATGTATAAGTCACACATAGTGTACTACTAAATATATACGACTAGAAAGGTATCAGAGTATAAAGCGAATAACGTCAACTTGGTCGTTACTTAGACCAGGTTTTTTCAAAGTGAGCAGCAGAGAGTGGCTGGCGGTACTATATCTAGTGCTAAGACACTTATGACCAACGTCAATTGCTAACAAATTAACGGTTGCTGTAGACATTTTTAGTAGCCTATGCGAGTACATAAAAATGCAATCATCGGCGCATGGAGACATTTCAGTATATGTATCTAGGTTGATGGAAATTGGGGCGAAGGGAGGAGAGTGGGCATAGTAAGGGGTCTGGAAGGGGGGGGGGGGGGGGGGTCCAGCGTCCAGTGTCGATTTTTCAGAATTCTCAATGTCGAATGTGGATTTTTCACGAAGTTCTGTGTCGCTTTTTTGCTAACTTCAGTGTCATTTTTTTTAAATCTCTGTCGGTGTCGCTTTTTCGGATCCTCATTGTTCTGAATTTGGGGGTCACTGTCGAATGTTGATTTTTCAAATCTGGCTGTGTCGAGTGTCGCCATTTACCCCTCCCAGAGCCCTATAGTACGGGGAGGGGGGGGGGGCAGGAAGCTGACGAACAAGTGTTCCGCGTCCTATGATATAATACTGGTTGGCTCAAGCGGTGATAAACAGGGGAGGATCCAGAAAATCTGGATAGGGGGGCCGGTTTCAGGGTCGGATCCAGATATGCTGAATAGGGATATTTTTGGTGGTTTTAATTCAATACATAACTTTATAGTGGAAGGGGAGACTTGCCATGGGGCTCCATATTGAGGACTATATCAATAGCTAGCAGGAAACGCTGCTAATGGGTTGTAATAAAGATATAAAATCTGATGAGATTCTCACTTCTTTCATGTCGAAATTTTTGGTCGTTCCTATCAAACGTCTTCCAGGAGCAATATTCATAATCGCCACTTAGGCTACGTCAATAGACTCGAGCGATTATCGGTTTCAAAATACATAAGCAGTCACACTAAAAGTGGATTTTCTGAATTAAGAAAGTGCTAAGATTATATTAAAGAGGATGTCTTAACCATATGCACAACCACAACGAGCTGGTGAGACTAAGATGAAAGTGCACTTTTCGTGCCTAACTTACGAGAGGATTTTGAATACGGCCCAGGTTACTAACAGCCGTGTTAACAATGTTAATACAAACATTGAATGGGATAGTCTCAAAGACCCCGGTCGTCATACTGACTTCAGAGTTCATTTCATTTATTTAACCAAAACAAATAAATATGTTATTACATGAATACATACGCATTACAGAGGTATTGCAGGTTGGGAGACACAGGCTAAGATTAATTAATCGCTAACGCCTGGCCACCTTATAATATCAGTTCACACAAAAAAATGTTTAGATGGCGGAACACGCAAGTAGAACATAAACACAAACAAAACGTACCATACAAAATGTAAACGTTTGGACTTAATTTTAATGAACCACCCCCCATCCTTAGACCCCCGTCCCCAAGACAAACACTTACCCCTCCATAAATAAATGTTAATACTGGCATATGTAGCACTTTTCAATGGTACAGTCGTAGGAGTAATTATATAGAATAATGATTTTGTTGTAGTTCGCAAATCCATGCATGCTGTGCGTGTCTATTTTAGAGAGAACACTGGTCGGCTCATTATTAATTACATCAACAAGACTATGTCTGATACACTTAAGGGCAAAGGAATGTCTGGCTCTACTGGTCAAAACATACGATTTACGTCTGGTATTATGATGGTGTATATCACAAAGCGAAGCGAGCGGTAGATTCAAAAAGTATTCTGGAAGAATTCCTTTTTTTTGTTTGTAATAAAATTTTAGCAACTGTAGTTTATGTATGTCTGATATCTTTAGGCATCGCAGTTGTTTAAACAGATGCTCGGAGTGCGCATTCCATTTACTTAACGTAATAGCCCTCATTGCCTTTTTTTGTAATCTAAACAAACTGGTGTTGTCATAACCCCATAGTAGGACCCCCGTTGTTATATGAGACAGAATCAATGAATTATACAAGCTTAGTAAAACGTGTTGGGGAAGGATATGTTTCAGTCTATGCATAATGCCAATGGATTTGTTTATTTTGTTTGCAATTTTTCTTACATGATTATGCCACTTAAGATGTTTGTTTATGGTGATACCCAACAGATTTAATTCATCAACACACTCCAAATGCGTATTGTTAATTAACAATTCTATTGGGTTTACTTTTCTTTGTTGTGTATGAAAAAGCATATATTTAGATTTCTCTATGTTAAGAACTAGCCGATTTGCAGACAACCACTCATTTATTTTTCTAAGTTCTGCATTTATAATAACAGAGGATGTTCCAGCTGTAGATATGTTAAGTGAAAAGAAAAGCGTGGTATCATCCGCATATATTATATATTTAAAGAGTTTACTACACTGTTCCATGTCATTAAATTAATAAATATAGATTATGAATAATAATGTTCCTAAAATGGATCCTTGTGGTACACCTGTCGTTATGTTCGTCATGTTTGACGTGACGTCATCCAGACAAACACATTGCGGTCTATTTGTTAAATAGTTCTCCAGCAAACTCAGAGCCATTCCGCGGATTCCGTAATGATTTATTTTTTTGATTAATATGTCGTGACCAATAGTGTCGAAGGCGTTAGAAAGATCAAGGAAAATACCAACGGGAAGTTGGTTTTGATCCATTGATAAAAGGACACGATCTACTACCACTAAAACAGCTAGGTCAGTACAATGTTTGAAGCAAAATCCGTATTGACTGTTGCTAAACGGTTTATTTGTGTCAAAGTAACTGTAGAGTTGGTTTAGCAATTATTTTTTAGACTTTAGCAATTATTTTCTCAAAAACCTTAGACATGGCCGGCAAAATGGATATTGAACGATAGTTGCTAATATCATGTTTATTACCCTTCTTGTAACCTGGTACAACTTTGGCAATTTTCAGTTTAGACGGAAAGATGCCTGTTGCTAGTGATTGATTCACAATACAGGCCAGGGTTACAGAGATTTCATCTTTAATCAATTTTACAAGATTAACAGAGCAGAGAATCGACGCCTTTACTGTGCTTACCATAGTGGACAAAAAGAGGTTTTGCAGGGATAGACCCCGGTCGTTATACTGAGACTACCATAGTAGACAAAAAGAGGTTTTGCATGGATAGACCCCGGTCGTCATACTGAGACTACCATAGTGGACAAAAAGAGGTTTTGCAGGGATAGACCCCGGTCGTTATACTGAGGCTACCATAGTGGACAAAAAGAGGTTTTGCAGGGATAGACCCCGGTCGTTATACTGAGACTACCAAAGTGGACAAAAAGAGATTTTGCATGGATAGACCCCGGTCGTCATACTGAGACTACCATAGTGGACAAAAAGAGGTTTTGCAGGGATAGACCCCGGTCGTCATACTGAGACTACCATAGTGGACAAAAAGAGGTTTTGCAGGGATAGACCCCGGTCGTTATACTGAGGCTACCATAGTGGACAAAAAGAGGTTTTGCAGGGATAGACCCCGGTCGTTATACTGAGACTACCAAAGTGGACAAAAAGAGATTTTGCATGGATAGACCCCGGTCGTCATACTGAGACTACCATAGTGGACAAAAAGAGGTTTTGCATGGATAGACCCCGGTCGTCATACTGAGACTACCATAGTGGACAAAAAGAGGTTTTGCAGGGATAGACCCCGGTCGTCATATTGAGACTACCATAGTAGACAAAAAGAGGTTTTGCAGGGATAGACCCCGGTCGTTATACTGAGGCTACCATAGTGGACAAAAAGAGGTTTTGCAGGGATAGACCCCGATCGTCATACTGAGACTACCATAGTGGACAAAAAGAGGTTTTGCATGGATAGACCCCGGTCGTCATACTGAGACTACCATAGTGGACAAAAAGAGGTTTCGCAGGGATAGACCCAGGTCGTCATACTGAGACTACCATAGTGGACAAAAAGAGGTTTCGCAGGGATAGACCCAGGTCGTCATACTGAGACTACCATAGTGGACAAAAAGAGGTTTTGCATGGATAGACCCCGGTCGTCATACTGAGACTACCATAGTGGACAAAAAGAGGTTTTGCAGGGATAGACCCCGGCCGTTATACTGAGGCTACCATAGTGGACAAAAAGAGGTTTTGCATGGATAGACCCCGGTCGTCATACTGAGACTACCATAGTGGACAAAAAGAGGTTTTGCCGGGATAGACCCCGGTCGTCATATTGAGACTACCATAGTAGACAAAAAGAGGTTTTGCAGGGATAGACCCCGGTCGTTATACTGAGGCTACCATAGTGGACAAAAAGAGATTTTGCAGGGATAGACCCCGATCGTCATACTGAGACTACCATAGTGGACAAAAAGAGGTTTTGCATGGATAGACCCCGGTCGTCATACTGAGACTACCATAGTGGACAAAAAGAGGTTTCGCAGGGATAGACCCAGGTCGTCATACTGAGACTACCATAGTGGACAAAAAGAGGTTTCGCAGGGATAGACCCAGGTCGTCATACTGAGACTACCATAGTGGACAAAAAGAGGTTTTGCATGGATAGACCCCGGTCGTCATACTGAGACTACCATAGTGGACAAAAATAAGTTTTGCAGGGATAGACCCCGGCCGTCATACTGAGACGTTTACTTTAAGTTGATGAGCAAACCAAAACAAGATATAAGAAGTTTTAAATGTGAATAGTACATAGTACATTCAATAGCAATCAATGATATTTATCAAGAGGAACGATGCATAACGATTGGGCCGGGCAGATATATGTTCCTGTTAAACTAAACAATAAAGAATAAAGAAAACGAGGGTAAGAAAAAATACAAGCTTTAAACAACCCAGTCATCCCTGGGACGTTAGCTTGTGCTTGAGTTAGTGTTGATCGATACGTAAAGAAAGCATGACGAATATTTTGATTGCCGTCACAGGCTGCTAGACTAGCGAATATAATATTATTTCCAGTTTTGACTTTTCTAGTATCTCCCCATTTTAACGATTACGCTGCTTGTATGACTTTGTAGACGGTTAATCAGGACCCCCCCCCTTCCACTCGAGGATCTCCCCACCCGAGAAGCCCCCCCCCCGCCACTCAAGGACCTTCCCCTCACTTAAGTAGCCCCCCTGCCCCTTCCACTCACTCAAGGATCTCCCCCCACTCGAGGAGCCCTCCCCCCCCCCCCCAACAGCACTTGAGGCCCACTGGAGGATCTCCCCCACTCGCCCCCCCAATTCACTCGAGGATCTCCCCCTCATTCAAGGATCTCTCCCCAATCGAGGATCCACCCCCACTCGAGGATCCCCCGCCACTCGAGGAGCCGCCCCCCCTTTCCACTCAAGGATCTCCCCCACTCGAGGACCTTCCCCTCAGTTGAGGAGCCCCCCATTCACTCGAGGATCTCGTCCTCACTCGAGGATATCCCCCCACTCGAGGAGCTCCCTCCACTCGAGAATCTCCCCCTTACTCGAGGATCTCCACCCACTCAAGGATCTGCCCCCGCTCGAGGAGCTGTCCCACACTTGAGGATCTACCCCCCCCCCTTGAGACCCCCCCCCACTAGAAGAGCTCCCCCCATTCGAGGAGCCAGTCCCCCACTCGATAAGCCACAATCCACGCGAGGTCCCCCCCCCCCACACTCGAGGATCTCACCCCACTCGAGGAGCTCCTCCCACTCGAGGAGCTCCCCCCACTAGAAGATCTCTCCCACACTGGAGGATCTCTCCCCCCCCACTCCAAGATCTCCCCCACACTCGATGAGCTCCCCCCACTGGAGCAGTTCCCCCTACCCGAGGGGCCCCCACCCCACTTGAGGCCAACTCGAGGATCTCCACCTCAGTTGAGGAGCCCCCCCCCCCAATCACTCGAGGATCTCTCATCCCACTTGAGTCCCACTCGAGGATCTCCCCCTCAGTTGAGGAGGCCCCCATTCACTCGAGGATCTCCCCTCCCACTTGAAGCCCACTCGAGGATCTTCCCCTCACTCGAGGATCTCCACCCACTCGAGGATCTGCCCCCAAGCGAGCAGCTTCCCCCACTCGAGGATCCCGACCTCACTAGAGAATCTCCCCCGACTCAATGATCTCACCCTACGCGAGGATATCCCTCCACTCGAGGATTTTCCCCCACTCCAAGATCTCCCCCACACTCAAGGAGCTCCCCCCAATCGAGGATCTGCCATCCACTTGAGGACCCCCCCCCCCTTCCACTCGAGGATCTCCCCACCCGAGAAGCCCTCCCCCCGCCACTCGAGGATCTTCTCTCACTTGAGTAGCCCCTCCCCTTCCACTCACTCAAGGATCTCCCCCCCACTCGAGGAGCCCCCCCCCCCACAGCACTTGAGGCCCACTGGAGGATCTTCCCCTCAGTTGAGGAGCCCCCCCCATTCACTCGAGGACCCCCCCCATTTACTCGAGGATCCCCCCACTCGAGGAGCCCCTCCACCCCCATTCACTCGAGGATCCCCCTCCCCACTCGAGGATACCCCCCCCCCTCGAGGGGCTCCCTCCACTCGAGGAGCTCCCTCCACTCGACTCGAGCAGTTCCCTCCACTCGAGAAGACCCCTCACTTGAGGCCAACTCGAGCTCCCCCCCACTTTAGGATCTCGCCCCACTCGAAGATCTGCCCCCACTCGAGGAGCTGCCCCCACTCGAGGAGCTCCCCCCAATCGAGGATCTGTCTCACTCGAGGAGCTCCTCCCACTCGAGGATCTCCCCCCCACTTGAAAATCTCCCCCACCCGAGGGTATCCCTCCACTCGAGGATTCCCCCCCCCCCAGTCGAGAATCCCCCCCAACTAGAGGATCTCCCCCCACTCAAGGAGCCCCCCCCCCCACTCGCGACGCCCCCCACTGAACTTGAGGACCCCCCCCCACACTAGGAGCGCCCCTATTTGAGGCCAACTCGAGATTCCCCCCTCACTCGAGGATCCCCCCCCACACTTAAGGATGTCCGACCGCTCGAGGAACCCCCTCCACCCCACTTGAGGCCCACTCAAGGATGTCCCTTTCAGTTGAGAAGCCCCCCGCGCCTATTCTCTGGAGGATCTTCCCTCACTCGAAGATCCGCCCCAGAATCAAGGATCCCCCTCTCACTTGAGGAGCCCCCCCGCCCTTCCACGCGAGGATCTCCACCCCCCCCCCCCACCCACTTGAGGCTCAGTTGAGGAGCTCCCCCACACTCGAGGATCTCCCCCTTACTTGAGGTGCCCCCCCCCCCTTCCACTTGAGGATCTCCTCCTTACTCGAGGATCTCCTCCTCACTCGAGAATCTGCCCCCATTCGAGGAGCCCCTCCCCATCGAGGATCTCCCCCCACTCGAGGATCTCCCCCCCCAACTTAAAAATCTCCCCCCACTCGAGAAAACCCTTCCACTCAAGGATTCCCCCCCCCCACTTGAGAAGCCCCTCCACTCGAGGTTCTCTCCCCACTCGAGGTTCCCCACCCCCCCACTTGAGGATCTCCCCCCACTCGAGGATCCCCCTCCCCCACTTGAGGCCCATTCGAGGTTCTCTCCCACACTCGAGAAGCCCCCCCCCACTCGAAGATCTCCCCCCAACTCGAGAATCTGCCCCCACTCGAGGATCCGCCCCCACTCGAAGATCTCCCCCCCCCACTTGAAAATCTCCCCCCACTCGAGGAAACCCTTCCACTCAAGGAGGGCGAGTTCATCATCAGAGTATGTGAGTGAATGAATGTAGGGTGAGGGGGGGGGATACTTGGTCATGTAATGAGGGCAAGTGTATCATCAGTGTGTGTGGTGAATGAATGTAGGGGGAAGGGGGGGGGCGGGGGTACTTGGTCATGTAATGAGGGCGATTTCATCATCAGTGTGTGTGAGTGAATGAATGTAGGGTGAGGGGGGGGGGGGGTACTTGGTCATGTAATGAGGGCGATTTCATCATCAGTGTGTGTGAGTGAATGAATGTAGGGTGAGGGGGGCGGGGGTACTTGGTCATATAATGAGGGCGAGTGCATCATCAGTGTGTGTGGGTGAATGAATGTAGGGTGAGGGGGGTGGGGGCGGGGGTACTTGGTCATATAATAAGGGCGAGTTCATCATCAGTGTGTGGGGGGGGGGGCATCTTCACTTCGGGTCTGAATATAAGCAGTGCTCAAGTGCACAAACCTAGTAATACGTCTGCGTTAATTTGATTTTGACCCGTACTTAGACCCCACCACAGACCCCCGCAGATCGACACAGGCCGGGGGGGTCCCCCGGCCTGTGTCAGTCGATCTGCGGCGCCTGTGGACCCCCCCCCCAAAAAAAAGCCTCCACTGCCCCCACGCCTGGTTAATCCACGCCTTCCGTTCCACCTGCTTTGCACCCCGCCCCCACCCCTCCAATACGTCTGCCAACAAACATTCGACGTTTACTTCCATCCGACCAACATCGTCACCAGTTAACTATGGCTGCGATCAGACTGTTGTTCACACGTTAATTCACCTGCGCTACAGCCATCGAAACAGAAGACCGGATAGAGCTCCTTGCAGTCCTTCAGGGAGTCGAGCAGCGCTGGGTTGTCATGGAGACGGAGGCCGTGACGAAACCAATGGACGCAGTACTCGTTCTTGGTGTTCGTGTTTCTCTTTCTGTCCGCCATGGCGCTGTAGGTCTGGTGGTCAAGCGGCCGGTGGTCTGGGGACGCCTGTAACAATATATTGATCACATGGTTAATTTACTATCCTGTATGATCTATTATTAATACAGCGACATTATGCAAGTATATGCTTATTGCACCTTAAGGTGGCAATGCATGAATATAACAATAGCACGAGCTTGCGGGGCGTTAGGCAATTTTATTGGCCCGACATCAAGCTGTAGCAGGCCGCCAATTTTCGCGGCCGAGGGCGGATAATGAAAATGAAGGGCTGCTAAAGGTTGATGAAGGGCCAATAAAATGTCTAACGCCATGCAAAAGTCGTGCTATTACTATTATTAGGAGTTGAATCTAAATTTAAGGCGGTGTCTCTGCTTCTTTGGTTTAATTTCCGCATGCAACGACAAAAGTAAAGCATTTTGGGACTGACTGTCCGCAAATCGCAAGCCTTTCCACATATATATTTGGCCAGTCGCATTTGTGATACCATATATCGTTGCCAAGAAACATGGCACGTGCAACTAGGCAACAAGGCAGGTAGGCGTATGTCTTCCATTCTCTGCCATTCTCCAGTGGTTGGTTGGTTATTCAAGACGCTCACCACTTTTGGTCATATCGCGTCAATGGCAGAAGGAAGGGATAGTGGAGTCATGTCCCCGGGGGTAACCCCCTACTCTTTACGAAGAAAGACTTCTTTATCCTGCGACCACAGAGACATGGCCACAGGAGGGCTCGATCCACGTGCCGTTAGGCTCTCAGGTGGCCTCTTTCCAGTGAGATCGCATGATATGAACGGTCAGCACTATTTTAGCTGTGAAAATTGTCGTATGAATATTCATGACTTTGTCGCCGAGCGTGACACGATACGAAAGTTCGTAAACTCGATTTGTCGCTGTCATATTGCACAATAGCGCAGACGTGCTATCACTCCTTCGAGGAATTCATGCGCTCATTAAAGCTCACTGACCCTGATGCTGTCTGTTACAGACTACCACGACTTCGGGAGAGGGGGTGGTGGGGGGGGGCACCCCGGGGGAGACATTGTTATATATTATACCCTCGGATATTTAAAAACTTGCGACCGGGGGAGCTCTGATAATGTGCGTTCATGGAGCGGGTTGCCGCGAAAAAAACCGCACTCCGAGCGGATTTCGGCGGTGAAAAAGGGGGGTGGGGGTTTTATCGCGGAACACCCAGCAATGTATTACGTACAACACCCGGGGTACTACTGCACAAATATGGTTGGGTGGGGGGTGTCCCTGGGCCACCGTGATGCCTGAGAGAGCGGACATTTGTGATGGAAAACATACCCTATATAGAGCGGACATGAAAAAGATAGATTCTGAACTGATATTTTAAAACTTACGCAGGGGAGGGGGGGGGGGGAGTGATTTTTTTATTTATTTAAACATCATTTATTTAACGAGGTTCCCCTTGAAAGGAGTTGCCATCTGGCAGGATCACCTCAACAAGCATAATAAATAAATCAACATAAAATGACACAAAAATACATGGTTTACCTCCATTGTGACCGTAAATTTAAGTAAATAAAATTAATTGTACACTGATAATAATAATAATAATAATAATATGATAATTGCTAGACACTGAAAATATGAATCCATGGAGCGGGTTTGCAGGGAAAAAAGCATAAATCAAGTGGGTCTGCATAGATCGGCGACATATATAGCAATCAGTGGAACAAACATACCCCTTCCGCGTCGATTTTGGAGGTGAAAGGGGGGAGAGCGGCTTTTCCCGCGGAACCCTTTCAAACACAGCATTTTTACCCCCCTCCCCCGATCCAAAAGCCCACCAGCGTGCAATTTGCAATTCGGTGGTTAATTTGGTGGACCCCCCTGGCGCAATTTTTTTCAGAGCCCCCCCCCCCCCCCCCCCAGTTTGCAAGTTTCCCGTGGAACCCTCTTCCCTGTGGGACACTACATTAGTATGGTGGGGGAGGTGTGTGCCGCCTATGCCATAGAGGGCATATGGAAAGCGAGAGAAAATTGCGAGATTGTGTGGTCATTCGAAGAGAGAAATTTTTGGTTAAACAGCCCATGCAAAATAAACCCTGATAGTCATGGCAAAGTATATTGAGGTTAATTATTTGAACATGTTCGATATGGAATACATAGTCTTTGGTTAAACAGCCCATGCAAAACAGACCCTGGTAGTCATGGCAAAGTATATGGAGGTTAATTATTTGAAAATGTTCCTTATGAAATACATAGTCAAGAGCTGCAATTTTGAAGAAAAAAAACTCAGTCTCGGATGGACACACCAAGAGAAATTGCACATTTATCCTCCGCAGATTGAGGCAAAAAAATGGGTCATTTGGGCGGCACATATATATAGTACCTAACTAAATGTAATGCCCCCCCCCCCCCCACCCCCCACCGGGCCCCTCTCCATTTTCAAGTTTTTGGAGCCGCCCCTGCATTATGCGCAGTCCGCTCCGATATGGGTCCAGTCAAACAGGACTAGGTTTATAGTGGGCCTATGCCCATCCGAGCTAGGGCCAGATCAACCGGTCTCGCTTCTGCATGTATTCTCAATCAGGCCACCAGGTTACATGTTCTCCCGGAATAAAACCATTTTACTCTGTTAATTACACTGATCATTATTTTGCCAAGTGACAATTTTGCAGAGCAGTTCCTCAGTCGAATCGAGTCGAGACGAGTTTGCCGCCATCGCTGCCAAGTGCAACAACCGCCGATCACTAATTGAACGCCGTTTCCCGTAACTCGTGAGTAATCATGAATATTCATCAGAAAATTTTCACAGCTAAAATAGTGCTGACCGATATGGACATGTACATTTCTTGGTTATCGAGCTATTGAAATGTTGCACTTTCGGCCGCTGAAGGTATTCCACCTTTTACACGCACTACATGCATACCCTCTTCCACTGGAATCATTCGCATAGTGCACTGTAAGCTATGCTAATTGCGAAATTGGTAGATTCCAGCTACAGGTACGCGTGTGTCGGTCCAGTGTTCTCTTTGCCTTACGTCCGTGCATTTCATCTCGTGCTTCTTGTCCGCGTCATCACGTTTTACCCGACATGACGCCTGTTGACATAGTTTCGCCCACTCCCCTCTTTCCCCACACCATTTGTGTTGGTTTAAACATATTTTTATTTCACAATCGGAAAACAGGCAAGGCCTATATTGATTCCTCTTGCCATTTGTGTTCGTAATAGAATGCATAAGGCAACATACGAACTGCGAAACATCTATGTGGCAAGGTGTTAACGCAATCGGTGTATCAGCAGACATAACGATCGCCTGTTTGAATGTTCGAGGCAGCAGGTTCCGCATTAAGACGTTGCGATGTACTGTCTTGGTTCGAGGTTAGGACATTATTTATATAGTGAATACAAGATATTAATATAAGCCTTGAAATAGAACGTTCACTCAGAGATTTCGGGACAGGGGATTGTTATGTTAACTCCCCATCGTCACAAGCGAGCGGTGTGGCGATTATGTTGTCAGAGTGCACTCTGCATGGTCAATACCAGGATATGAATACGATTCTTTTGCTGCTCGATCTTACGTTAAACGAATACCGATTTACTCTGATCACTTGTTTATACCGTATTTTTATACCGTTTATACCGCTTCTTCACTCACTTGTTTTTCTTTAATTCGGTTAAAATGATAAATACAATGTTGTCAATGTACACAAATACAAGACAGTGGTACGAAATATAACCTATAACACACTGTTCACTTCCAACTAATTACTTATGTTCCAGATTATAGTACCAGAATACGACACCCCACATTTCTTGACATTTATTAAACTGCCCTTTCATTGAAAGGATATGTTTCTCCATGAGAATATTATAATGTATAATTGTCCATATAATCTCCCAAAATTATTCTTGTTACCGAGAGAACAATCCTCTCACCAACCTTATTTTCCCACCAACACACGAAACAGTTTCAGGAGGTTTTGAGCTCAAGGCATTGCACAAATCTATGTGTTATGGTGTCAATTTACAGTATACAGTATATAGATATACTGTATCTCTCTGTGTCTCTCTCTCCCTCTCCCTCCCTCCACCTCTCTCTCTCTCTCTCTCTCTCTCTCTCTCTCTCGCTGGGAGTGTAGCCCCCGCAGTAAGCGGAGATTCTGGTAGAGGTAAAACGGTCTGTCTGAGATGATTACCGTCACGCCGCCAGTCGCGATTGCCTTGTTATTAAACTGATTACGGAGTGTAGAGGTGACTGCTTGGACTACAGCTTTTTCGTTTCGTCACTGTATTATTTTTGCTGCAAGAGTCGTTAAGATACGATTTGGGGGCCAGACACGGATTCCCTATGTTACACAGTGCACGTATATAGGCCTATATATGTATGGCGTGGTGGATTGCCCATGTTATACAGTGCACGTATATATATATGTATGGCGTGGTGGAGTTATTCGATGGCCTACATTTTGCAGAAAATTACATTTTGCATATTACAGAAGTGCGTATAATTCATCTTGAAGGGACGGAATATTTGTGACCGCATTTTGTTTCGCCTCTTAGGTCTTCGCAGGACGCAATCAACACACAATGTTATTTATAGATATATTTGTTGAGCCTCTACCGGCGTGGGATTCGTTAGGCCAAAGAACAAGGGTTAATTGAGGACTAAGGTGTCAGTTGTTAACAACCACCTTGTCAGCCGAATGATTATCGCGTCATTATTAGCGGCGACTGGTTCCAATGACGCCAATGGCTCCGGTTGCCAATACTGACGACATTTTTTGACTGTTCTTCTTCGGATAACACAGGGCAACGCACCTGACAACTAGGAGGCAAGGCAACCCATCAGTTTTTTTTTGTTGACCTTAGACGGCATCTGACGACGGTACGAATGTCATGCGCATGATGTGAGGATATAGGTGGGAAACTACATGCGCGTATGCTTGCAGCAGACATTTATAGAGCTGGTGCCTGAACAATTATTGTCTTATACTGTTATCGATGTATGCAAACTATGTATGCCTAATGCCTCTCGTTGCAACTTTCTCGGAACCGTACGAATTGGGAAACGTGTTGTGGGAAGCCGGCGGCGGATGTTGGCACGCTTGTCGGAGAAGGGGGGCCGGGGAGGAGGGGGCGGGCGGGGGCAGGGGTCCGCATTTCCTCCGCCATGGATCCGCGCCTAATTAGGAACAGCATAACGCATCACCACGTTAATTGGTCGATCGTAATTATTGGAAAGAAATAATAAATCCAAATGCACCTACGGGCGAAAGGCAAACTAGGCTCCAACGGCATAATTCATTATTATCATACATCTTAATGATGTCAGCTTGGTTTGGCTGTAGAAGTCATTTATGTCGAAAATGAGAAGAAAATGAAACAGAAGTAAGGGCAGAGCGAGAAGTTTCCACGTGTGGGCAAGCAGAACAAGGCCGCCTCAATCGCAGACCATGGCACAGGTAGGATGGTTGACCGCCTGTGCAGCTATACACAGCGGCAATAATGGCGACGGGGGGGGGGGGAGGGGTGTGACGTGATAATACAAGAGGGGGGGGGGTGCGAGAGGGAGGCGGGGACATGAAGGATGGGTGAGCAGCATCCCCGTGGATTGCGCTATAAAGCCCCCCTGTCTGTTCTCCCAGTATGTCACCGACCGCGACTTCCGATGTGACTGACCCTGACGACACCGCGAAGCGCCGTTACCGTCGAAACCCACAAATGCTTTGGCATGGCAGGGAGTCGCGGTGGTCTAGGAGTGGCTACCTTACAGACCACGTCTGACTGAGCATGGCAGGGAGTCGCGGTGGTCTAGGAGTGGCTACCTTACAGACCACGTCTGACTGAGCATGGCAGGGAGTCGCTGTGGTCTAGGAGTGGCTACCTTACAGACCACGTCTGACTGAGCATGGCAGGGAGTCGCGGCGGTCTAGGAGTGGCCACCTTACAGACCACGTCTGACTGAGCATGGCAGGGAGTCGCTGTGGTCTAGGGAAGGCTACCTTACAGACCACGTCTGGCTGAGCATGGCAGGGAGTCGCTGTGGTCTAGGGGTGGCTACCTTACAGACCACGTCTGACTGAGCATGGCAGGGAGTCGCTGTGGTCTAGGAGTGGCTACCTTACAGACCACGTCTGACTGAGCATGGCAGGGAGTCGCGGCGGTCTAGGAGTGGCTACCTTACAGACCACGTCTGACTGAGCATGGCAGGGAGTCGCTGTGGTCTAGGGAAGGCTACCTTACAGACCACGTCTGGCTGAGCATGGCAGGGAGTCGCTGTGGTCTAGGGGTGGCTGCCTTACAGACCACGTCTGCCTGAGCATGGCAGGGAGTCGCTGTGGTCTAGGGGTGGCTACCTTACAGACCACGTCTGACTGAGCATGGCAGGGAGTCGCTGTGGTCTAGGGAAGGCTACCTTACAGACCACGTCTGGCTGAGCATGGCAGGGAGTCGCTGTGGTCTAGGGGTGGCTGCCTTACAGACCACGTCTGCCTGAGCATGGTAGGGAGTCGCGGTGGTCTAGGGGTGGCTGCCTTACAGACCACGTCTGTCTGAGCATGGTAGGGAGTCGCGGTGGTCTAGGGGTGGCTGCCTTACAGACCACGTCTGGCTGAACATGGCAGAGAGTCGCTGTGGTCTAGGGGTGGTTTATTTACAGACCACGTCTGCCTGAGCATGGTAGGGAGTCGCGGTGGTCTAGGCATGGCTACCTTACAGACTACGTCTGACTGAGCATGGCAGGGAGTCGCTGTGGTCTAGGGGTGGCTGCCTTACAGACTACGTCTGACTGAGCATGGCAGGGAGTCGCTGTGGTCTAGGGAAGGCTACCTTACAGACTACGTCTGACTGAGCATGGCAGGGAGTCGCTGTGGTCTAGGGGTGGCTGCCTTACAGACTACGTCTGCCTGAGCATGGCAGGGAGTCGCTGTGGTCTAGGGAAAGCTACCTTACAGACTACGTCTGACTGAGCATGGTAGGGAGTCGCTGTGGTCTAGGGAAGGCTACCTTACAGACTACGTCTGACTGAGCATGGCAGGGAGTCGCTGTGGTCTAGGGTTGGCTGCCTTACAGACCACGTCTGCCTGAGCATGGCAGGGAGTCGCTGTGGTCTAGGGAAGGCTGCCTTACAGACCACGTCTGACTGAACATGGCAGGGAGTCGCGGTGGTCTAGGGGTAGCTACCTTACAGACCACACCAGACTGAGCATGGCAGGGAGTCGCGGCGGTCTAGGGGGGGCTACCTCACAGACCACGTCTGTCTGGGCATGGCAGGGAGTCGCTGTGGTCTAGGGGTAGCTACCTTACAGACCAAGTCTGCCTGAGCATGGCAGGGAGTCGCGGTGGTCTAGGGAAGGCTACCTTACAGACCACGTCTGACTGAGCATGGCAGGGAGTCGCTGTGGTCTAGGGAAGGCTACCTTACAGACCATGTCTGACTGAGCATGGCAGGGAGTCGCTGTGGTCTAGGGAAGGCTACCTTACAGACCATGTCTGACTGAGCATGGCAGGGAGTCGCTGTGGTCTAGGGGTGGCTACCTTACAGACCATGTCTGACTGAGCATGGCAGGGAGTCGCTGTGGTCTAGGGGTGGCTACCTTACAGACCACGTCTGACTGAGCATGGCAGGGAGTCGCTGTGGTCTAGGGAAGGCTACCTTACAGACCATGTCTGACTGAGCAAGGCAGGGAGTCGCTGTGGTCTAGGGAAGGCTACCTTACAGACCATGTCTGACTGAGCATGGCAGGGAGTCGCTGTGGTCTAGGGGTGGCGTATTTACAGATCACGTCTGACTGAGCATGGCAGGGAGTCGCGGTGGTCTAGGGAAGGCTACCTTACAGACCATGTCTGACTGAGCATGGCAGGGAGTCGCTGTGGTCTAGGGGTGGCTACCTTACAGACCATGTCTGACTGAGCATGGCAGGGAGTCGCTGTGGTCTAGGGAAGGCTACCTTACAGACCATGTCTGACTGAGCATGGCAGGGAGTCGCTGTGGTCTAGGGGTGGCTACCTTACAGACCATGTCTGAGCATGACAGGGAGTCGCTGTGGTCTAGGGGTGGCTACCTTACAGACCACGTCTGCCTGAGCATGGCAGGGAGTCGCTGTGGTCTAGGGAAGGCTACCTTACAGACCACGTCTGACTGAGCATGGCAGGGAGTCGCGGTGGTCTAGGGGTGGCTACCTTACAGACCATGTCTGACTGAGCATGGCAGGGAGTCGCTGTGGTCTAGGGGTGGCGTATTTACAGATCACGTCTGACTGAGCATGGCAGGGAGTCGCGGTGGTCTAGGGAAGGCTACCTTACAGACCATGTCTGACTGAGCATGGCAGGGAGTCGCTGTGGTCTAGGGGTGGCTACCTTACAGACCATGTCTGACTGAGCATGGCAGGGAGTCGCTGTGGTCTAGGGAAGGCTACCTTACAGACCATGTCTGACTGAGCATGGCAGGGAGTCGCTGTGGTCTAGGGGTGGCTACCTTACAGACCACGTCTGCCTGAGCATGGCAGGGAGTCGCTGTGGTCTAGGGGTAGCTACCTTACAGACCAAGTCTGCCTGAGCATGGCAGGGAGTCGCTGTGGTCTAGGGGTGGCTACCTTACAGACCACGTCTGCCTGAGCATGGCAGGGAGTCGCGGTGGTCTAGGGGTGGCTACCTTACAGACCATGTCTGACTGAGCATGGCAGGGAGTCGCTGTGGTCTAGGGGTGGCGTATTTACAGATCACGTCTGACTGAGCATGGCAGGGAGTCGCTGTGGTCTAGGGAAGGCTACCTTACAGACCATGTCTGACTGAGCATGGCAGGGAGTCGCTGTGGTCTAGGGGTGGCTACCTTACAGACCATGTCTGACTGAGCATGGCAGGGAGTCGCTGTGGTCTAGGGAAGGCTACCTTACAGACCATGTCTGACTGAGCATGGCAGGGAGTCGCTGTGGTCTAGGGGTGGCTACCTTACAGACCATGTCTGACTGAGCATGACAGGGAGTCGCTGTGGTCTAGGGGTGGCTACCTTACAGACCACGTCTGCCTGAGAATGGCAGGGAGTCGCTGTGGTCTAGGGAAGGCTACCTTACAGACCATGTCTGACTGAGCATGGCAGGGAGTCGCTGTGGTCTAGGGGTGGCTACCTTACAGACCATGTCTGACTGAGCATGGCAGGGAGTCGCTGTGGTCTAGGGGTGGCGTATTTACAGATCACGTCTGACTGAGCATGGCAGGGAGTCGCGGTGGTCTAGGGAAGGCTACCTTACAGACCATGTCTGACTGAGCATGGCAGGGAGTCGCTGTGGTCTAGGGGTGGCTACCTTACAGACCATGTCTGACTGAGCATGGCAGGGAGTCGCTGTGGTCTAGGGGTGGCTACCTTACAGACCATGTCTGACTGAGCATGGCAGGGAGTCGCTGTGGTCTAGGGAAGGCTACCTTACAGACCATGTCTGACTGAGCATGGCAGGGAGTCGCTGTGGTCTAGGGGTGGCTACCTTACAGACCACGTCTGCCTGAGCATGGCAGGGAGTCGCTGTGGTCTAGGGGTAGCTACCTTACAGACCAAGTCTGCCTGAGCATGGCAGGGAGTCGCTGTGGTCTAGGGGTGGCTACCTTACAGACCACGTCTGCCTGAGCATGGCAGGGAGTCGCGGTGGTCTAGGGGTGGCTACCTTACAGACCATGTCTGACTGAGCATGGCAGGGAGTCGCTGTGGTCTAGGGGTGGCGTATTTACAGATCACGTCTGACTGAGCATGGCAGGGAGTCGCGGTGGTCTAGGGAAGGCTACCTTACAGACCATGTCTGACTGAGCATGGCAGGGAGTCGCTGTGGTCTAGGGGTGGCTACCTTACAGACCATGTCTGACTGAGCATGGCAGGGAGTCGCTGTGGTCTAGGGAAGGCTACCTTACAGACCATGTCTGACTGAGCATGGCAGGGAGTCGCTGTGGTCTAGGGGTGGCTACCTTACAGACCATGTCTGACTGAGCATGACGGAGTCGCTGTGGTCTAGGGGTGGCTACCTTACAGACCACGTCTGCCTGAGAATGGCAGGGAGTCGCTGTGGTCTAGGGAAGGCTACCTTACAGACCATGTCTGACTGAGCATGGCAGGGAGTCGCTGTGGTCTAGGGGTGGCTACCTTACAGACCATGTCTGACTGAGCATGGCAGGGAGTCGCTGTGGTCTAGGGGTGGCGTATTTACAGATCACGTCTGACTGAGCATGGCAGGGAGTCGCGGTGGTCTAGGGAAGGCTACCTTACAGACCATGTCTGACTGAGCATGGCAGGGAGTCGCTGTGGTCTAGGGGTGGCTACCTTACAGACCATGTCTGACTGAGCATGGCAGGGAGTCGCTGTGGTCTAGGGAAGGCTACCTTACAGACCATGTCTGACTGAGCATGGCAGGGAGTCGCTGTGGTCTAGGGGTGGCTACCTTACAGACCATGTCTGACTGAGCATGACAGGGAGTCGCTGTGGTCTAGGGGTGGCTACCTTACAGACCACGTCTGCCTGAGAATGGCAGGGAGTCGCTGTGGTCTAGGGAAGGCTACCTTACAGACCATGTCTGACTGAGCATGGCAGGGAGTCGCTGTGGTCTAGGGGTGGCTACCTTACAGACCATGTCTGACTGAGCATGGCAGGGAGTCGCGGTGGTCTAGGGAAGGCTACCTTACAGACCACGTCTGACTGAACATGGCAGGGAGTCGCTGTGGTCTAGGGGTAGCTACCTTACAGACCAAGTCTGCCTGAGCATGGCAGGGAGTCGCTGTGGTCTAGGGGTGGCTACCTTATAGACCAAGTCTGCCTGAGCATGGCAGGGAGTCGCGGTGGTCTAGGGAAGGCTACCTTACAGACCACGTCTGACTGAGCATGGCAGGGAGTCGCTGTGGTCTAGGGAAGGCTACCTTACAGACCATGTCTGACTGAGCATGGCAGGGAGTCGCTGTGGTCTAGGGGTGGCTACCTTACAGACCAAGTCTGCCTGAGCATGGCAGGGAGTCGCTGTGGTCTAGGGAAGGCTACCTTACAGACCATGTCTGACTGAGCATGGCAGGGAGTCGCTGTGGTCTAGGGAAGGCTACCTTACAGACCACGTCTGACTGAGCATGGCAGGGAGTCGCTGTGGTCTAGGGAAGGCTACCTTACAGACCACTCCTGTCTGTCAGTCTGTCGTGGACGACATCAAGACGTGTGTCTGTCACACGGGTGTTAACGACATCAAGAGGTTTGTCTGTCAGACGGGCGTAGACGACATCAAGAGGTGTGTCTGTCAGACGGGTGTGGACGACATCAAGAGGTGTGTCTATCAGACGGGTGTGGACGACATCAAAAGGGTGTGTCTGTCAGACGGGTGTGGACGACATCAAGAGGTGTGTCTGTCAGACGGGTGTGGACGACATCAAGAAGTGTGTCTGTCAGACGGGTGTGGACGACATCAAGGGGTGTGTCTGCCAGACGGGTGTGGACGATATCAAGAGGTGTCTGCCAGACGGGTGTGGACGACATCAAGAGGTGTGTCTGTCAGACGGGTGTGGACGACATCAAAAGGGTGTGTCTGTCAGACGGGTGCGGACGACATCAAGAGGTGTGTCTGTCAGACGGGTATGGACGACATCAAAAGGGTGTGTCTGTCAGACGGGTGTGGACGACATCAAGAGGTGTGTCTGTCAGACGGGCGTGGACGACATCAAGAGGTGTGTCTGTCAGACGGGTGTGGACGACATTATGAGGTGTGTCTGTCAGACGGGTGCGGACGACATCAAAAGGGTGTGTCTGTCAGACGGGCGTGGACGACATCGAGAGGTGTGTCTGTCAGACGGGTGTGGACGACATCAAAAGGGTGTCTGTCAGACGGGTGTGGACGACATCAAGAGGTGTGTCTGTCAGACGGGTGCGGACGACATCAAGAGGTTTGTCTGTCAGACGGGTGTGGACGACATCAAAAGGGTGTGTCTGTCAGACGGGTGTGGACGACATCAAGAGGTGTGTCTGTCAGACGGCGTGGACGACATCAAGAGGTGTGTCTGTCAGACGGGTGTGGACGACATCAAGAGGTGTGTCTGTCGGACGGGCGTGGACGACATCAAGAGGTGTGTCTGTCAGACGGGTGTGGACGACATCAAACGGGTGTGTCTGTCAGACGGGTGCGGACGACATCAAGACGTTTGTCTGTCAGACGGGCGTGGACGACATCAAGACGTTTGTCTGTCAGACGGGCGTGGACGACATGAAAAGTTGTGTCTGTCAGACTATGGTGGACGACATCAAGAGGTGTGTCTGTCAGACGGGCGTGGACGACATCAAGAGGTGTGTCTGTCAGACGGGCGTGGACGACATGAAAAGTTGTGTCTGTCAGACTATGGTGGACGACATCAAGAGGTGTGTCTGTCAGACGGGCGTGGACGACATCAAAAGTTGTGTCTGTCAGACTATGGTGGACGACATCAAGAGGTGTGTCTGTCAGTCGAGTGCGGATGACATCATGGCGTTTGTCTGTCACACAGGTGTGGACGACATCAAAAGTTGTGTCTGTCAGACTATCGTGGACGACATCAAGAGGTGTGTCTGTCAGACGGGTGTGGACGACATCAAGAAGTGTGTTTGTCAGACGGGTGTGGACGACATCAAGAAGTGTGTCTGTCAGACGGGTGTGGACGACATCAAGAAGTGTGTCTGTCAGACGGGTGTGGACGACATCAAGAGATGTGTCTGCCAGACGGGTGTGGACGATATCAAGAGGTGTCTGCCAGACGGGTGTGGACGACATCAAGAAGTGTGTCTGTCAGACGGGTGTGGACGACATCAAGAAGTGTGTCTGCCAGACGGGTGTGGACGACATCAAGAGGTGTGTCTGTCAGACGGGCTGGGACGACATCAAGAGGTGTGTCTGTCAGACGGGTGTGGACGACATCAAGAGGTGTGTCTGTCAGACGGGTGTGGACGACATCAAGAGGTGTCTGCCAGACGGGTGTGGACGATATCAAGAGGTGTCTGCCAGACGGGTGTGGACGACATCAAGAAGTGTGTCTGTCAGACGGGTGTGGACGACATCAAGAAGTGTGTCTGCCAGACGGGTGTGGACGACATCAAGAGGTGTGTCTGTCAGACGGGCTGGGACGACATCAAGAGGTGTGTCTGTCAGACGGGTGTGGACGACATCAAGAGGTGTGTCTGTCAGACGGGTGTGGACGATATCAAGAGGTGTCTGCCAGACGGGTGTGGACGATATCAAGAGGTGTCTGCCAGACGGGTGTGGACGACATCAAGAAGTGTGTCTGTCAGACGGGTGTGGACGACATCAAGAAGTGTGTCTGCCAGACGGGTGTGGACGACATCAAGAGGTGTGTCTGTCAGACGGGCTGGGACGACATCAAGAGGTGTGTCTGTCAGACGGGTGTGGACGACATCAAGAGGTGTGTCTGTCAGACGGGTGTGGACGACATCAAGAGGTGTGTCATATCATGCATGCAAGCCACACTTACAACTGCCATAACGCAAACAATATCGTCATCAGCTCATGATGGGCTAAACTGATTCACGCTCTTTATTTGTTAATTTCCAAATCCTGAAGTTGATCGAAACTTTAGAACATGCGCTAAGCTTACAAAGCGTGGAAAACCGGCACAGTTGGTCGAAACGTGTATTTGTTACACCGTATTGGATCGTGGTAACATGCCTTAGTCCCACGGCGTGGCGCGATGCCCTTGAACGTAGTCCCCACCTTAATTAGGATACTCTGGCTAGTTGTCTAGACAGAAAAACACGGTGTCATTGAAACCCAACAAGTGTCAGATTTTGTATGCATCGTGCGTGGTAAAAGCCGCGATGCACTACGAAGTTGTTTTATACCATGGACACAGTCCTTACTTTGTAAGACATATCGTGAATAAATATAGAAAGCATTCCGATTATTTTTTGGGCGAACTGTGGCTGGTGAGTCTTCCTCTACAGAAAGAAATATCTATCAACTCAATATCACCGTTCTTTTATTTATTTGGCTTCCCTTGTTGGCGTAACATGCAATCCAGATCCTGTGTTAACATCACGACCGATTAGACTCATTGGCTTCGTCGTTTCCGCCATTCCGCTCTTTCTCGTCATTGTCCATACGAATCACAACTTGGCGTTTAAAGCCTCCCGGATTTCCCGGACAGTTTGTAACCGGTTGAACATAAAGGTGATGTGTTTGTTCGCTAGAGCGTCCCCTGTGTACCAGCCGAGGCTCTTTGTAGTCCAATTGCTGTACGGGAGCGTGTAGAAGGCGCTCTTCTTTGAGCATAGCAAACTACAAGAAAACAATTGAGCATCAGTTCAGGTCTTTCTTGTTCATGCCAATAAACCATAAAATAAATACATATTTTATATTAATTAGGGTACAGCTATTATAAATTAAATGAATAATACATGGCATGTAAACAAATGTGAATTTGTCATCCGTAAATATTAATATATAAAGATAGTTATAGCTTTATTTTTTAATTAAGAGGGTCCATTTCATTCCTTTACATAGGCCTACATTGTCATTTGAGAACTTTAACGTTCTTAGCGACTTTAACAATCCTCCGGGAATTGCCTTCCTCGCTGAGCCTCTTATACAAGTACAAGGTCCAATAAACAGGGTATAAATTATTATCTATATCATTATGTAAATTATCAGGAAGAGTGACGGTCGCCCAAACAATTCTGAAATGACGACTTTTGAAGTTTCTTAGAGCTGAAGAACACTCACTTGTGGGAGAGATATTGCTGGTAGAATTTCATTGGACATCGCAATGGATTGTCGGTGTTTGCCACAACCTCGCAGAACGTCGACTCTTCCATGTCGGCTAGACAAGGAACCAACCAACAATATTGACTACAGGCTTGTTACGTTAATATCTGTAAGTCAAGGAACCAAACAACCACCAGCAGTTTTATAGGGATTGCTCACGTCATGTTACTCAAATTTTACAAAATATATTATGTCTACCAATATCGACAGATACTCTAGTCATATTTCGTCTGAGCTGTCTGACCAGTGTCTGACCTGTCTGACCAGTGTCTGACCAGTCTGACCAGTGTCTGACCTGTCTGACCAGCGCCTGACCTGTCTGACTAGTTTCTGACCTGTCTGATCCGTGCCTGACCTGTCTGACCCGTGCCTGACCTCTGACCAGTGCCTGACCAATGTCTGACCAGTGTCTGAACTGTCTGACCAGTGCCTGACCTGTATGACCAGTGTCTGACCTGTGTCTGACCAGCGCCTGAACTGTCTGACCAGTGTCTGACCAGTGTCTGATCTGTCTGATCCGTGTATGACCTGTCTGATCTGTGCATGACCTGTCTGACCTGTCTGAACTGTCTGATCCGTGCCTGACCTGCATGACCAGTGTTTGACCGGTGTCTGACCAGTGTCTGACCAGTGTCTGACCTGTCTAACCAGTGTCTGATCAGCGCCTGACCTACGTGTGTCGGGTGGTAGTGGAGGCAGGGGGTGTGACCGTGCCTGACTTACGTGTGTCGTGGGTCGGGAGGTGGTAGTGGAGGCAGGGGGTGTGACCGTGCCTGACTTACGTGTGTCGGGAGGTGGTACTGGAGGCAGGGGGTGTGACCGTGCCGGACTTACGTGTGTCGGGGGTCGGGAGGTGGTACTGGAGGCAGGGTGTGTGACCATGCCTGACTTACGTGTGTCGGGGGTCGGGAGGTGGTAGTGGAGGCAGGGGGTGTGTCGGTGCCTGCCTTACGTGTGTGTCGGGGGTCGGGAGGTGGAAGTGAAGGCAGGGGGTGTGTCGGTGCCTGACTTACGTGTGTCGGGGGTCGGGAGGTGGTAGTGGAGGCAGGGTGTGTGACCGTGCCTGACTTACGTGTGTCGGGGGTCGGGAGGGGGTAGTGGAGGCAGGGGGTGTGTCGGTGCCTGACTTACGTGTGTCGGGGATCGGGAGGTGGTAGTGGAGGCAGGGGGTGAGACCGTGCCTGACTTACGTGTGTCGGGGGTCGGAAGGTGGTAGTGGAGGCAGGGTGTGTGACCGTGCCTGACTTACGTGTGTCGGGGGTCGGGAGGTGGTAGTGGAGGCAGGGGGTGTGACCGTGCCTGACTTACGTGTGTCGGAGGTCGGGAGGTGGTAGTGGAGGCAGGGTGTGTGACCGTGCCTGACTTACGTGTGTCGGGGGTCGGGAGGTGGTAGTGGAGGCAGGGGGTGTGACCGTGCCTGACTTACGTGTGTCGGGGGTCGGGAGGTGGTAGTGGAGGCAGGGGGTGTGACCGTGCCTGACTTACGTGTGTCGTGAGGTGGTAGTGGAGGCAGGGGGTGTGACCGTGCCGGACTTACGTGTGTGTCGGGGGTCGGGAGGTGGTAGTGGAGGCAGGGGGTGTGACCGTGCCGGACTTACGTGTGTCGGGGGTCGGGAGGTGGTAGTGGAGGCAGGGGGTGTGACCGTGCCTGACTTACGTGTGTCGTGAGGTGGTAGTGGAGGCAGGGGGTGTGTCGGTGCCTGACTTACGTGTGTCGGGGGTCGGGAGGAGGTAGTGGAGGCAGGGGGTGTGACCGTGTCTGACTTACGTGTGTCGGGGGTCGGGAGGTGGTAGTGGAGGCAGGGGGTGTGACCGTGCCTGACTTACGTGTGTCGGGGGTCGGGAGGAGGTAGTGGAGGCAGGGGGTGTGACCGTGCCTGACTTACGTGTGTCGTGGGTCGGGAGGTGGTAGTGGAGGCAGGGGGTGTGACGTGTGTCGGGGGTCGGGAGGAGGTAGTGGAGGCAGGGGGTGTGACCGTGCCTGACTTACGTGTGTCGTGGGTCGGGAGGTGGTAGTGGAGGCAGGGGGTGTGACCGTGGCTGACTTACGTGTGTCGTGGGCCGGGAGGTGGTAGTGGAGGCAGGGGGTGTGACCGTGCCTGACTTACGTGTGTCGTGGGTCGGGAGGTGGTAGTGGAGGCAGGGGGTGTGACGTGTGTCGGGGGTCGGGAGGAGGTAGTGGAGGCAGGGGGTGTGACCGTGCCTGACTTACGTGTGTCGTGGGTCGGGAGGTGGTAGTGGAGGCAGGGGGTGTGACCGTGGCTGACTTACGTGTGTCGTGGGTCGGGAGGTGGTAGTGGAGGCAGTGGGTGTGACCGTGCCTGACTTACGTGTGTCGTGGGTCGGGAGGTGGTAGTGGAGGCAGGGGGTGTGACCGTGCCTGACTTACGTGTGTCGGGAGGTGGTACTGGAGGCAGGGTGTGTGACCGTGCCTGACTTACGTGTGTCGTGGGTCGGGAGGTGGTAGTGGAGGCAGTGGGTGTGACCGTGCCTGACTTACGTGTGTCGTGGGTCGGGAGGTGGTAGTGGAGGCAGGGGGTGTGACCATGCCTGACTTACGTGTGTCGGGGGTCGGGAGGTGGTAGTGGAGGCAGGGTGTGTGACCGTGCCTGACTTACGTGTGTCGTGGGTCGGGAGGTGGTAGTGGAGGCAGGGGGTGTGACCGTGCCTGACTTACGTGTGTCGGGGGTCGGGAGGTGGTAGTGGAGGCAGGGGGTGTGACCGTGCCTGACTTACGTGTGTCGGGGGTCGGGAGGTGGTAGTGGAGGCAGGGGGTGTGACCGTGCCTGACTTACGTGTGTCGGGGGTCGGGAGGTGGTAGTGGAGGCAGGGTGTGTGACCGTGCCGGACTTACGTGTGTCGGGGGTCGGGAGGAGGTAGTGGAGGCAGGGGGTGTGACCGTGCCTGACTTACGTGTGTCGTGGGTCGGGAGGTGGTAGTGGAGGCAGGGGGTGTGACCGTGCCTGACTTACGTGTGTCGTGGGTCGGGAGGTGGTAGTGGAGGCAGGGGGTGTGACCGTGCCTGACTTACGTGTGTCGAGGGTCGGGAGGTGGTAGTGGAGGCAGTGGGTGTGACCGTGCCTGACTTACGTGTGTCGGGGGTCGGGAGGTGGTAGTGGAGGCAGGGGGTGTGTCCGTGCCTGACTTACGTGTGTCGGGGGTCGGGAGGTGGTAGTGGAGGCAGGGTGTGTGACCGTGCCTGACTTACGTGTGTCGGGGGTCGGGAGGTGGTAGTGGAAGCAGGGGGTGTGTCCGTGCCTGACTTACGTGTGTCGGGGGTCGGGAGGTGGTAGTGGAGGCAGGGTGTGTGACCGTGCCTGACTTACGTATGTCGGGGGTCGGGAGGAGGTAGTGGAGGCAGGGGGTGTGACCGTGCCTGACTTACGTGTGTCGGGGGTCGGGAGGTGGTAGTGGAGGCAGGGTGTGTGACCGTGCCTGACTTACGTGTGTCGGGGGTCGGGAGGTGGTAGTGGAGGCAGGGGGTGTGTCCGTGCCTGACTTACGTGTGTCGGGGGTCGGGAGGTGGTAGTGGAGGCAGGGTGTGTGACCGTGCCTGACTTACGTATGTCGGGGGTCGGGAGGAGGTAGTGGAGGCAGGGGGTGTGACCGTGCCTGACTTATGTGTGTCGGGGGTCGGGAGGTGGTAGTGGAGGCAGGGGGTGTGGCCGTGCCTGACTAACGTGTGTCGGGAGGTGGTAGAGGAGGCAGGGGTGTGACCATGCCTGACTTACCTGTGTGTCGGGGGTCGGGAGGCGGTAGTGGAGGCAGTGGGTGTGACCGTGCCTGACTTACGTGTGTCGGGAGGTGGTAGTGGAGGCAGGGTGTGTGACCGTGCCTGACTTACGTGTGTCGGGGGTCGGGAGGTGGTAGTGGAGGCAGGGTGTGTGACCGTGCCTGACTTACGTGTGTCGGGGGTCGGGAGGTGGTAGTGGAGGCAGGGTGTGTGACCGTGCCTGACTTACGTGTGTCGGGGGTCGGGAGGTGGTAGTGGAGGCAGGGGGTTTGACCGTGGCTGACTTACGTGTGTCGGGGGTCGGGAGGCGGTAGTGGAGGCAGGGGGTGTGACCGTGCCTGACTTACGTGTGTCGGGGGTCGGGAGGTGGTAGTGGAGGCAGGGGGTGTGGCCGTGCCTGACTTACGTGTGTCGGGGGTCGGGAGGTGGTAGTGGAGGCAGGGGGTTTGACCGTGCCTGACTTACGTGTGTCGGGGGTCGAGAGGTGGTAGTGAAGGCAGGGGGTGCGGCCGGCCGCCGTCCACTTCTGGCGTTTCTCCACCTGCCACTTCCTCATCCTGTGGTGTTCCTCGGGCGTGCGCAGCCGGAACAGCTTGGTGTTGAAGTAGACCATGGTGTTGAGGAGGGCGTGGGGGCAGTGGGTCCCCAGCTGGCGGGTCTCCCACAGGTGTTCCTCCTCCACCTGGCACACCATCAGCCCTGTGACACCGGGAACGCGGCGGTCACAGGCACGCCACAGAAGGGAGCGCATGTAGGGAAGTGGAAGCAAGGAACCACAGCTGACATTAAAAACAAATGAAAATTTTGTGTCACAAACCTTCTTTTGTTTTCAAGAATACTGACCAACCGCGAGGAGAACAGTGCACCACACTATGGTGAACCTAAGGTCGCGACGCGAAGCCTCAATGTCTCGTTAGTTCTGAACATGTGACAGGATGTACCATTGCACTACAATGAAGTCCGCAGTCCACTCGCTCATGGCATTAATTTCACACAAATTATTTATATTACACGAATTTGTGCAGCGCAGCTAATGAAAAAATATCCTATGGTTGTCCAGTTATCCTAACATTGTCTGACTAAACAATAATGCCTTTTGCACACGGCAACACAAATTTTAAATTCTTTAATAGAATAGCAATAGTATAAATAACACCAGGTATGGTTAAGTAAATAAGAACATAATTTTAAAGTTAGTGAATAGGTGAATTGCCAGTCACAAAACTTACAAAACTTAATTCGTTGGCCCCACCACCAAAATTACATGCCAATGCCTACCTCGCGGATTCCGCGGAATCTCGTAGCATGATAACATGTTGTTTAAACAAACGGCGAACGTGTCGAAGGCGGGGTCTTCAAAAATATGTGTCTTACGGCCCTTCAGAAATAGGTAATGTTGAATGCCTGAAACGTAGAACGTAAATTGACAATTAAGCCGTTATACGAAACCTAACAGGTTTACTATGATCAAGTGTTGCAGGTTTATTTGCTTTGTTCGTTATGACCTTTCCGCACTCCTCAATACTTCAATACCTGTTGTTTCAGAAATAGCATAGCATAGCTCACGGTGTGTAAAGTTCACGGTGTGCATAGCTCAGTGTTTACAGTTAATGGCGTGCTTAGTTCAAGGTGTGTACAGCTCACGGTGTGCATAGCTGGTGTACATTGTGTACACTCAATGGCGTGCATAGCTCATGGCGTCGACAGGTGATTTAACGAAACGCAACATTACGTGTCTGATGCCACTCTTATGCCACTCTTATCCACAAGAAACCTGACTGTAGAGCCTACAGTAGCTAAATTGTATTGACAACAATCCCGGAATTCAGATAACGTGGACACTACGGTGGACACAGGGTAGCTATCCCCGTGTATCCTGCATGGGCTGCTTACCGAGGCAGAGGTAGAAAATGCTATCCGCAGTGTACTCCCGCCCGTCGGGCCGGCGGAGCTCCGTGAGGAACAGGCAGAGCGAGGCCTGGAGTTCTCGGGGGGAGCACTGGGCCGGGTCGCCCTTGCTGGAGGCGGCCACGTTGCGGGTCACCCTCGTGGCGCGGGGGGTCGTAGCCCAGCGCTGCCACGCTTCCACGCCACACATGTAGTTAAAGGGTGAGGTGGCCACCCCCTCGACGGGAGCCAGGGTGGTGATGGGCGGGGCGACGGCGGCGGGGAAAGGCGTGGGGGAGGGGTTCATCTTGTTGTCAGCCTGGGCAGGCATCGAGCCGGAGGTCCCGTGGGCGATGGAGGTTCCGGGGAAGTCCTCCTCCCAGGAGGAGAGGGTCCTGGGGGAGATCGCGGGGGAGTCACCCTCCCAGCGGGTGAGGGTCTCGGGGGAGGTCGTGGGGGAGGTCCTAGGGGTGTCTCCATCCAAGCGGGTCAAGGTCCTGGGGGAGGTCCTAGGGGTGTCCCCATCCAAGCTGGTCAAGGTCCTGGGGGAGGTCCTAGGGGTGTCCCCATCCAAGCTGGTCAAGGTCCTGGGGGAGGTCCTAGGGGTGTCCCCATCCAAGCTGGTCAAGGTCCTGGGGGAGGTCCTAGGGGTGTCCCCATCCAAGCTGGTCAAGGTCCTGGGGAATGTCCTAGGGGTGTCCCCATCCAAGCGAGTCGAGGTCCTGGGGGAAGTCCTAAGGGTGTCCCCATCCAAGCGGGCTCGTTTGGCCTTTGACCGATCGGACTGATCGGATGATCTGCGGCGGTCTTGGGCCGAGATGGGGACTGTGGAGGCGGCCTTGACCTTCTCCCTCGGGTTCAGCGCTCCACCTGGTGAACAATAACATTGAAGCAACATCACTAACCCAAGAAACATATTTGATGACCGACGTTCATGACCCAATACATGGGCCGTGCATACCGAAAGTACGGACATGTCTCCTACAATTAATTATAATAATATAAATAATAAATAACATTTGTTTGGGTCTTGGCCTGGATGATGCACGAGTGACGCTTAAATGGCTGAGAGAGGGAGCTGTCGCTGGGTTGGGCTGGGCTGGGCGCTAGACATACCTATATCACATGGGATAGCTGTAATCAATTCCTTCGACTCCAGCGACATCTCACGTGCATCCGGGAGAGTCACTAGGTGACTATACGCATGCGCACGTGGAGTAGCTACACCGGTGGATTAAAAAGAAAATTGAAAATCATAGCGAGAGGTTAAAAAACCCTTGTCATTTATCTTTCACGCCAACTAGTGCGTTTGCTGCTTATTATATTTACAACAAAACATCACAATGCTACAAGAACGATACTGTTTTGCGGCATATAATTACGTTAAATTAATGACTAGTTGCTAAATCCTTAAGCAACTGGAATATTAGAATGACATTTTTATCTTTACTTGGGGTTTTGAAGATGCAGCAATCGACGCAGTGAGTCGGGCAGACATCGGGCTTCCAGTCGTGATCTGCGACAAGAATGGTTCGGTTGTTAAGGCTATCAGTGCTTGGGTGGGGGTGGGGGGGGGGAGGGGTGGAGTGATTAACAGAGACTTGTTCTGCGAGGGTACTAGAGTTTTGATCAGGCCGCATACTATCTAAACCAACTACTGTAAGGCTAGGGTACGAACGAGAGAATGAAGTAAATCTGGCTTTTATGTCATTTCGCATATGTGGTCTCATTTTATACGTGGGATAAACTGGGCACAGGAACCTCCTGGATAGCATGTACAACGTTTCCTTGAACCAGCAGACTTACCAGTTTGAGTGCTTTGGCACTTGGAGATGGGTTTGCAAAGTGTTAACTTGTTCGCTACGTGCGGTTGACACATCGTAATCTTGTTGTTTACGGATTTGGGTTCCGTAATGCGTCTCGCGATAACTGGCGAGCGTCGTGTCGTCTGCTCCAGTTTCTGCTGGGCGGGAAATGTATGATACAAGGTCTCCACCACTACAGTGTTGCTACATCTTCCCCTTTCTGTGTAACATTCTCCTAACATAGCAGTAAAAAGGTATCCCAAATTACGTTAAAGAGAATTGAAGTTCAACGAAATAAAACAAAGAACGAAAGTTGAGCGGCGGTTGACTGACCGGACTGGGAGATGACGGTGGATCGTGATCGGGAAGAGATTCGGCCCCCGCGTCCTGCCCCTTATACCCCACGGTACTATCGTCATTTGAGGGGGTGCCTGCAACAGCTACCAATGCGAAACGATTACGCCTGGCAGACCTTAAGCATCTGATGACAAAGCATGGATGACAAAGCATCAGTTGGTACTTTAGGCACAGCCCGCCTGGCTACTAAAAGTTCAACTGACGACAACGTAAGGGTGATCAGTTGGTACTTTAGGCACAGCCCGCCTGGCTACTAAAAGACCAACTGACGACAATGCCCGTGTGATCAGTTGGTACTTTATGCACAGTTAGCCCGCCTGGCTACTAAAAGACCAACTGAGGATAACTTTAGGGTGATCAGTTGGTACTTTAGGCACAGCGCGCCTGGCTACTAAAAGACCAACTGACGACAATGCCCGTGTGATCAGTTGGTACTTTAGGCACAGCCCACCTGGCTACTAAAAGACCAACTGACGACAACTTAAGGGTCATCAGTTGGTACTTTAGGCACAGCGCGCCTGGCCTCCACAAGATGTTACACACGCTGTGCTCACCTGACAGAATGGCTATCGACGCGACCGCGTTGGGACTTGGCGTGCGGAGAAGACCCGCCTCCGAACCAGCAGCTGCAACACATATAGAGATACATCTTTAGAGGATGTAACAATGCGCAAGGAAGGAAGGCAAGAAAGGGCAGCAAAGTACAACCAAATATTATATAAACAAAACAACAACTAAAACAGGATATCTGTCGGAGTAATGCAAATTCTAAGGTTGCAGGAAAGGCAGATTTTACTGAGCTCAACTTTAAAAATAATGTTGACATGTAGCCTATGGACTTATTACTTGTTTAGTGGTTCTCGAAGTCGTCAATCTCTACCCGACAAGCGTAGAACTGCTTCACACAGTCGCCTGCATGGTAAATGATACGGAAAACAAGCCACACATTAACACATTGAATGATATACATAGACCAGCACTTACCGTGAGCAGAAGGTGCAGAGCGGCCCACGTGTTCCCCTGAAGATTGGTCGGGATCGGCCAGAGTTAACGTGAATCTATATTGGGCATCAAAGGCTTTCACGCACGTGTAGGAACAGAAATTCCTTACAGAAGCGTCGCTCATGGTCAAATGGTACTGCGCAGGCGCCAACTTGTGGCACTGGTCGCACTTGATACTCTGGTTGGACGTGGCCTGCAGATTGACTCTGTACAGCGACAGACAGCGCAGCGTGCAGAAAAGCTGCACCTTGTTGTTGTCATCCACCCTCTCCACCATGTCGAAGTTAGACTTCTTCGTGGCACACCAGGAGCAGGTCGCAATCGTCTTCTTCTTGAAGCTGCTTACGCACGACAAAGAGCAGAACCGCTTCGTCTTACCGTCGAACAGGCATTCTTGCAACTCGACCGCACTCAAGTCACACCCACATTCATCGCAGGGACCGGACGTGACGAGCTGGCATCTAACACAGAAGTCGGAAGAGCGCTGAACGCTGCAGAAGCGCAGCGGCTTTCCGTCTAGTTTCATCCTATACTTAAGAGGGTCACTCTTCCGGCACATTTCGCAGGCGGCGTGGGCGTCAGACGTAGGGGCGTCAGACGTAGCGGCGTCAGACGTTGGGGCGTCAGACGTTGGGGCGTCAGACGTAGGGGCGTCAGCCATGGGGGCGTCAGACGTAGGGGCGTCAGACGTAGGGACGTCAGACATGGGGGCGTCAGACGTATGGGAGTCAGACGTAGGGGCGTCAGACGTAGGGACGTCAGACTTTGGGGCGTCAGACGTAGGGGCGTCAGACATGGGGGCGTCAGACGTAGGGGCGTCAGACGTAGGGACGTCAGACCTTACGGCGTCAGACGTAGGGGCGTCAGACATGGGGGCGTCAGACGTAGAAGCGTCAGACGTAGGGACGTCAGACATGGGGGCGTCAGACGTATGGGAGTCAGACGTAGGGGCGTCAGACGTAGGAGCGTCAGACGTAGGGACGTCAGACGTTGGGGCGTCAGACGTAGGGGCGTCAGACATGGGGGCGTCAGACGTAGGGGCGTTAGACGTAGGGACGTCAGACGTGGGGGCGTCAGACGTAGGGACGTTAGACGTGGGGGTGTCAGACGTGGGGGCGTCAGACGTGGGAACAGTAATGGCATCTGTATGGCTGACAACAGCAATAGGAGCGTGACATATAGGGGCGTCAACCATTGGCTTGTCATCCGCTGGGTCGTCATCCATAGGGTTGTCAGTGTTGGTGTCCACGGTGGCAGCGTCCGCTCTGGCGGCGTCAATGGTGGTGACGTCAGCAATGGTGGCGTCAGTGGTCGTTCCGTCACTGATTGCGCTGTCATCGATAGTGATAAATGCGTTGAGAGATGACAATCCATCGAGGGCCACATTACCCCGAATGTAAACCATGGGATTGGCCTGGAGGAGCTTCAAGCAGGCATTGCCACAAATAGTCCATGTACCGCTCTCGAAGACAACGCCACACGGACACGTCCATAGCTGCAGCCCCAAGACACAATAGACAGGTCAGTCTACAGGGTAAAACACAAAACAGTCGACCAGTTTATTTTGCAAAAATGTTCTTCACTCTCCGCAGCCGAGACCATCGGCCATGGTTCATTGCAACTATCACGGACAGAATTATTAACGCAAATAACACAAGATTGTAATAATATGTAACCCAAGAACATTCTGTGAAACATGTTTACCTTGTGGCACACAATACAAGGCTGTTCCAAAGCTGGCTTCAACTTGACTATTTGTATCACCACCTCCACCTTCTCAGGGGCCACGGTTCCGCCTGCGACCAACATGTGTCAAAGGTCAAGCCATAATGGGTTCATTTGGTAGAGAAGGTTAACACATTCACTCAAACTAGTTTGTTAATTCTATGAAGCTGCTTAATAGTAAAACATGTTTGGTATTATTGTAAAATTATTTCAGCTTCATAGTAGCGAAAATAAGGCACTTGTTAGGTCTATTCGGCTATCAGAGTGGACGTATCATACTCAGCCCGCATAACAGCGCCACGGGGCTCCCTCGTCTTGCTTACTGATACCTAAACGAGCACAATAACCACGTTACATTCCTAAACCGACCGTTACAGTACACAATCTCTACCTTTACGTTTAAAGAAGGATCATCATGGTCCACATGATCGGGATCACTAGCCTACAGGGACGTACCTTTAGGAGCTTCCATCCTTGTCCCCACATCCTCTTCGGGGGTTATTTGTATTGGATGTGTGAGCTGAAACGTGTCACAATGACATTGGTATGACATTTCTATATAACAGGTTTTAAAATAATACTCTGCGATACCTTTAACTCTCTTCCCTTTAAAGTGTTGGGGCCACGAGTTTGTTTAGCTTAAAGTTAACGTTGTTTATAGAACATAAACAAATAAGAAAGTGCTTCAATATAGAATTTACATATGATATTCCACAAAATCACTATAAACGCGTCGTGAAGAAGCAAAACTAAGGTCCGGCGGGTTCAATTGTTCGAGTATTGCATTTGAGTGTTATTTGGAAATTCCCAAATGATGTCACAAGATTGACAGGTGAGCTTTGATGCAGAGCGTAGGCATCTGTTGTCGAGGGCGTGTGTTGTCCTAATGGTTGAGTGCTTTTCGTTCAGTTTAAGCCAATGAACAGAGAGAATCTGAGCCTCAATGTATAAGCACATGCGTTTTACTCCACTTTGACGTCATTTCCTCGCTCCAAGAATTTGTATTGGTAGGTGCAAAACTGATAGAAATAAATATTCCCTTTTACTATTTTGGGCGTTGTAAGCGACAAAAAAAACACAGAAGAATAACATGAGCTACAGTTGTTTTGGCGTGACACAAACTGTGCCATAGACGATTTCACTGGTTTGGGAACCTCGCTGTAGTATCTCCCCTGACTAACCACCTGTGAGGCAGACTCTGGTGGGGCATCAGACTGCTCATCGATCATGATTATGTCCGGTTCCACATCTTTATCGTCTGCTCGTGTCGCGCCATACACGTCACTTCCAGATCCCGATTTGCGTTTATACAGAGACGACATCTCAGCAAGCTGAAACGAGGGTTAAATATAACACAGGGAGGCAATTGAACATTTGCTTGTTATTTTTCAGTTTAAAAATAATCAGGAATTCATCGGGCAAGTCGAGAACTAAATAGGTACCTATTTAGTTAGATTAATTATTTCTACCTCTTAAAGCAATATAAAAGCAGCTTTAGCTGTATCTCTTTCGTTGGTACGCTATCGACTACGGTTCATAACCTGCTTATATAGTCATTACTATTTAAGCAAGACACATTTTGCAGACGAAACGTTTAGGACAGCATTTCGCCAAGAAAGGATTTCCAGATTTATGGCGACGCTTTAGTAATTATTATTGTTATTGGCTCAAGATCATCAAGCTTATTAGTACGACAATTAAACAGCCTAGTTAATATAATGGCCTCTGTTGGTGTGAAAAACAATAAAATAAGCGCTACTATAGCAGAAGTAAAACACTGTCAAATTCTGCTGTACATATATTTACCAACGTTTATTCCAGTAATACAGGTCTTCTTCCTTGACTGGGACACTGTCGCCGGGTTTAGTATATCGGGTTGGTATCTCACCTGACTCACCACCTCCGAGACAGACTCTCGTGGAGAATCGGCTTAGCATCTCACCTGACTAAGGATATTTGCAGCAGACGCTGACGGGGCATCGGTCTCGTCGTCGATAGTGATGACATCCCATTTCACAGCGTCACCAGCAACCTGGCGAACTTCCGGCTGCACGGCGAGACCAGCCGTCTGGTGAACTTCCGGTTGCACGGCGGGACCAGCCGCCTGGCGAATTTCCGGCTGCACGGGACTTCCTGTGGGAACCCCGCTTCCGGGCGCCGCCTCCTGGGCCTCCACACACGACGGCCCATCAGGCTGGACCGAGTGCTTATGGACCTGATTTCAACATAAACATTGACACCATATTATAATAGCTTCTTCTTTAAACTTGAGAAGTGCATGTGAGAAATAATCAGCTGTTCAAATGTTTGGTTACCAGTATATCGTTTCCAACGAAGTCGAAATGTCATGACAATTAAGGTATCGCATAGGTGTAATGGTTTGTCATGTTCAACAGATTTTTGATGATTTCATAAACTGGTACAAATTATGCTGACTTACGGCTAGGAAATGTGTGGTCATGAGACACCTCTACTTATATTGAAACGAACATTTAAACATATTTTGCAGGATCCTCACACAGTGTCATCAATAACTACGAATGTGGCAGCCTTATGTATTTCTTTCATATATTATGCAAAATGTATGTATTGGCTTAACCACTATTTATTAGTCAAGAGGTCAGATGCCAATGTTCACAATTCACAGAGGGTCAAAGACTATGCTAACCAACCATGGAACAGTGAAGTCCTGGATTACTTTAAATGACAAACATACACTGCCTGTAAAACACTTCTAGAACCTGAGAAAGTATAAATACTACGTAAAGTTGTAAATATTACAAAAATTCAAGTGGCCTTCAGTAAGTTTGACTGTTTTGGTCAGACTAGCATTAGATATGGGTAGATGGTCCGATCAATACACATATATATATATCCAAGATATTACCAATTTTGCATCATATACGACAATTTTTGCCTGGAAGCTTAATTCACCTAGTATGTTTTTGTTCTGAAATAGCCTGGTGCATCTGACTTAAAGCTAATCGAACAGGTTTTTCGCGCCAATTAAAACCAGTATGTGAATTAAACTAAAATGAAAGATTTCCATTTACACTCAATAAAACTGTAACATTGGCTTAAAAGATGTAATGATATACTCAGCAAAAAGTTATACAATGTAGTGATAACTAAGTGACAAGAATAAAGACTTCTTGCGCTACTGTTCGAACAACTGTTTGAATAGCTTTAACCATCATGTTATTGAAAACTAAAGGGGAAAAAGGTAATAAAATATGCAGGGAGATCATCATGCAGCAGCCTACAGGCATTGAAGTTTATTATAGGATGCTGCATGATTATCTCCCTGCATATTGTATTACATTTTTCCATTTTTCCCGTATAATAGCGAGCGCAAGCGACACATGCGTGTGTATTCAAAGTCCATTTCAAGCATAGGCTTAGGACTTTCATTTCGCGTAACAGCCCCCATGAGACGTTTTCGGATTCGGAGTAAATATCAGCTGTACATAAATGTATTCAAGCAAAGAGAGGTCGATCGGTCTCTAAAGACATGACATAATAGGCTTCGAAGCCTATTATGTCATGTCTTTAATAATTAAATCAGCTGCCTCACAAAATTAACGAATAAATTATGCAATGTTAACACTGGATGTATACTTCAAATTAAAGTTAATTTATAAGCGACGGGCTAAATGACAATGTCTGTTGCCAAGCAGAGTGCTCTTGGTGACCGCTAATCGGCTGCTGTCACAGTGAGTAGTGAGTAGTCCCGCCAAAGACATTCTTTATGGCAAGCCGAAGCGAGATTAATTTTAAATATTAATCTAGATGTATCCCCTTGGAATATCTGAATTAATAAATATAGGCTCGCATTTTTTAGGTAGCACCTATCCATATTAGACCAAAATGAGCATAACACCAGATGTAAGCACAATATAATTATACCCAGAACCAAGCACAAATTGGCCGAACATTGCATCCGCTATTGCTTGACCCATTTAATAAACCGAACTTCAAAAGACATTTTAATGAAGATATTTACCCATTCAATAGCGGGATACTCTACATATATTAAAAATAGACTTACTGATAGATACTGTGTTGACTGTTTTACAGTTAATTGTTATGTCTGCCACAAAGAATTATAAAGATATTACGTTTTATCTAATCCCCCAAATTATTATTTTTATATCATCTGTACTATTGAATTGTAATGGTGTCTATCGGTAATTGCTTACCAACTTTGTCTTTACAGAAGTCTTGTTCTCTGCTTTTTTTCTCTCTCTCTCTTTTTAGGTGGCCACCATGCTAGCGACTCTGTCATAATGGTGGTCTCCTCGGCCAGGGATTACATTTTGTTCGTTTTTGCTGTATGCTGTATTGTATTGTTGTTTTCCTGGTCAAAATAAATGATGATTCTCTAACTCCTGTGATACTGTCATCAGGAAGGAGGAGTGGGGGGGGGGGGGGGTGTTCCTCAGAGAAATCTACTTTATATTAAAACTGATAACTAAATGCCTTGATAACATACTCCAGCTCTTGTCTTCTTCCTTCCTGAATGTTGTGTATCTGATGACTTGCATGTCCAAGGAAATATTGAAGGCACAGCATTACTCTTCAGACTACGAATCTGTAGCGTTGTCCCTGAAAATAGAAAGTAAGATAATTTGATGATATGCATGCAAAACTGCAATATTTCAATATACTGGGTTATGCATTAAAATATAATTATATTTGCGTGTCGATTCAAAGCAATTAGAATATTAATAATTATTCATTCCCATTAGAAATAAATGGTTCAACGAGGAGAAATGTAGCACTGGCAAGCTGTGAAATAAAATATGACAAGTAAACGTAAATGTGAAAAGTAATGACCAATAAAGAATTATAGCGTATTTGCAAAGCTCCTTCTATATGTTTTTACTATGATTATTGCAACATATGATAAAAGATAATATGATAGAGTTACCACATTTGGTGTATAGGTCACTCCATTTTTCCTTGTGTCTGAGGGATGTGACTTATACAAGTCCAAGCAATTCTCTTGTGGCCCCCCTCCCTGCTATGCCCCTTCCTACCTTCTAGCATTCCTGCCTCTCATGATCACATCCGGCAAACGAAACCAATTAATCCGGCTCCAATTGTAGATAAAAACAGTCGTGACAACTACTACAAGCAACGTTCACCTTTCTATCCCACATCATATATTTTACCAATTATGACTTGGCTAGCTCTCTTGACACTGACTGAATTTTTATGAAACATTGACGCACCTACCAGGTACTAAGTTTGTCTGGCCCAGTTAATCTAAGATGGCAGATGCATCCAATATCACCATCCCAAGCTGCCTCATGAGCCATGCTTAGAAAATTGGGCTCAACGATGCATGATTCCCACCTCCCCCAAGAAAAAATATTCACTAGAAATACTGCATTAGGGTCAGTGGCTTCCCTAACTATGCAACGTGTCAACCACCTGTAAAAACACTACCTTGTGGTCTTGCCGGCTCTAATTGTTAGTTGGTTGCAGGTGTTAAGCTGGTGCCGCTGAAACTGCACTCTGAGAACACATTCAAGAAACACTGATCCATCAGCTAAGGACTTTGTCCAACTAGCTACACACTACTACTGTGTTGTATGCAATCATGGGCAAAAGTTAACAAACCCTGTGGTTATGGTGGACACCAACACTGGGGGAAATCTCACACCAATGGAACTAACACCAATGGTGCAACTTATTATGCTGGTGCAACTTATATATCGCTTAAGCCTAAATATTTCTCAGAATTGGCAGATGCAACCTATATACCGGTGTAACTTACTTGGAAATGATGGTATATGCAACTACCTCACCAACAATTAAGGTTTCATTTTTAGGTTAATTACATGATATTAACCAAAGTACTTGCCCATGCAGTTTGATCCTGCTATGATACATATACCGTAGGTAAAATGACTGAAGAATTTAAAGGAGTGGGGGAGATGGGGTGGGGGGAGGGGTTGGACTCCAAGCTACAAGCCTGGTGGATTCAAGTGTTCGTGCCACAATGCCAATGAGCAGAGAGAATCTGAGACTCAATGAAGAATCACATGCATTTGTATTTCGCTTTGATGTCCCTTTCCTCACTCCTAGAATTTAAATTGGTAGGTGTGAAAGTGGGTGGAAAAGTTATTCCCTTCGACTATTTGGGGCATTATAGCTCAATAATATAAGCATGGAAACACAGAAGATTAATATGAGTTAAAATTGATTAATCTGTGAATTGGTGTCATTTGTGTACATGTTGATTGTTGTTGTTGGGTGCTTCCAACCTTTTGACGGTGTGTATGGGTACAGGGGGGTTGTACAGGGGGTTGTACAGGGGGGTTGTAGGACATGTACTTGCAATTTGTACTTGTCACACCTGATATTAACTTGTCCTCCCCCCCCCCCCACCAAAAAAATGACAACCAAAAAACACATTGTTACATGAAAGAGCCATTGCTTACGATTCCATCTATACCTACTATTGTGAAAGTGATTGCCAATTTTGAAACAATGCTTAACAATAATCATTCCCCCCAGTTTTCCGACTACCCAGATATGCAGTTGCTCTAACCAAATGGATGACACAGATGGCATCAGTATCTATTTCTTTGCAAATGATCCCGAATTGACACGGATATGGGAGAGACCGGTCTAAACAATAAGTGTGAAGTGGTTGGTAAAAAACCTGTTCCTTTTACGAGTGTATGCGATGTAGGGCGATGGCTCCATCCAGAGTGTATGTATGGGTAGAGTTCCATCCTGGGTATGTGCAAGGGTGTGAGGGGATCCTTCCTGGGTGGCTGAGGTATGGGGTCCCTCCTAGATGTGTGTGAATAGCTAAGTGGTCCCTCCTGGCTGAGTCTGAAGAAGAGGGCATCTGTCATGGGTATAGGTGGAGATGGGGGAGGGTGGGGAGACCTCTCAGATGCCTTCTTGTGTGAGGGGGAGGGGACTGTCCTGGGTGTGTGTGAGGGGTGGTGATGAGGTGAGCAGTCCTTCTTAGGTGTATGTAATGGAGAGTGGATCTGTCCCGGTGTAGCATGATAATCTGTCAGCCGTGATAAAGTGTCTAGCTGATGGCTGCACATGTGCAGCAAATGGGGTTGCTATGTAAATAGCGCATGTATGTTAGGTTTATGGTTAGGTTAGGATTAGGTTAGGGCCAGGGTTACGGTTAGGGTTAATATTAAGGTTCTGATTAGGGTTAGTGACATGAAAGAAGTGTGGCCAGACAGGTTATCACAGCCGGACAGGTTATTATGTTACACCGGACGTACAGCTTGTCAGGCAGTAGCGGATCACTTTTGTCTAAGGAGTGATTGAGAATGTTTTTGGAGGAGCTGGTGCATCATCTTAGGCTCATTCTTTTCAGAAATGCAGGCTCTTTTCATGTGTACCGAACTTGATCATTTTCCGGCAACAACCTGTCTAAAAATGGTCCATGTTGTAGGGTAGTGTATTAGTCAGTAACGAATCACTTTAGGCAGTAGCGGATCACGCCAACTTGCGGCCTGTTTTGACAGTAAACAGGTATCATAATGCATTGACTGTCTCAAAAATATGAAATCAGGTTGTCGACGATTTAATATGGCACATAGTTTATAGTTTGGTAAAATAATTCATAGCTTATTTTGATATTTTCGGAGCCATACCGCTACTGATATGGGACCAATGATTCATGCCATGCCACCTGGCGGTCAAGCTTGCCGGTAAAGCTTGGCTGCAAAGACGTGCGTCACTGATCCGCTACTGCCGAGAAAGCAGCTAACGCAATTTGGATGACAACAGCAATTCTGCTTTATGGGGAGATCTGATTATTTTTATGAAGGTTTATGGTATATACAGCTATGAAAAAATTACCTCCGTTGTGTACAGATGTATTCACTTTGGCAAGAATGGCCTGTTGAGATGGAAGTTGCTGTTTCGCACGAGAACTCGCGGAGCAAAGAGCTCGCTACCGGAAGTTCATTTGAGGTAAAAATGAATGAAAACATTGGTAGAACCTCGCGTTTTTAGACTTATTTCAAGTCAGTGGGTAATTATCTTTGAAATAAGTTCTAATTTATTACATTTAGTGGCTTTCAATAGAAATGATTCAACATGAACAGCGAAGTGATCTGCTACTGCCTGTGATCCGTTACTGCCCGACAAGCTGTATGTGAGGCCAGACTGGAGATAGGTCCATGCTACGGTGTGTAATACATTGGTTTCTGCCATCTGTCTACGCGGAAATCCATAATGCCCAAATGTATTGTCATAAAGATGCTTGCAACAATGTGGTTGAGAGAAAAGGCATGTTCGTTAGGAAGCGTCAATGTCGCAAAACTGAGAGAATTCTGAACAGCTGAAACCATACACTACAGAATTCTTGTTTGAGAACATTTGGTGTACCATAAATAATGTTGACTGTGAAGTCGTCTTCCATAAAATGAGTCTCACAGACTACGCTGTCCGGACTTGGTTGCCACGACCGATGACGATGTCCAACACTAACGGCGGTGATCCACTGTTTTCGTGTTCGCGGCCTACTTAATTCTGGAACGGGGAACCCCCCCAGGCTCATGCACTGCGGGACACAGCAGCGAGGTGGAGGCATCTTAGGTCTAGGGAATGTTAAGTCACACTGTCACAGTTTTACGGACACAGTCAGTGTGACAAAGGTGAATGACACCTGCAACAAATGGTTTTGCAAACAGTTAAGAACTCCGATAAAACGAACTCGCGGGTCGAGTGCGCGGGTCTGACAAAGCAGAGGTAAAATATTTTACCGTTACAACCCAACCGTTACAATGCAGTAAACATACAGAAATGTCAGAAAGTGCTCAACACCAGACTCTTAGCATCTGCTGGCATGTCTGCAAACCAACTGTGCATTAATTGATTGTATTAACTGTTGATAATTGTGACAATCAATACAAATTATGTTAGTCTGTCTCTATATTTGTATATGTAACTTATTTATATATAGTATGAAAGGTCCTACATGGTCACTTTTGTTTCAGTTTGTTACCCCACCCTAGCCCAGTGAACTTGACCCTTCTGACAACAAGCTGATAGGCCTTACACCCCCGTTAGGGTTGAGGTCGTGAGGGCCATGCATCAGGGCTAACCCCTGACCGGCAGGCGAGGCGTAGTCGAGAATTTGCGAGATCCTAATAAGAACCCAGATTAGCAAGGACCTGCAACTCATTCCTTATCTATTACAGAATTTACTGTTACATGGGCTTAGTCCTTAACTTAGTCCGCATGAGTCGATGAATGAACGAGGGAACTTCCACGGATCCCCCGGAGCCGCCTCGATAGCTCAGTGGGTTAGAGCGGTCGATCGCCTTGGAGTGTTCTGGCCACTTGAGAGCCTAACGGCGCATGGATCGGCGGTTCTCAGGTTTTTGTCCGACATCAGCCATTGGATACATTTCTTTGGTAACCCGGGTATATTCCCAAGGCAATCTGAGTACGCACATAACGCATCGGTAGACCTCCAGACCTCCTTTCGACTCTGGTGCACGCGAATTCCGTCGGCATGCCGGTTGTGTCCCGTTCCAAATGACATGCGCATTTGGGAGAAAATGGCGGCTGATGGTAAAGTGACTGTCTATAGGTTCTGGTTCTATTGCCCCTAATTTTAAGAGGTGGAAAATGTAGCCATAGAGAAACACAAACTCACGTGCCTTCACACTGAGCTTCTAAAAAGCCGGGGGCCGCTGTTTTTTCTCGGCTTTTATGCCTCCATCTCGTTCTTACAAGGATATCATTTGATAGTCAAGATATTTGTCTGTATATAGTGGGTTTTTGTTTTTAGAAAACACCCTGTTAACCTGATAAAGTGTTGAAAATGATGCAGCTATAAGTCCGTACTCTGCAGCGCAGAGCGAGCTACAGTTACCTGAAACATGCGCCTGCCAGAATTTCCTGTGGAAAGGTTTTTAATTGTCCCTTATCATCGCTTGAACTCAACGAAAAGCACTCAGCCATGAATACAATAAATGTAAGCCCTTTTCAATGTAAGGCTCTCTTACATGTCAATCTTGTGACACCATAGAGATATTTGTAAATAACACTAGTTACAGTTCCCAGAAATAAATAGACCAGACCTCAGTTTTGCCTCTTTCGTGAATGGGTTTTGGTGATTCCATGGAATAAAAACGGTAACTTGTCAATGAAACACATGCTTATTTGTTTATCTTCAATTGACAAAATTCACTTTGAAATACAAATTAATGTGGCACCAACACTTGAAGTCAGACGTGTCACGGATGATTTTAGTGACTCTTTTAGTATCTATCGCCAAACTGAGTGGTTGGAAGTTTAGATAAAATAGCAATCACGATCAAGGGTCCGTCATTAAAATCATCATATACACAAGCGAGTAAACAAGCTGCTCCTTTTCATAAATTTTATTCCTCGTTTGCAATGGTTCAGCAGTTAAGTGAATTATACACAAAGTATAAAGGTTGACAAGATAATATCTCGGCCAAAATACTTTTGTGCGTGTTACAGTAATAAAGTCAAGTAGAACACTTATAACGGTTAACAATGCTGTCAGTTACAATACCGGTGGTTTCGTCTTCCAGGTACAATCTAACGTCATACATGTCTAAGGTAACTTCTATCTACTATCTTCTATCCTTTATCTACCAGGGAATGAGGCAAAGTATTCAAGCCGATTTCCCACAATATGGCAGGATAGTGGGCCAAGAGAATAAGCCATGATAGATGGCCAAGAGAATAACCATGATAGTGGTCCAAGGGAATAAGCCATAATAGATGGCCAAGGGAAGCAGCCATGATAGTTGGCCAAGGGAATAAGGCATGATAGTGGGCCAAGGGAAGAAGCCATGATACTTGACCAATCGGATTAGCCATGATAACGGGCCAACGGAAGCAGCTATGAGAGTTGGCTAATGGGATAAACCATGATAGTGGGCCAAGAGAAGAATACATGATAGTGGACCAAGGGAAGAAGCCATGAGAGTTGACCAAGGGAAGAAGCCATGAGAGTTGGCCAAGAAAAAAAGCTATGAGAGTTGACCAAGGGAAGAAGCCATGAGAGTTGACCAAGGGAAGCACCCATGAGAGTTGACCAAGGGAAGCACCCATGAGAGTTGACCAAGGGAAGCACCCATGAGAGTTGACCAAGGGAAGCACCCATGAGAGTTGACCAAGGGAAGAAGCCATGAGAGTTGACCAAGGGAAGCACCCATGAGAGTTGACCAAGGGAAGCACCCATGAGAGTTGACCAAGGGAGGCACCCATGAGAGTTGACCAAGGGAAGCACCCATGAGAGTTGACCAAGGGAAGAAGCCATGAAAGTTGACCAAGGGAAGCACCCATGAGAGTTGACCAAGGGAAGAAGCCATGAGAGTTGACCAAGGGAAGAAGCCATGAGAGTTTGCCAAGGGAAAAAGCTATGAGAGTCGACCAAGGGAAACAGCCATGGGAGTTGGTCAAGGGAAGAAGCCATGATAGTGGGCCAAGGGAAGAAGCCATGAGAGTTGGCACGGGAAGCAGCCATGAGAGTTGACTATAAAACGAAGCCATGAGAGTTGACCAAGGGAAGCAGCCATGAGAGTTGACCAATGGAAAAAGCCATGAGTGTTGACCAAGGGAAGCAGCTATGAGAGTTGGCCATGGAACGAAGCCATGAGAGTTGACTAAGGGAAGCACCCATGAGAGTTGACCAAGGAATGAAGCCATGAGAGTTGACCAAGGGAAGCAGCCATGGGAGTTGGCCAAGGGATGAAGCCATGAGAGTTGACCAAGGGATGAAGCCATGAGAGTTAGCCACGCGAAACAGTCATTAGAGTTAGCCATCCGAAAAAGCCATTCGGTGACAAGAGCTGCTCATAGCCATTAGGGAAAAGGACAAAGCAAAGAGCCCAGAGTTGGCCACGGGTATAAGTCATAACAGTTGGCCCAAGGCAACTAGCCATGAGAGTCGGTAAAATGAAAAAGCGACGAGAGTTGTCTAACGGAAGAGTATATGAGAGTTGAGAACGTCACTGGGTGGGGGTGGGGGGTGGGGGGACAACGACATTGAAATGCTGGGCGGATGTGGAAGCTGTGACCACGGAATAAATGATGGGTATCATTGCTGGAAGACGGGAGAGACATCCGAGTCGGTGGGAGTCTCAAAGCGCGGAAGACAAGGGGCAAGGATAAAGCGGAAACCACGTTTGAGTTGTACACCATATTAAAGGGAGGTAAATCTCCTTTCACCGAGGAAGAACTCACTAGGAGCAATGCATAACCAACTCTACGATGACAAAAGGCCATCTGCATCAGTGCTTATCACTCAACTTAGATTTACGGTTGCTTTTACACAATACGTCAATTTAATGCCTACTTTCAGCAGAAGACCTTTAGCAACATGAAATACCATGATTGTGATCTACATGAATTAACAATTGCACTTCTTTATATCACAAAACTACGACCGACAGCATGGCAACAAACACGATACTACATCCTGGCGGTGGCCATGTAGCCGACCATGAAGCAGTTGTATTGCTATCATCTACCGTTCCGCCTCATCAGTTCCATAACTAGAGGCCGCGCCATGGGAAACTGCCAGTCATCGCGCAGTCCAAACACCGCAATGCTAATCAGGTTACGACGAAAACCACAGAGACGTCGAATCCAGTGTTGCTCAATGTCGAAACCTCGCGTCCGCCTCTATGGTAGCGTTGCTTCTTTAAACGGCTATTGGTTGTTTCATCGTAGAAGCACGTTTCCCAACAGCATCGTAGAATCACGTTGTGCAACAGCACCGTAGAAGCACGTTTCTCAACGGCATCGTAGAAGCACGTTGTGCAACGGCATATAAGGCAGTAATGTCGTCAGGGAAACCTATCTGACTTGAGCATCTTACTTTCCTGTAAACAAGAGAGGGCAAGTGAATTAACAGGTGTCATCAAAGACAACAAATGACGAACCACGAGAGCGAAACATCGTTTCCTCCTGTCCCGTTAACTGTCGTCAACAACTCGCATGAGCAAAAAGGTTTCGCTGAATGAATGTTCGACGGCACAAGAGAGTCGGGACTATTGTGATCAATACTATTTATTGGTGTACTACCTTAAAGCCTGCATTACACCTTCTTGTTGGTGTAGTACTTCACCCTCGTGAAGAATAAACCCACCAAACTCCCCGATAAGAAGCGCTGACACATCACTTCAATGACTACCTCGAATTCCCTGTCGTTGAGGACGCCTCTGATGGCCACGATCTGGTATTGCTTGGCCTTGAGCGAGTGGAGCGGGCGACATACGCTGCGCATCAGGTTGGCGCTGATTGGTCCGTCTACAAACTGAGACATCTGTTTCCGGCTGCAGCTGGGGTCAAAGATGAGCATGCGCAGTGAGCCATCCTTCAGGGCCTCGACTCCTATAATGGTTCTGCTGTGGCCTGCATATTAAGCAGAACAGAATGTAAATAGTAACCGACCAAAGTCACTACTACGACGACTGTGCGCCGCGTAATTATCATAACCACAAAGCATATCAACCGTTCATGAGCATGTGTACAAGTTAATATCAGACCATAAAACAATTACATGTGGCCCGTGCGATATGTGGTGCGGTATGGTGTTGATCGGTTTTCAACATCTTATTAAACGTCAATACCTCTAAGATATAAATATTAGCACATCAAAATGGACATCATTGCAATGTCAAAGCGAGGCTGTGATTGTAACCTTGGTGCTGAAGGTACAGTGGCGGCTTGAAGTCTCCACAGTCTTTGAAGTAATCGCGAACCCAGGAGAAGAGATCAGGGTGAGTGCTGTCCTTGCCGCTAGGGGCGTGGAAGTCGACCAGCTGGCACCTTGCGGATAAAAACACCAACGATGTTATTGATGTACACACAGATTGGCTTTCATTGGTATTAGATTATTCCATGGTTTGGCAAGACACTGGACATATGATGCACGGTTCCCTTCGCAAGACACGATATATATGGGTTCCCAAGCATTACTGACATAGATAGAAGGATATATTTAGAATACCGGGTACGTACTTGATCTTTAGAGAAGACAGCGTGGCTACTATTTCCGTGGCGCCGATCCATTTCGTGGTGTTGACCAGCTTTCCCCCCAGCTGTTCGCACCCGGCGCGGTCGAATCCCTTCAGCCAAGCGGCCTCGATGAGTCGCTGGACCTTGGGCAGCGAAGGGATCAGCGGGCGTCCTGTGAATCAAATTACGTACTATAGATCCAGCTGGTACACGATTGGCACGTTGTCAACATAAGAAGGGCATCAACAAAACAAAAGCATTTATCTCCGGATGTTACCCTGAAGCAAATGACTGACTTGGGCTGATAATTATACACATGGAGCGATTAGAACAGTTGTATGTCTTACATGAGAATCAGATGGGAATCAGTCACAAATGAAGAATCTTCTCACACACTTGGTCCTCATATGCTGATAAGTACCATTTTCTATTCAGAAACAGTAAGCGATAAATCAGACGCATAATTCAACCATAACCAGTTGATCACATATGTGGTAAATAATGACACAAGAGTTTATCGCATGGAAACATTGAAGGCCTGCCCTAATAATTGGCACACGACTATTACCCAATACCGCGGACTCACCATTAAAGACAACTTGTTGGTAGACATTGTTTTGAGACAGACAGGACAGCATCATCTGAAAATTGCGGTAGCCACATCCCCAGCCCTTGTCGCCGTACGACGCCGCGTAGTGGTCGAGAGGGGAACACAGCCAGTGTGCACTGACTCGTAAGGGAGCGCCGCGATAGTACTGTTCCAACTTGTCGATGATGCCTGTATCAGGGAAACAGAAATAACGAGCCGACAATGACTATAACTATGACGTCGCGACATGTTCTACAGATCAAGATCTAACGCTTGGTGCTGTGGGCATGACAGTTTCAAATAGAATGATTGTTGTTGCAACTAAATTGATCGAAAGAACCTCTGGAATAACGTTATAAAGGGATGACACGACCAGACGCAGGTGGGGTTTGAGCACTTGGTTTGCAGTCGAATATGCTACCACTCGACGACGGCGTTGAAACGTGTCACAGCTATCTGACTGATGCCCATATACCCATTCATCAACCAATTATCACGCGTCGTAAGACAATTGTAATAATCAGCTAACGGTGTAGTACATCTGACACAAATGATACTCCCTTTGCTTGTGATTTTTATTGCGATATACGCTTCTGTGAGGACGGGGGCAGATTAGGGGGGGGGGGCGATGCCTCCAGTACAGGGCGGGTACGGGAGCTAAACCTTCATTATATGAGCGTTTCATGCCACAAAGTGTCGAAAACTGAACTCCGAGAATATAAATCAGGCCAGGCTTTTACCGACAAAAGGTTCTACCCGGAACCTGACGTGACAATGGACCACAGACGACACGGAGGAAAATGCCCGCGTGTGCCCATTACAACCAATTAATATATATACACGTATATATATTACATCACATCGATCTCCTATACATAATATACAGTGAAAACTGCAAAGAAAAGAAAATCGAGCGACAGGCACAGCTCCAAAAGGGTTGGCGTTTAAACAAACGCATTCCACCACTCGTATTAGTTGTACCTTTCGTGGTGGAGGTTCCATCGTCCACTCCCGTGCTGGCAGCCTGCTGAAACTGCCACTTCTTGGTGTAGAAGTCGGTGATGGACATCTGTCCTCGGGACACGGCTCGTTCCATGGACAGCTCGGCCTGCTGCTTGAAACCACCTTGGCCTGCCATTCCGTACGTTTCCTGGCAGCGACAAAAATCACAGGTGCAAACCATGGTTACTAGTGTTATTGCTGCTTTTCATTTCATCCCTGTCTCGCCCGGCATCAGCCGCTCACGCGCATCCGAACAATCCGATTTGGACGGAAACCTGTTTCTTTCCCACGGTTTTATCACAGCTCTACCCTGACGCTAATAAATTAAAATGAATGAGCAACTCTCGAACACACCTTAGAACAACTCAATTCCAAGAAAACAAATATGTTTTTATCATAGTTCTACCCTGACGCTGTTGAATTACCATGTATGAATCCCGAACACACACAACACTATACATCCAAGTGTGTTGGTAATAAATAAATATCTGCTACTACTCTATTCGGTTCGAGCGTAAGCTACATAAAGATGTACGCGTGGTGCTAAAGCAGCGACAGACTGACATGCTGCTTTGCATTGCTACCAGATGGCACACAGGACTGGTGGCACGGCTACCAGATGGCACACGGTACTGGTGGCACGGCTACCCGATGGCACACGGGACTGGTGGCACGGCTACCAGATGGCACAAGGGACTGGTGGCACGGCTACCAGATGGCACAAGGGACTGGTGGCACGGATACCAGATGGGACACGAGACTGGTGGCACGGCTACCAGATGGTACAAGGGACTGGTGGCACGGCTACCAGATGGCACACAGGACTGGTGGCACGGCTACCAGATGGCACACAGTACTGGTGGCACGGCTACCAGATGGCACAAGGGACTGGTGGCACGGCTACCAGATGGCACACGAGACTGGTGGCACGACTACCAGATGGGACACGGGACTGGTGGCACGGCTACCAGATGGCACAAGAGATTGGTGGCACGGCTACCAGATGGCACACGGGAATGGTGGCACGGCTACCAGATGGCACAAGGGACTGGTGGCACGGCTACCAGATGGCACAAGGGACTGGTGGCACGGCTACCAGATGGCACAAGGGACTGGTGGCACGGCTACCAGATGGCACAAGGGACTGGTGGCACGGCTACCAGATGGGACACGAGACTGGTGGCACGGCTACCAGATGGCACACGGGACTGGTGGCACGGCTACCAGATGGGACACGGGACTGGTGGCACGGCTACCAGATGGCACACGGTACTGCTGGCACGGCTACCAGATGGCACACGGGACTGGTGGCACGGCTACCCGGTGGGACAAGGGACTGGTGGCACGGCTACCAGATGGCACACGAGACTGGTGGTACGGCTACCAGATGGCACACGGGACTGGTGGCACGCCTACCAGATGGCACAAGGGACTGGTGGCACGGCTACCAGATGGCACACGAGACTGGTGGTACGGCTACCAGATGGCACACGGGACTGGTGGCACGCCTACCAGATGGCACAAGGGACTGGTGGCACGGCTACCAGATGGCACACGGGACTGGTGGCACGGCTACCAGATGGCACACGGGACTGGTGGCACGGCTACCAGATGGCACAAGGGACTGGTGGCACGGCTACCAGATGGCACACAGGACTGGTGGTACGGCTGCCAGATGGCACACGGTATTGGTGGCACGGCTACCAGATGGGACAAGGGACTGGTGGCACGGTTACCAGATGACACACGGGAATGGTGGCACGGCTACTAGATGGCACACGGGACTGGTGGCACGGCTACCAGATGGCACACGGGACTGGTGGCACGGCTACCAGGTGGGACAAGGGACTGGTGGCACGGCTACCAGATGGCACAAGGGACTGGTGACACGGCTACCAGATGGCACACGGGACTGGTGGCACGGCTACCAGATGGGACAAGGGACTGGTGGCACGGCTACCAGATGGGACAAGGGACTGGTGGCACGGCTACCAGATGGCACACGGGACTGGTGGCACGGCTACCAGGTGGGACACGAGACTGGTGGCACGGCTACCAGATGGCACACGGGACTGGTGGCACGGCTACCAGATGGGACAAGGGACTGGTGGCACGGCTACCAGATGGCACACGGGACTGGTGGCACGGCTACCAGGTGGGACAAGGGACTAGTGGCACGGCTGCCAGATGGCACACGGGACTGGTGGCACGGCTACCAGGTGGGACAAGGGACTAGTGGCACGGCTGCCAGATGGCACACGGTATTGGGGGCACGGCTACCAGATGGAACAAGGGACTGGTGGCACGGCTACCAGATGGCACAAGGGACTGGTGGCACGGCTACCAGATGGCACACGGGACTGGTGGCACGGCTACCAGATGGCACACGGGACTGGTGGCACGGCTACCAAATGGCACACGGGACTGGTGGCACGGCTACCAGATGGCACAAGGGGCTGGTGGCACAAGGTCACAATATGGCCTTAGTGTAGCTACGGAAGTTTGCTTATCGCCAGCTTCACTTGATGATATTTCAGTTCGTAGTCAGTGCTACTACTGTGTAAGTGTAGTGGCACGTGTACCAATGGTGACTTTTATTTCTGCTTCGGCATTCGGCACTTTTATACCTCACCGCCCCAATTGTACAGACGTTCCCGCTCTGATCAGACGGTTTGGCGAGGCTTCTCTTAAAAAGTTTAATTTCAATTCCTATTGCCTGGTGACGACTCTACGGCCGCACGCGATGTCTTGGCGTGGAACGTACGACAAAAGTTATCACGGGCTTATCGCCCAGAGGAAATGATACTTTTACATTTGGCACAGTCTACTGGCTATAAATGCCACGCGAGAAGAAGCCACTTAAACATCGATCGATACACAGAAAGAAAAGAAAAAAGAAACAAGCCCGCAGACCCACCCCGCCCATCATAACTGTCCGGGGACGGTCGCCGCACGACTTCTGTGGATTTCATCGGGGCCCATTCGGAGGTTTTCAACGCAAATTACCCCGTCCCAACTGGATAGCCAGACATTGCATAGGAGTCCCGCCTGCACAATGTAACGCGGGGCCGGGGAATCAGAAATGAAAATGTACAGCACGGCACAATGTCAGCTGAATGCGGCGACAGAGACAACTGAGATGGGCGGTGGGTGGGGGGGGGGGGTATCAGGGCAAGGCTGGGGTGAAAACAGCAGCAGCAGCAGGCAACAGCAGCAGCAACAGCAGGCAACAGCAGCAGCAGCAGCAGCAGCAGCAGCAGGAGCAGCAGCCGCAGCAGCAACCGTCACCGATACAGAGACATGACGGGGGCCGATCTCCACGCAATATGGTGATCCACTAGTTACTATAGACGTCGGTGGCTACTTGATATGGTGTGCCCAAGAGATTTATTTTCCAGGTTTGCCCCCAGCGTGGTACAGTAAAGGGTGGGCTAAATCATGTTTCTACATACGTGGTCGGCGTATTTCTAGACCTACATCCCGAGAGGCGATCGAACAAAAATAAACAGGCAGAACCAAAAAAGGGGGACGGGGCTCCATTCTGGCTGCCGGGAGACACAGACTAAGCCCCGAGTCTCCCATTCATTCGCTTCACGCAAATTCAATTCCTGCCAATTGTTGCCACTTGAGCCTTCCAGGATCTTCCGACAGCTGAGGCGGGTCGGGACTACCCGGGTAAGCAGACCTTATACAGACGCCTGCCAGCCCCACCTCAGCCCGCCTATCCAGCCCGTCTTTATATAGCCCCCCACCCCCCCCCCCCCCACGCATCACAGATCGACCCGGAAGACACCGAGGCTACATGCAGGGTCAATGCAAGTCTCCTCATCTCCAAGGTCACCCCCTCATCCACAGCCCATGTCATCCGCGCAGCTACACCCTCCCAACCCCGTCGGTCGGTCCACGCGGGCAAAACCACCCATCGTCCGTACATGCAACCCCTCCCTTACCCCAATACCAACCCTTTACCACACCCCCCCCCCGTCCTCCGACGTCTCGCCCCCGCCCATCCACGTCTCCTCCGCCTCCATCAGTCCCGTCCCTACGCACCCACGCACCTCACCCTCAAAGACGCCCAGGTCACTCGACATTCACACAACGTCAGCAGCAGACTGAGTGAGGCTGTTTGGACTATATGCCGAGGGAAAGCGACTGGTACGCCTTCCATACATACCTTATGCAGGTACTGCTGCATCATCAGCTAGTGAAAACAGGAGACTTCGTGTTAGAAGCATTCAACATCGTTCGATCATACAGCGCACATCGCCCCATCCCAGTGTACATCGCCCCATCCCAGTGCACATCGCCCCATCTACAGTGCACATCGCCCCATCCCACAGTGCATATCGCCCCATCCCAGTGTACATCGCCCCATCCTACAGTGCACATCGCCCCATCCCACAGTGCACATCGCCCCATCCCAGTGTACATCGCCCCATCCCAGTGCACATCGCCCCATCCCAGTGCACATCGCCCCATCCACAGTGCACATCGCCCCATCCCAGTGCACATCGCCCCATCCCAGTGCACATCGCCCCATCCCACAGTGCACATCGCCCAATCCCACAGTGCACATCGCCCCATCCCAGTGCATATCGCCCCATCCCAGTGCACATCGCCCCATCCCAGTGCACCTTGCACCATCCGATTGACCACACTGTATACAAAAGTAAACCCCCCGCCCCACCCCCCTCCCCCCTCCCATTGTAGGTCTTCCCCAGCTATCCAGACATTCATCAGGTCTGTCACAGAGGGAATTATCAAACTCCGCCCACCAAGGCCACATAATCAAGGGGATCACCGCCTTCTCCACAAGTGTGTCACCACTACGCCCCCCAGCAATTTACCTCACCCATTCACCACCCAAACCATCCAGCAGAGGACCCCCCCCCCCACCACCCTTCCCCATGTCCCCCCTCCAACCCGCTTTTACCCTCCGCCATCACTCACGCGGCGTCCGCCAATAACACACAAAAAACGATGTAAAGGGCAAATTGGTACAGCACCGAGACAGGGAACGGAGAGAGTGCGAGGGGGTGGCGAGCGTCTTTACCCCCTTTCCGTCCATATTGTCCAATATGCCTTTCTCCCTTACCCCTGCCACTCCCTCTACATCCACCGTCCTCCATTCCCACACTAGATCCCGTGCTAACCGCAGTCCCAGCGCCAGCGCCCCATCTGAGAGGTGGGGTTCATTTCCCCTACCCTCAACCCAAGGGATTAACCTCCACCCCTCTGCGCCCAAAGCTGCATTATGAATGCCATGGGGAACATGCCATTCGGACTTTAGTCCTCCTCAAGGTCACAACGGACAACCGGGGAACCAGCCTTCTGGCTATTCGTGCGTATGGCTGGGCAGATGACGCCGGCCATCATTGGGCGATAGCCCCACGCACATATTGGGTTACGAGGACATTAAGTACGATTTTTTGTCATCTGGCAAAGCATAGATAAATTGTAATTTTCCTAAATCTCCGGCTGCCACGGAGAAAGTTAATTGTTCTTCCCTGTAGCCTAGCCGCTCTGCCGGGCCACTGCCTAGCCGCTCTGCCTGGCCACTGCTTAGCCGCTCTGCCTGGCCACTCAGCCTGCCGCTCTGCCTGGCCACTGCCTAGCCGCTCTGGCTGCCCACTCTGCCAACCACTCTGCCTGGCCACTGCCTAGCCGCTCTGCCTGGCCACTCAGCCTGCCACTCTGCCTGGCACTGCCTAGCCGCTCTGGCTGGCCACTCTGCCTGCCACTCTGCCTGGCCACTGCCTAGCCGCTCTGCCTGGCCACTGCCTAGCCGATCTGCCTGGCCACTCAGCCTGCCGCTCTGCCTGGCCACTGCCTAGCCGCTCTGCCTAGCCGCTCTGCCTAGCCGCTCTGCCTGGCCACTCAGCCTGCCACTGCCTGGCCACTCAGCCTGCCACTCTGCCTGGCCACTGCCTAGCCACTCTGACTGGCCACTCTGGCTGACCACTAAGTCTAGCCGCTCTGGCTGGCCACTCTGCCTGCTACTCTGGCTGGCCACTCTGCCTGGCCACTGCCTAGCCGCTCTGCCTGGCCACTCTGCCTGCCACTCTGGCTGGCCACTGCCTAGCCGCTCTGCCTGGCCACTCTGCCTGCCACTCTGGCTGGCCACTCAGCCTGCCACTCTGCCTGGCCACTCTGCGTGCCACGCTGGCTGGTCACTTTGCCTTGCCACTGCCTAGCCTTTCTGACTGGCCACTCTGGCTGACCACTCTGTCTAGCCGCTCTGGCTGGCCACTCTGCCTGCCACTCTGGCTGGCCACTCTGCCTGGCCACTGCCTAGCCGCTCTGCTTGGCCACTCTGACTGGCCACTCTGCCTGGCCACTGCCTAGCCACTCTGTCTAGCCACTCTGGCTGGCCACGACCTAGCCACTCTGACTGGCCACTTTGCCTGCCACTCTGCCTGGCCACTGCCTAGTCACTCTGCCTGGCCACTCAGCCTGGCCACTCTGTCTAGCCGCTCTGGCAGGCCGCTCTGGCTGGCCGCTCTGCCTGGCCACTCTGGTTGGCCAACCCTCCTTGGCTAGTGTCATTCTTCCTGTCATTGCCTGGCCACTGCCTGAGGACTGCTCGACCATTGCCTGGCCACTGGCTGGTCACTGGTTGGCCATTGCCTGGCCACTGCCTAGCCACTCTGCCTGGCCACTGTGTCTAACCAATCCGGCAGATACAATACATAAAATGCAAATATTATCTCGCCCAGTCCTGCAACACCTATAAATGACTTTAAATTACCCACAGTACTAGAACAGCCATCAGACGGCACTAGCATGTAAACATATAACGTAGTAAATGCATTTAAATTAAACAAGGAAAACAAGGGGGGGGGGGCAGATCGGGCAGTGCGCCACATAGAATGATATAGTGAGAGGCAGCCACTAACGAGCAGGGGGGGGGGGGCAGATCGGGCAATGCACCACATAGAATGATATAATGAGAGGCAGCCACTAACGAGCAGGGGGGGGGCAGATCAGGCAATGCGCCACATAGAATGATATAGTGAGAGGCAGCCACTAACGAGCAGGGGGGGGGGGGGCAGATCGGGCAATGCGCCACATAGAATGATATAGTGAGAGGCAGCCACCGACGAGGGTGGCGGCAGGAAGTGACATTAGCATGACTAAACAATCCGGCAGCCTTAGGTTAGCCCACCAGTCCACAATGCACCCTCTTCCCCTAACGCCATGCCTCACCCCCCACCCCCGCGCCTCCCTGGCACCCTCGCGCCTCCCTGTCCAGCCATTGGCTCGGTCGACGGATATCAGCCTGATCCCATTAGCTTTTCATTAAGGACCTGCCCACCAGGCGTCCGGCTATCAGATTCAGGCGGGTCCTCCTCACCAACAACAGGTGGTCGGCGGAAGGGGATGGGGGGGGGGGCAGGCGTGAACGGGGGCGGTAGTGAGGTTAGACCGCAGAGAGTGGGGAATACTGGTGGCGGCTATGGCGGGTGAGGGGGGAGGGGGTAGATAACAGTTTGGTGGATGGGAATCGTGAGGGTGAGGGTGTTGGGGGAGGTGGGTAGATCACACACTTTGGTGGATGGGAGTGGCGGGGTTGGTGAGTGGATGCGGGCAGATCAAAGAGTGGAGGGAAGGGGGACCAGGGAAGGCGAGGGGATCAATCGCAGCGTGGACGATGAATGGCAGTGAGGGTGTTTGTGAGGGTGGTTGTGAGGGTTTTTTGGGGCGTGAGGGTGTTTGAGAGGGGTACTTCACAGGGTGTGGGTAAGGGGAGTGAGGGATGCGGGAGGTGGGGGTGGGGGTGGTGGTGGGAGTGAGGGATGCGGGAGGTGGGGGTGGGGGTGGGGGTGGTGATGGGAGTGAGGGATGCGGGAGGTGGGGGTAGGGGTGGTGATGGGAGTGAGGGATGCGGGAGGGGGGGTGGGGTGGGGGTGGTGATGGGAGTGAGGGATGCGGGAGGTGGGGGTGGGGGTGGGGGTGGTGATGGGAGTGAGGGATGCGGGAGGTGGGGGTAGGGGTGGTGATGGGAGTGAGGGATGCGGGAGGTGCGGGTGGTGATGGGAGTGAGGGATGCGGGAGGGGGGGGTGGGGGTGGTGATGGGAGTGAGGGATGTGGGAGGTGCGGGAGGTGATGGGAGTGAGGGATGCGGGAGGTGGGGGTGGGGGTGGTGATGGGAGTGAGGGATGCGGGAGGTGGGGGTTGGGGTGGGGTGGTGATGGGAGTAAGGGATGCGGGAGGGGCGTGTGGTGATGGGAGTGAGGGATGCGGGAGGGGGGGGGTGGGGGTGGTGATGGGAGTGAGGGATGTGGGAGGTGCGGGAGGTGATGGGAGTGAGGGATGCGGGAGGTGGGGGTGGGGGTGGTGATGGGAGTGAGGGATGCGGGAGGTGGGGGTTGGGGTGGGGTGGTGATGGGAGTAAGGGATGCGGGAGGGGCGTGTGGTGATGGGAGTGAGGGATGCGGGAGGTGGGGGTGGGGGTGGTGATGGGAGCGAGGGATACGGGAGGTGGGGATGAAATCAGATGAAATCAAATGAAATCCAAAGATGACGGAACGCCACCGGCCCCAACGACTCCCTTATTGCTGACCAAACTCTTATCACTGAGCTTCGTCTTTAGCAGACTTTCTGATAATGGAGACATACGCATAATATCGGTGCTTGTGGGACAATGTTTTTCGGCGGTGTCCCGTGTCTCAACTCATTTCGATATTATGAAAAGCGGCGCCAGTTACGGCCATATTGCCGACGAGACGAGACAAGAGAAACTATTTGAGAGCTATATCGCCAGGTTTCTGGGGTGTTCTATCAACTGCTTACCATATCAGCCGATTTACGTGTAGTGTGACAATGACTGATCGCTTATATTAGAACTGATGGAATGGAAGGAAAAAAATGGCCAGCCGAATATCATAATAACGACGTCAGCCAGTCTCCAGCCACATACCATAACCACGTCAGCCCGTCTCCAGCCACATACCATAACCACGTCAGCCCGTCTCCACTCACATACCATAACCACGTCAGCCCGTCTCCAGCCACATACCATAACCACGTCAGCCCGTCTCCAGCCACATACCATAACCACGTCAGCCCGTCTCCACCCACATACCCTAACCACGTCAGCCCGTCTCCACTCACATACCATAACCACGTCAGCCCGTCTCCAGCCACATACCATAACCACGTCAGCCCGTCTCCAGCCACATACCATAACCACGTCAGCCCGTCTCCAGCCACATACCCTAACCACGTCAGCCCGTCTCCAGCCACTTACCCTAACCACGTCAGCCCGTCTCCAGCCACATACCATAACCACGTCAGCCCGTCTCCAGCCACATACCCTAACCACGTCAGCCCGTCTCCAGCCACATACCATAACCACGTCAGCCCGTCTCCAGCCACATACCATAACCACGTCAGCCCGTCTCCAGCCACATACCATAACCACGTCAGCCCGTCTCCAGCCACATACCATAATCACGTCAGCCCGTCTCCACCCAGATACCATAACAACGTCAGCCCGTCTCCACCCACATACCATAACGACGTCAGCCCGTCTCCCCCCACATACCATAACCACGTCAGCCCGTCTCCACTCACATACCATAACAACGTCAGCCAGTCTCCAGCCACATACCATAACCACGTCAGCCCGTCTCCAGCCACATACCATAACCACGTCAGCCCGTCTCCAGCCACATACCATAACCACGTCAGCCCGTCTCCAGCCAGATACCATAATCACGTCAGCCCGTCTCCACCCACATACCATAACAACGTCAGCCCGTCTCCACCCACATACCATAACGACGTCAGCCCGTCTCCACCCACATACCATAACCACGCCAGCCCGTCTCCACTCACATACCATAACCACGTCAGCCCGTCTCCAGCCACATACCATAACCACGTCATCCCGTCTCCACCCACATACCATAACCACTTCAGCTCGTCTCCACCCACATACCATAACCACGTCAGCCCATCTCCACCCACATACCAAAACGACGTCAGCCCGTCTCCAGCCACATACCAGAACCACTTCAGCCAGTCTCCAGCCACATACCAAAACCACGTCAGCCCGTCTCCAGCCACATACCATAACCACGTCAGCCCGTCTCCACCCACATACCATAACCACTTCAGCCCGTCTCCACCCTGATACCATAACCACGTCAGCCCGTCTCCACCCGCATACCATAACCACGTCAGCCCGTCTCCACCCACATACCATAACCACGTCAGCCTGTCTCCACCCACATACAATAACGACGTCAGCCCATCTCCACCCACATACCATAACCACGTCAGCCCGTCTCCACCCACATACCAAAACCACGTCAGCCCGTCTCCACCCACATACCATAACCACGTCAGCCCGGCTCCACCCACATATCATAACCACGTCAGCCCGTCTCCACCCACATACCATAACCACGTCAGCCCGTCTCCACCCACATACCATAACCACGTCAGCCCGTCTCCACCCACATACCATAACCAGGTCAGCCCGTCTCCAGCCACATACCATTACCACGTCAGCCCGTCTCCATCCACATACCATAACCACTTCAGCCAGTCTCCACCCACATACCATAACCACGTCAGCCCGTCTCCACCCACATACCATAACCACGTCAGCCCATCTCCACCCACATACCATAACCACGTCAGCCCGTCTCCACCCACATACCATAACCACTTCAGCCCGTCTCCACCCTGATACCATAACCACGTCAGCCCGTCTCCACCCACATACCATAACCACGTCAGCCCGTCTCAACCCACATACCATAACCACGTTAGCCCGTCTCCACCCACATACAATAACGACGTCAGCCCATCTCCACCCACATACCATAACCACGTCAGCCCGTCTCCACCCACATACCAAAACCACGTCAGCCCGTCTCCACCCACATACCATAACCACGTCATCCCGTCTCCACCCACATACCATAACCACGTCAGCTCGTCTCCACCCACATACCATAACCACGTCAGCCCGGCTCCACCCACATATCATAACCACGTCAGCCCGTCTCCACCCACATACCATAACCACGTCAGCCCGTCTCCACCCACATACCATAACCACGTCAGCCCGTCTCCACCCACATACCATAACCAGGTCAGCCCGTCTCCAGCCACATACCATAACCACGTCAGCCCGTCTCCATCCACATACCATAACCACTTCAGCCAGTCTCCACCCACATACCATAACCACGTCAGCCCGTCTCCACCCACATACCATAACCACGTCAGCCCGTCTCCACCCACATACCATAACGACGTCAGCCCGTTTCCAGCCACATACCTTAACCACTTCAGTCCGTCTTCACCCACATACCATAACCACGTCAGCCCGTCTCCAGTCACATACCATAACCACGTCAGCCCGTCTCCAGCCACATACCATAACCACGTCAGCCCGTCTCCAGCCACATACCATAACCACGTCCGCCCGTCTCCACCCACAAACCATAACCACTTCAGCCCGTCTCCACCCACATACCATAACCACTTCAGCCCGTCTCCACCCTGATACCATAACAACGTCAGCCCGTCTCCACCCACATACCATAACAACGTCAGCCCGTCTCCAGCCACATACCATAACCACGTCAGCCCGTCTCCAGCCACATACCATAACCACGTCAGCCCGTCTCCACTCACATACCATAACCACGTCAGCCCGTCTCCAGTCACACACCATAATCACGTCAGCCCGTCTCCACCCACATACCATAACCACGTCCGCCCGTCTCCACCCACAAACCATAACCACTCCAGTCCGTCTTCACCCACATACCATAACCACGTCAGCCCGTCTCCAGCCACATACCATAACCACGTCAGCCCGTCTCCACTCACATACCATAACCACGTCAGCCCGTCTCCAGCCACATACCATAATCACGTCAGCCCGTCTCCACCCACATACCATAACAACGTCAGCCCGTCTCCAGCCACATACCAAAACCACGTCAGCCCGTCTCCACCCACATACCATAACGACGTCAGCCCGTCTCCACCCACATACCATAATCACTTCAGCCCGTCTCCAGCCACATACCATAACCACTTCAGCCCGTCTCCACCCACATACCATAACCACGTCAGCCCGTCTCCACCCACATACCATAACCACGTCAGCCCCTCTCCACCCACATACCATAATCACTTCAGCCCGTCTCCAGCCACATACCATAACAACGTCAGCCCGTCTCCACCCACATACCATAACAACGTCAGCCCGTCTCCAGCCACATACCATAACCACGTCAGCCCGTCTCCACTCACATACCATAACCACGTCAGCCCGTCTCCAGCCACATACCATAATCACGTCAGCCCGTCTCCACCCACATACCATAACAACGTCAGCCCATCTCCAGCCACATACCATAACCACGTCAGCCCGTCTCCACCCACATACCATAACGACGTCAGCCCGTCTCCACCCACATACCATAATCACTTCAGCCCGTCTGCAGCCACATACCATAACCACTTCAGCCCGTCTCCGCCCACATACCATAACCACGTCAGCCCGTCTCCACCCACATACCATAACGACGTCAGCCCGTCTCCACCCACATACCATAATCACTTCAGCCCGTCTCCAGCCATATACCATAACCACTTCAGCCCGTCTCCACCCACATACCATAACCACGTCAGCCCGTCTCCACCCACATACCATAACCACGTCAGCCCGTCTCCACCCACATACCATAATCACTTCAGCCCGTCTCCAGCCACATACCATAACCACGTCAGCCCGTCTCCACCCACATACCATAATCACGTCAGCCCGTCTCCAGCCACATACCATAACCACTTCAGCCCGTCTCCACCCACATACCATAACCACGTCAGCCCGTCTCCACCCACATACCATAACCACGTCAGCCCGTCTCCACCCACATACCATAACCACGTCAGCCCGTCTCCACCCACATACCATAATCACATCAGCCCGTCTCCAGCCACATACCATAACCACTTCAGCCCGTCTCCACCCACATACCATAACCACGTCAGCCCGTCTCCAGCCACATACCATAACCACGTCAGCCCGTCTCCACCCACATACCATAACGACGTCAGCCCATCTCCACCCACATACCATAACCACGTCAGCCCGTCGTCTAGTCGGGCAACGCCTCACCAGTGTGTACCCGTCGTCTGGTCGGGCAACGCCTCACCAGTATGTACCCGTCGTCTGGTCGGACAACGCCTCACCAGTATGTACCCTTCGTCTGGTCGGGCAACGCCTCACCAGTATGTACCCGTCGTCTGGTCGGACGACGCCTCACCAGTATGTGCCCTTCGTCTGGTCGGGCAACGCCTCACCAGTATGTACCCGTCGTCTGGTCGAGCAACGCCTCACCAGTATGTACCCGTCGTCTGGTCGGACAACGCCTCACCAGTATGTACCCGTCGTCTGGTCGGGCAACGCCTAACCAGTATGTACCCGTCGTCTGGTCGGACAACGCCTCACCAGTATGTACCCGTCGTCTGGTCGAGCAACGCCTCACCAGTATGTACCCGTCGTCTGGTCGGGCAACGCGTCACCAGTATGTACCCGTCGTCTGGTCGGGCAACGCCTCACCAGTGTGTACCTGTCGTCTGGTCGGGCAACGCCTCACCAGTATGTACCCGTCGTCTGGTCGGACAACGCCTCACCAGTATGTACCCGTCGTCTGGTCGGGCAACGCCTCACCAGTATGTACCCGTCGTCTGGTCGGACAACGCCTCACCAGTATGTACCCGTCGTCTGGTCGAGCAATGCCTCACCAGGATGTACCCGTCGTCTGGTCGGGCAACGCGTCACCAGTATGTACCCGTCGTCTGGTCGGGCAACGCCTCACCAGTATGTACCCGTCGTCTGGTCGGACAACGCCTCACCAGTATGTACCCTTCGTCTGGTCGGGCAACGCCTCACCAGTATGTACCCGTCGTCTGGTCGGGCAACGCCTCACCAGTATGTACCCGTCGTCTGGTCGGACAACGCCTCACCAGTATGTACCCTTCGTCTGGTCGGGCAACGCCTCACCAGTATGTACCCGTCGTCTGGTCGGGCAACGCCTCACCAGTGTGTACCCGTCGTCTGGTCGGGCAACGCCTCACCAGTATGTACCCGTCGTCTGGTCGGACAACGCCCGACCAATAAGAAGTCTCCGTTGATCGATCGCCTTGTCAAGCAACCCCGTTCAGGACAGCAAGTCACGTGACTTGCTGACTTGCTGGCTGACATAAGACTCCAGCGAGATGGCACTTTTGAATATTTTATAACAAGTCGTCAAGAACCTCTCATGACCGCCGCCCTCTCGTTCAGATAGAAACTCGCGGCATTAATATCGTCGTGCATAAAATTGAATTACTGGCCAATCCAGGTGGTGGCCATGCACTCAGCGTGCTGCACTGACCGGGGATATCCCCGACGCGTGCGCTGATGGCCATGATGACAACACTTTGTATGGTCATCAGAATGGCACGTCAATGTTACCCTGCAAGGTCGTCAGCGTTAAAGGCTGCGTCGCGCGCAGCTTGAATTGTGATAACATGCTACAAGGTCATCGCGCTAAAGACGATTATCGATTAGACTTGATTACGTGAACAGGTCATCACAATCAAGGCTATACTACGTAAAAGGCCATGTTACGTCAATGGGTTACCATCATAAAGGTCATGCAGTGTTAAAGGGTCACCACCAAGGTCATGCAGTGTTAAAGGGTCACCACCAAGAAGGCCATGCAGTGTTTAAGGGTCACCACCAAGGCCATGCAGTTTCAAAAGGTCACCACCAAGAAGGTCATGCAGTGTTAAAGGGTCACCACCAAGAGGGCCATGCAGTGTTAAAGGGTCACCACCAAGGCCATGCAGTTTCAAAAGGTCACCACCAAGAAGGTCATGCAGTGTTAAAGGGTCAGCACCAAGGTCATGCAGTGTTAAAGGGTCACCACCAAGAAGGCCATGCAGTGTTAAAGGGTCACCACCATAGTCATGCAGTGTTAAAGGGTCACCACCAAGAAGGCCATGCAGTGTTAAAGGGTCACCACCAAGGTCGTGCAGTGTTAAAGGGTCACCACCAAGGCCATGCAGTGTCAAAGGGTCACCACCAAGGTCATGCAGTGTTAAAGGGTCACCACCATAGTCATGCAGTGTTAAAGGGTCACCACCAAGAAGGCCATGCAGTGTTAAAGGGTCACCATCAAGAAGGTCGTGCAGTGTTAAAGGGTCACCATCAAGAAGGCCGTGCAGTGTTAAAGGGTCACCACCAAGGTCATGCAGTGTTAAAGGGTCACCACCAAGGTCATGCAGTGTTAAAGGGTCACCACCAAGAAGGCCATGCAGTGTTAAAGGGTCACCACCAAGGTCGTGCAGTGTTAAAGGGTCACCACCAAGAAGGCCATGCAGTGTTAAAGGGTCACCACCAAAAAGGCCATGCAGTGCAGTGCTATATTTGACGTCATTAATGCATTCTGTGTAAGCTTGGAAATGTTACTATGTTTCTGAAACCAATACCGATGGTTCGGTGGTTAAATGCCCATACCCACATGGGAGACATTACCTCTAGACCCACGTCCGTCTCCCGCTGTTTGTATGCCCCGACAGACTCACGCCATAGACGCCGCGAGTACCGGAAGTGACGCACATAGCCTGCCACCGGATGACACCCAGTGCCGCAGCGTAGATCAACAGCCGCCAAATGTAGTCCGTTGCATAATTATAGCCCACGCTCAGGGACAGCGAAGCCCATAAATGACGGCTAGATTCGACATGTTGAACTTGAGAACCCCGAAGCTAGGACGGAGCGAGTTTATTCCATGTATAACGTCAGTTGTACACGCGTATACATGGCCTGAGCCGGGCGAAGGGCGTTATGGAATCATCATTCCATAACGGCCAATCATCATTCTATAACGGCCAATCATCAGTTTATAACGTCTAATTATCATAGTATATGACGTCTAATCATCATGACATAACGCCCAATCATCATGGTATAACAGCCAATCATCCTGGTATAACGTCCAATCATCATGGTATAACGTCCAATCATGGTATAACGTCCAATCATCATGGTATAACGTTCAATCATCATGGTATAATGTCCAATCATCATGGTATAACGTCCAATCATCATGGTATAACGTCCAATCATGGTATAACGTCCAATCATCATGGTATAACGTTCAATCATCATGGTATAACGTCCAATCATCGTGGTATAACAGCCAATCATCATGGTATAACGTCCAATCATCATAGTGTAATGTCCAATCATCGTGGTATGACAGCCGATCATCATGGTATAAGGTCCAATCATCATGGTATTACGTCTAATCATGGTATAAGGTCCAATCATCATGACAACGCCCAATCATCATGGTATAACAGCCAATCTTCATGGTATAACAACCAATCATCATAGTATAACGTCCAATTATCGTCGCATTACAGCCAATCATCATGATATTACGTCCAATCATCATGGTATAAGGTCCAATCACCATGATATGCCGCCCAATCATCGTGGTATCACAGCCGATCTTCATGGTATAACGTCCAATCATCATGGCATAACGCCCAATCATCGTGGTAAAACAGCCAATCATCATGGTATTACGTCCAATCATCATGGTATAACGTCCAATCATCATGGTATTACGTCCAGTCATCATAGCATACCGTCCAATCATCATGGTATTACGTCCAATCATCATGCTATTACGTCCAATTATCATGGTATTACGTCCAATCATCATGCTATTACGTCCAATCATCATGGTATTACGTCCAGTCATCATAGCATACCGTCCAATCATCATGGTATTACGCCCAATCATCATGGTATTACGTCCAATCATCATGCTATTACGTCCAATTATCATGGCATTACGTCCAATCATCATGGTATGACGTCCAATCATCATGGTATTACGTCCAGTCATCATAGCATACCGTCCAATCATCATGGTATTACGCCCAATCATCATGGTATTACGTCCAGTCATCATAGCATACCGTCCAATCATCATGGTATTACGCCCAATCATCATGGTATTACGTCCAATCATCATGCTATTACGTCCAATTATCATGGCATTACGTCCAATCATCATGGTATGACGTCCAATCATCATGCTATTACGTCCAATCATCATGGTATTACGTCCAATCAATCATCATGCTATTACGTCCAATCATCATGGTATTACGTCCAATCAATCATCATGCTATTACGTCCAATCATCATGGTATTACGTCCAGTCATCATAGCATACCGTCCAATCATCATGATATTACGTCCAATCATCATGGCATTACGTCCAATCATCATGGTATGACGTCCAATCATCATAGTATACCGTCCAATCATCATGGTATTACGTCCAATCAATCATCATGGTATTACGTCCAATCATCATAGTATACCGTCCAATCATCATGGTATTACGTCCAATCAATCATCATGCTATTACGTCCAATCATCATGGTATTACGTCCAGTCATCATAGCATTACGTCCAATCATCATGGTATGACGTCCAATCATCATAGTATACCGTCCAATCATCATGGTATTACGTCCAATCAATCATCATGGTATTACGTCCAATCATCATGATATAACATCTCGGCCAAGCATTATAAAACTATGTTCGTGCATGACATGCGTGTTTAACAAGGTCATAAATACGAAACACAAAGCAAATCCAAAAATCTTTGCATATTCCAGGCTGATATGTACCCAAAAGTTCATTTTGTAGTAAGAGATAACTGGTGTTACTTATAAACACTGCCTGTACAACATGTAAACACACGCATCATGACCACGGCTGCATGGATTGGTGTTTTAAGCGAGAGGTGTTTCGTGCAAACGTGGCTTAGCAGACCGACGTGCGTACTCAGACAGCGAGAGAATGAGACACCCCGGATGAAGGTACCGAATATGATAGAGACCGACACGCGAGTGTACTCGAATCACCAAGCCTCGCTGGAGCAATAATACAGTGTACGCATCAAAGTCAGACCCCTATGAGGTCATTATGAAGTGTCCATGTCCAAGGGCACCAAACGCACTAGAAGAGTCCAAACTATCGAACAAGGCAATGGACGCGTTTCGCAAATGACCAGGTTGAGCCATTGCTTTATGGTAAAACATTGCTCGGGTTTAACCATTTCTCAGGTCGAACGATTGCTGTGGTTGGATATTACACATTGCTCGGGTTGAACCATTTCTCAGGTTGAACCATTGCTCTGGTTAAAACATTGTTTGGGTTAAACCATTGTTCGGGTTGAACCCCTGTTCATGTTAAACCATTGCTTTTGTTAAACCATCGCTCGGTTGAACGATTGCTCACGGTGAGCCACTGCTCATGTTGATTGTGACCCGCTCCAAACTACATATTCATAAATTTACAACAAAAGCAAAGACAACATTCTAGTCTATCAGAAACTAATGCATCATTAATGCCAGTTGCTTCTTCAGGCGGAGGCTGAAGGGGAGAGAAGAAAATGGAAAAATAAACAGAAAACATATATGTATATATGTAGTTTGGAGCAGTATAGATAGGTAGTTGCATGGGGAGAACAAGAAACACAAAGAGAAGAGTGAGTAAAGGAGAGAGATGAGAGATTGAGCGACCGAAGCGGGAGAGAGAGGAAAGAACGGCCAGGGAGAGAGGCGGGGTGTCCCGAGGTCTATGTTTGGGGCCCCTATGGTGATATATAGAGCCGTATCAGGCCGGATCAACCCAGTTCAAATAACGAACGACAGGAAAATATGCCCTGGCGGCGAAGGGATCTCAGTCCCTGCCCTCGGTTAACGACCATTGTGGTGGCCGCAAACCCCTCTTCTGGGGAGAGCGAGGGCTACATTTCCTCCAATAACCCATCTCATACACAGCAAGGTGTATAACTAGGATCAAGGCCCATCTGACCGCATCAAAGCCACCCAACTATTAAGTAAATTCGGTATTTTTTTTCTCGCCCACTTCCTGTGAGCCATTACATCGGGCATCTATACACATGTCCCGGGAAGGCCGTCCGTCAACTCACTGTTGTGATAATAAAACGCCCCAACTGAGCACGGAGAAAGAATAACATCTTGTTTGTTTACCTATATTACCTATATATAACCCTAGGCGTGGGCTACATTCCGAATACCGAACATGGTAGAAGCTATCCAATTCTCGCTACACGAAATCCACCACATACACTGTCACACCACGATATAGACCTACAGGATGGAATTACCCTTAAACCACCCAATCAAATAAAACAATAATATACATTGCCAATCACAATGTTCATCTGGCCATTACCGGGCGGAACACAATGATCGGCTAAATGATGTGTCGTCACGTCAACTCAAGCCCCGCTCCCCCTCTCCCCCCCCCCACCCCGCTCCGCCCCATCGACAGCCCCACCGTCCTACCTGTAGTTTCTTGAAATCCTCTTCCTCCTTTCGGCGTGCTGCCTCCATGTCTTTCTTCTCCAGCTCCTGGGCCAACAGGCAATCCTCCTGCTCGCTCACTGCAAGCCACCAACAACACAGTGCAATACTAACTCAGCAACGTTACATTGTGCTCACAAGCCACAGAAGTCACCCGGAAACTTCATCATGGACAACCTAACCGCTACATACAAGGTGGGGTAGATCACATGTAGGAGGAGGCGGGAGTAAGTTGGTGGCTCATTGCTTTCCCGTACCCAGGATAACTGTCAGCCGAATGTGATAGACGCTTAATCGAGTTGTACATGCAGTACAAGTTTGCATTTAAAATTATCAGACACATTTAAAGTGGAAGTGACAAGGGGCAGCAGAGCAGAATGTCATTATAACACCCCAGCGACCCACCCTCATCCCCCCAGACTACCCACCAGGAGTCTGCTGCGCTGAGAAGTGCCCCTCCACGTGGTTCTGGAGGCTGAGGGCGTCTGAGAATCCCATGCCGCAGACGGGGCAGGGAGTGGTGGGGGAGGGGTCGCCGGACTGAGGAGTGACCCCCCTGGACCGGTCCGGGCTGAGGATATCCGCGTGCTGGCCGTGCACGTGCATCTCCAGGGCCGGCCCGCTGGTGCTGACCAAGCCACAGAACGGGCATTGGAGCGGACTCGGCAGGGCAGACCCGTGGCCGGAACCGCGGTCGTCCTCGCCCTCAAGGATGTTAGCTGTCTGGGGTACAGCGGGCCGGCCGCCTGCGGTCTGCCGGGTCGCTGTCGTCTCCTTGTTCAGGTCGTTAAACCCGCGTCTGGACCGGATCAGTGGATCAGGATCAGAGTCCGGGTGCCGATCCCGAAGGCCGGATTTTTCCGGAGCCTTGGTCGGTGTCAGATGATCCAGGTGGGCCACGTTGACGTGGGTGGTGATGTCGGCAGCGGTCGACGTGCTCCAGCCGCACAGCGGGCAGCTGTACGACCCGCTACCGGACCCCCCATTCTTGTTCTCCTTGGTCGCCGCCTCGCCGCCCCCGTAGCCGTCGCCGCCGCCGCCGGGCACACACCGGCCAGGGGCCCGCCGACCCTGCTGGCTACAAGCCGCGCCTCCACCCTGAGACACCTGCAGGGAGAGCTTGGCTCGCTTCAGAGATCCGCTTCCGAAGCCTTCGCATCCAACGCCGTTGGCGGAGGAAGACTTTTCATTCGGCGTGTTGGTTTCGTTACCAACCTCCATAGCAACGAGAGCATCCGGGTACTGATACCGCCTCTCCCCCCACACTGCGGGTGCTCCTGATCCAGCAGTATCTTGCGGTGTGTGCTTTTTACCCGCATCTTTAAGTTGCACAGCGGCTGTGTAACGAGTTAACACGCTATCGGGCTTCGATATGTTGTCATAGCTGGACCCTTCCTTGGTTGACGGGCTCCCGTTGCTGGTCTCCATGTCCGATACGTCACTTCCACATTCGCCGGGAAGCGTACAACCACTTTGGCCCCAACCTGCCCTTTTAGAAGGCTCGTTGCTTTCTGCTTGTAGCTTAGACGGCGACATAAAATCCAAATGGTGGCTGTTGACGTGTAAAGTCATCTCTTCCAAGGTCGTTCCTTCAAGGTCACAAAAGGGGCAGCTGACCTCACCCTCCACATGCTCAATCAGGACATGTGACCTCATCTCGCTCTCTGTTAAACCGTCTTGACCGCAAATATCACAGATAAAGGTTTCTTTACAGCTACGGGGGGCCACTACCCCTACCTGCGGGTCCGGGGGTTGTGCCTGAGGCGGACCTTTCTCGGCCACCATCTTCGATCCAATCCCTTTTTTCGGTTCGCCCTCATACGGCATTTTCAGCTTCTCTCGTCTGAATGACAAGCACCTGTAACATGAACAAGAGAAGAATCAAAGAACTGTACACGAAAAGCCATTTTTCATACGATAGGATGATATGCATATGGCATAGGTTCGCATCGCGAGGTGGGTTGATCTCAGCACAACTCTTGTCCATATCATGTCCGACCCTTTACGTGAGGATAGGATTGGAGATTTGTGCTGAGATAGACCCATCTGGAACGAGAAGCAATGTAACATGCATCTTCTCACACGAACCAAAGTAAATTTCACCAAATCGAGAAGTTTGACAAATACTCAGTCGCAGAGTGCGGGGTGGGTTTATCCCGGACCTGGTGTCACAATGGACTGGCGAAAAGTGACTTGAAGAGGCGTACTATCTGTACGTCATACACATAGATTTGCACGATAAATATATAACATTTTCCCCCAAAGTAAAAAGACAACAGAATGCACCAACATGTCTGCGATCAGTGTCGCAGAAGGGCAAATACGAAAACTAAATCAACAAACTACAAGTCATTTCCTATTGTTCTCTCCAGCCACTCGGCGCGGACCGTTGACGCGGGCAGCTTGCACAGCTATTGAGCGGTGAAGCTATAGCCAATAGTTTGCACGTAGGATCTAGTGACCCTCGGGCCGCAACGGAGATTGCTTTTGACACCAGTGCGTTCCTGTGAGGGCGTGACTCTGAGACCCCGTCAGCGGCCATGACGGGGCGGAATACGGGCAGGCCTGGTGGACAGGACAAGGGGAGAGAGGTGGCGGGGAAGGGGGGGGGGGTTATAGGGAGAGGGGAACAACTCACAAGGAGGTCTTATCAAGAGCATTAACTACAGGAGACGGAATACCGGACACGGCTGAAGTACGGGGCATTAACTACAGGAGACTGAATACCGGACACGGCTGAAGTACGGGTCATTAACTACATGAGACGGAATACCGGACACGGCTGAAGTACGAGTCATTAACTACAGGAGACCGAATACCGGACGCAGCTGAAGTACGGGTCATTAACTACAGGAGACGGAATAGCAAACACGGCTGAAGTACGGGTCATTAACTATAGAAGGCGGAATACCAGACACGGCTGAAGTACGGGTCATTAACTACAGGAGACGGAATACCAGACACGGCTGAAGTACGGGTCATTAACTACATGAGACGGAATACCGGACACGGCTGAAGTACGGGTCATTAACTACAGGAGACGGAATACCAGACACGGCAGAAGTACGGGTCATTAACTACATGAGACGGAATACCGGACACGGCTGAAGTACGGGTCATTAACTACATGAGACGGAATACCAGACACGGCAGAAGTACGGGTCATTAACTACATGAGACGGAATACCGGACACGGCTGAAGTACGGGTCATTAACTACAGGAGACGGAATACCAGACACGGCAGAAGTACGGGTCATTAACTACATGAGACGGAATACCAGACACGGCTGAAGTACGGGTCATTAACTACATGAGACGGAATACCGGACACGGCTGAAGTACGGGTCATTAACTACAGGAGACGGAATACCAGACACGGCAGAAGTACGGGTCATTAACTACATGAGACGGAATACCGGACACGGCAGAAGTACGGGTCATTAACTACAGGAGACGGAATACCAGACACGGCTGAAGTACGGGTCATTAACTACATGAGACAGAATACCGGACACCACTGAGGTACGGGGCATTAACTACAGGAGACGGAATGCCAGACACGGCAGAAGTACGGGTCATTAACTACCGGAGACTGAATACCAGACACGGCTGAAGTACGAGTCATTAACTACAGGAGACGGAATAGCAAACACAGTTGAGGTACGGATCATTAACTACCGGAGACAGAATACCGGACACAGCTGAAGTACGGGTCATTAACTACAGGAGATTGAATACCAGACACGGCTGAAGTACGGGTCATTAACTATAGAAGACGGAATACCAGACCCGGCTGAAGTACGGGTCATTAACTACAGGAGATTGAATACCAGACACGGTTGAAGTACGGGTCATTAACTATAGAAGACGGAATACCAGACACGGCTGAAGTACGGGTCATTAACTACAGGAGACGGAATACCGGACACGGCTGAAGTACGTGTCATTAACTATAGAAGACGGAATACCGGACACCACTGAGGTACGGGGCATTAACTACAGGAGACGGAATACCAGACACGGCTGAAGTACGGGTCATTAACTACAGGAGACGGAATACCAGACACGACTAAAGTACGGGTCACTAACCACAAAAGACGGAATACCAGACACGACTAAAGTACGGGTCACTAACCACAAAAGACAGAATACCGGATACGGCTGAGTCATGGGTCAACCAAAACAGGACAATACTGGACAGATCTGAAGTATGGGACATTAACTATCGGATATGGCTGAAGTATTAGGCATTAACTGCTGACTACAGAATACCGAATATGTCTGAAGTACGTGACATTAACTACATGTCAGATAGAACCAGCCAGGGCTGAAACGTCGGGCACTCAGTAGGCCTACACAGTGGCACGGTCCCATGACTTAATAATGAAAAAACAAAAATGTTTGGAAACACAGCAGGCAGCCCACACCAGTGGATTATTGATGTGAGGGTAAAGCTTCCCCAGCGACGCCAAGCATGCCACGCCTCCCATTCTAAGCCCCTAATTCCCGATGCACCTTTCCAAAGCCATACGGCTGGTATGCTCTCTGTGGCTCCAGCCCATGGGTGCAAACACATACACAGCGCTGGAGCGAGCCAAACACCCGGTCTCAAGACAAATAGAACGGCTGGCAGTCGGTTCCCGTAGGGATTCTGAACTGTACCGTCCTGCACTCATCACACATACACACACACATAGATAATTCACCATCGAGGGTTGTGGAATAACGCGAGAAGTCCGCGAGAAACCTGGTCCTCGATTAATATATTTCGGTACATTGCCTGCCACTAGGGCGCGGCGGTTGTTATTAAAAACAAACATAAAGAAACATACACGCAGCCTTCTACGTAGAGCGGAGAGAGGCATTTCGTCGCGACGTGGTGGTATCATAGCCGATATGGTGCCTCGTGGTCCCACCAATACGTAGAAGTCAGGAAGAAGTAAATAGCGGCACGCGACACAGGCATATTGGAAAAATCGACATACACTGACCCCCAATTCCGACCCCGAGGATCTGAAAAAGCGACATCGACACAGATAGAGGCATTTTAAATAAAAAACACACGGAACGTTGTTAAAATTCGACATTCGACATTGTGAATTGTAAAGAATCGACACTGGACACTGGATCCCCCTCCTACTTCCAGACCCCTGTCGATCCCCAGTATAAACCTCGACAGACATGGCTCTTCATACTTTAAAATGTTTGGGTTTTGTGGACGGCCAAGAAATGTCTAGACTGAAAGACCAACGGTGGCGTGTAAAATCCATATTGGCCCCACATGTCTCGCCTAACACACGCTCAATATATAAATGTACATTTATGTTAGCCAACCCGTCGCTTGGTAAAGGTGCGTGAACATAGCTATACTTGATAAATAGCTATATTGCTTGCAATTCTGCATGCAATGGCGCAATAAACTGCTATTTTAATGACATTTGAAGTTGACTGGGGTAATATTTTCGGCAGCTACGACAAGCTGTCGGGACTAGGTCTGGCTACGAGACATGTGATACTCTGCAGATACATGAAACATAAGCATTTAGGCGAGACAGTACCGTGAAGCCGACTGCACACATCCCATCTGTCCTCCTGCCACACAATCCGACCACAACAATATGGTTCCACAGTCCCTGGCTATCTGGAGCATGAGGATGACAGAAGGACGCCTGGTAAGCTCTCGCCACGTCACTGCAATTCCATATCGCACATGTTTTAATCCTCAGCGTCCTTTTTCTCTCCCACGACTTCTTCCATTTGCGCTGCCCGCCGCTGACGAAAGTAAGCCGTTGACCGACCTGTTGCTGAAAGCTTCCCTTCTAGTCGTTAACCCACGACAAAGCTAGCTCTCATGTTTGGATGGAATGGTTCCGTTTCTTTCACTTAAATCTAATAGACGAACCTAACATTGTTAACCATCACCCGACTGGTCCGGTATTCGACCGACCGCGTGTCATCCCGAAACCCGCCGTCTGCTGTGCGCTATTTCCCGCCAAACCCAGGCTTTAGGGCAGACGACCCAATCCGACGACTCCCGCCAAAGAGCCGGCGTAGTCTATTGATCGCTAAAGGGCTGCGAGAGTGACGAGGGGGCTCAGGGGCAAGGCGATCGCATGGGATGGCATACAGCGACTGACTTAATGCCATCTCCCCACACCCCACCCCACTCCACCCACCCTTCCTCCTCACTCCCGCTTCCTCTCCTCCCTCACCGCGCCCACCCAGATACCTCGTCCTGCTGTGTAAACCACCGCTACAAGCTCCATGGAAAGCGATTTTGTACAATTCTGAAGACCACTTTCAGGTATGGTCGTCAGGATCGAATCGCGGATTGGGCGTAAGCATCTGGCAAAGACATGATTAGTATTTGCAAAGTGTCCTATAATCCCTCCCTACCCCCTGGCCATATAAGCAGGATGAAATGTGACGATTGCTCTATTTAGTGCGTGTATTGTTGGGCAGCATTGCGTTGTACTTAGGCGTGGCGCAAGGACAGGAGATGAGAGATGTTCACCAACGCGGTTCGGGGACAAGGAATGATAAGGAATAAGGAATGATAATGAAGGTCTCAAAGGGCGGTTGGCATCCAAGGCACCATGATTAGAGTAGTTTCGGCCGGTGTCCAACAAGGATCGATTTGGTGGAGCCAACGAGGTGCACTTACAAAGCGCTAAAGGGTACAGAATTTATAATCCCTAGCGCCACGCCGACCGTCTTAGCACAAAATGTAAAAACGTTGTTTTCGGCTAAAGACAGGACATATATCGACTGAGTGCCTGCATGCATAGGGTGCAGCGCAGGGGCGGATCAAAGAATTTGACAATGGAGTGGGTCACTGAAAACTTGCTAATCGGGGGGTATGGGAGGGGAAAAGAGTAAAAATGACCTGGCCAGGGGGGGGGGGGGATCAACACCTCTGATGGGTTTGATTTTTCATGAAAATGTCATATATATAAGAAATTAACACAAAGAACCACATACCATATACTCCATACCCCTACTATAATCAAAACTTGTTGTAATGAAAGGAATGGCTGCTCAGGAAGTACTACATACCTTCAACTGGCTGCTAGCTGTCCTGGGTGTGCCCCCTCCTTGTAGGGTAACATGGAAACCTGTTTTTCATTGAATCTCTACTCCAAAACAGGTGTGGACCAATTTCTGTTCCTAACATAATCAGATATTTTTTTATATGTAAGGTATAATAATGGGTACATCATGAAACAATACTAACCATGGGTAATTGATACTACAAGCATAACAGTATAAAAGGTTTGTAATGGTGATGAACTAAACAAAAAGAAATAGATATTGTTACTTCAGCAGCAAGTGGTAAATTTTTTAATTCAGAATTAATTTTGTTAATGAAAGAAAATCCCAGGTTCTGTTACTATTAGTATCTTCAGTGCACAACGGTACATCTGCACATAGCCAAACTTGTGGCGCTATTGGCGAGAACAAATCCACGCACACAGAATAAGGGTGGGCCAGGCAAACTAAAAGTTACTCCCATACGAGACAATATAACAATAGCGCAAGTTTGCGGGGCGTTAGGCAATTTTATTGGCCCGACATCAAGCTGTAGCAGCCCGCCAATTTTTATTATGGGATAATGAAAATGAAGGACTGCTAGAGCTTGATGAAGGGCCAATAAAATGCCTAATGCCAAGCAAAACTCGCGCTATTACTATTATTACGAGTTGAATTTAAATTAAAGGCGCTGACTTGTCTCTGCTTCTTTGGTTTAATTTCCGCATGCAACGACCAAATTAAAACATTTTGGGACTGACTGTCCGCAAATCGCAAGCCTTTCCACATATAGTTTGCCAGTGGCATTGTTGATACCATAGATCGTTGTTAAGAAACATGGCACATGCAACTAGTCATGGAAGCGGGCCATTTAAAGCTATAACTACAATTCGTTTGTGCATGATGTCATGTTTCATTGTTCTACGCAGCATCGCTACGGCAACGATTGTTGATTGCATGGGCAGCAGGGCGGTTTGGGTCAGAATACAGCATTTTAGCGGCCTTCAGATTTAATGCTATTGTACTAGTTAGCATGCCCACCAACTCGTAATAATATATGTTGCTCCACACAACAATTGTTCATGCAACCAATAATGTTGCCTGTATAGGAATTCTAAGGCATGACCACAGGCACAGTAAATCAGTGGAGGGGTGGGTATGGGGCCCCCACATCATATACAAAACACTGTGGGGGTCCTTTCCCACCTTCCCTCCACTGATTTACTGTGCCTGTGGGCTAGCCTGAAAATCAGATGTTAATGTTGTGAGATTTAGTGTAGTTGCGGAATGCATTTAATTTGTTGAACTAGACTGTACAAAGTACAGGCCACAGGCGCAGTAGATCAGTGAAAGGGGAGGGGGGCAGCAGGTGGGGGGGGGGGGAGGCCCCACATGTGTATTTTGTTTACTCTATAGGGCTCCCTACACCACCACCCCCCCTCCACTGATTTAGTATGCTGTGCAGTAAATCAACTGACACAGAGAGAAGTACGGGGGTCAGGGGAAGGGGAGAGTTGGCACTGACTACTAACCCTCTCTAGCTGTGTCAGTCGATTTACGGTGCATGTGGCCTGTACTGTGTAGTCTATTTCAACAAATTAAACTCTGTCCGCTCCTATACATAGAATCGATAGTGTGTGACTGAAGTACTTCATGTACGGTCAAGGTTTCATATTTTTTATAAGTTTTATATGCAGGGGTCGGGAAGGGGTAAATGGCAACATATAACACAGGGATATTTTTAAAAATCAACATTTAACATGGATCCCATAACTTTAATTGACACTGAGGATCTGAAAAATCAACATTGACACAGATAGTGGCATTTCAGAAAAAGTGACACTGACATTGAATTTTGTGAATAATCGACATTCAACAGTTAGAGTTTAAAAAAAATTGACACTGGACACTGCACCCCCACTTCCCAGGTGCTAGACCCTAGGCCTAGCGGCCCTACACCTGATGTAGGCGGACCAGTATATAATATATGTTGACAGAAAGAAGTTTCAGCGCTTTGCCTTTGCCACTTTGTACAGCGCAATTGACATCATTGAGCCCTCATAGCCAATATATCCTCATTTGGGGCTGTCTATATGAAGGAACCGAACGTTTTAGTGATTACAAATCATACTTTGGACGTTGCGTGACGACAAAGCCGAAAACATATCGCGCCTGCAGACAGCTGATGTTAACGTCGCACGCCACTAATCGCGGGTTGCGACTCGTAAGAGGGCGCCATCGTACGGTTCGCTTCAGCAAGAGATTGATATCATAACGCAATCCGTTTCTAAACAAAAAGGCCGCCCGGTTTAAGCACAGGAGCCTCAATCTTGGGTGGGTTGGGCGGCTTCACCCAGATGTCATAATAGTCTTATTATGATATATGGGTGTAGCCGCCCCCCCCCCCACTCCCGCCCACCCACCCACGATTTGAGGCTTCTGTGGTTTAGGTCACACACCATATTGAAACCATCCCCGTGGTAAGTAATCGAAAAACCCATATTTCATGCAGTCCCATATCTTAGAGAAAAATCGGTACCCATGTCTGATTATTTGAGCTATAGGGAATTATAGAGAAAGCATCCAACTGTATTTAAAAAGCATGCAGAACATAGGTTGACGTGTGGAGCTACCATTTTTCTTTTTCATTTCGCACATGTTCGCCAATTAATAACTCGCATGTGCCGATGCAGCCTCCATACCAATTTAACCTCTATACATGGTTTGGTTGCCACTGTTTGCGCCACTCTCTCTAAGTACCACCTAACCCAGCACATCCCCTCCTCCCATTATTCACTTGAAACAATCCGCCATATACCGCCCCCCCCCCCCCTCCCCCCCGCGCCTTCATCCCTTCATATCCGGCCTCGGGATTGACCCCCCACCCACCCACTACCTCCGTCCCCATTGTTCTGCGCCACCGACGCTGGCCCTGCCCCTTCCACCTTCGACGTGCAGATTTTTTTTTATTTGCAAATAAAACCGTGGCGGGCAGATCATACCAGCACAATTTAATTCGGAACACTTAAAGTTGCCTATTTACATGCGCCTTCTTAGATTTTTTACATTTTAGAATCAAGACTAAAAGTATCTAAATTGTATGAAGCACATATGTTTTATATCTCGCTGAGTCTGTAAAACAACCATTTTAACATAAAACTGCGCAGACTATAGTTTATCGCGCGGACGTCCTAGTGATCATCGAGCCGCGGTCACATCACACAGCGATATAAATTAAGCCGGCCACCAATTTCTGCTCCGGTGGCAAAAGTTAGCTTCTCTCCGGATAGGAGAGAGGCTTTCAGGATTTAAATTCAAGACAGAATATACTTATTTGACACGGAGAAGTTATTGGTAATATAAAAATTACAGAACATATGGCTTTTATACTTATACCATACTAGCTTGTGCTCCGGCCTGGAGCATAGTGATAATCCGTAGCCTTGAGGAAGAAATACAACCGTTTAAAGATGCATGTGGAGTTGTTTTGCTGTTTTTGAATGCCAAATTTGCGTATAAGAACACAAACCTAAGGCCTTAAGGTTCATAACAGACAATAAACACCTACCATATCGCTCACCAATTATCTGCCAATGAGCAAAACATTTCAAATTAATGAATTGTCCGCCACAAACATGAAAACTTGTGCTGATTTGAAACGTCATAAACGTGTGTACACCGGTGCAACCGACAGGGGGCCCAAGCGCTAAATTATATGAGACAATAGAAGCATCCGGAGCGCCACTTTTTCTTTGGCGGTGGCCGTTGACACTGCTTGTGGTGAAAGGTAACATTTCCTGTTTATGTTTATTTTGGCCTCGTTCGCAAACGACAGCTAGTCGACTATTTCTTGATCTAGATTTCGCCATTGCGCCTGCGCATTACAGCCTAAAGCCGAACGCGGGATAGTCGAAAAGGGTTGACAATCTGTCTCATGGCGGAAATAACAACAATAACAAGCACCTTTAACCGCCGTGTTACCTGACCCTATTGTGAAAAATCCTGGATCGTCACTGAATTGTATTACAAAGATATTTTACCCTGTGTTCTTCAGCTAGAGCCTCACTGTATCGGCTTGGTGACCGCAGAAATGCAAGGGACCCCCCCCCCCCCCCCCAAAAAAAAATCTAAACAGTTCGATCATGTGAACATTTAGCACGAAAACATGACAAATTGGCAAAATAAGCAATTACGTATGAACCATGATATATATTAATTCGTTTAAATGTATATAAACGAAGTTACAGATCAAGTATACGCCACAAAGATGACGCGAACACCGCTTATATACTGCTCATTTCCCTCCGCCATCTTGGACGACAATCGACCAGAGGAACCGTGGGTGGCGGCATGGTTCGTTCTAGTCGACTAGATGGTTGGACTAATCACCGTTCGGCAGCCAAATCGTCAACCATTAGTCGACTAGCGGTCGCTTGCGAACGAGGCCTTTGGTACAGACGGTCAGCTCCACATGCAGCTTTAAACGAAAATGTCGGGTTCTCGGAAACTCCGAAGTTTTTTTTTTATTCTCGACAGTTAAAGCACAACTGTTTTGGTTCTGACTACCCTAGACAATTCTGAAAAAATTAAAGAAACTCCGTGAATAAAATAAAAAGGAAGCAATACAACTGTTCAAACCAAAATGTCTGGTTCTCAGAAACTCCGAAGGTTTTGTTTTTTATTTTCGACAGTATATAAAGGCACAACTGTTTTGGTTCTGACTACCGTAGACACTTCTGAAAAATTAAAGAAACTCCGTGAATAAAATACCATGTATACTATATTTCATCCCACTATAATATAGATATATATAATATATATATATATATATATATATATATATATCGTATTTGCCGACCGTCGTGATCAAGGATTTTCATTCATCGTGAACTGGGAATTGTTATGATTTACGGGTGCATCGGGAAATCGCTAATTTATATAATGTATCCGCCCTTTCCTTGTATGCGGGAAAGGTCTGCTTTTAATTCATCGTTACCGGGGAATAAAGAAATGTATTCATCGTGATGCAATTGATAACTATAATACAAGACTTACTCTGACTTGTCACTACGCTTAATATCAATTGCTGCGTATAATTCGTGTGACGAGTCGACTATAAATGTATGTTCACATCCAACGCATTTTCTGGATTCGGAGCTACAGAACAAGCCTGTGAACAATTTCTATAATTTTATCGTTTCAAGATAAACGAAAATCTCGCGTCTGCGCATAGATGGGGAAATATGACGTGGTGTGGGGAACCAATCAACCAGGCAGCCGTTTTGATTGAAGGTTTTGGCCGGGCACTCGCCCGTGGACGTGACAGTCGTATCAAACAGTTACGGTGGCACAACCTTAATATACGCTAAGCCCTATACTATATTAATAAGACTTCTCGTAAATAAATTTAGTATCGAACGACTTTATCAGATCGACAATCAGTGCATCTGTGCATGGTTAATTTTGTTTTCCGTCCTTGTTCAAAGGCTATCATCCAGGTTGGCGCAATTGCCCCCAGGCAAGCCCGCTTCTCTAGGGGCACAACGGTAACAATGTTAAAATCCTTCGACGTTAGTAGGGAATCGACTGTAGCTTTTATTATAATGTGGGCGCGTACAATAATAGTGCTTACGTATTCCATATACCTTGTTCTATCTTCTGACATCAAGACAGTGTGTCAACACTAGATTGTTGGAGTCATATTTTTGTGAACAAATGTTGGAGCATGCGATTTTTCCCTACCAACCGCAATGCGTATGCAGCGCCACCTGGCGAATCCCGCCACTATTTGAACCATTTCTAGCCTGGGTCCCAAACATGTTTTCGGCTGTACGACCAAGCGTACCAAGCGAATAAGCGCTGTCGCTGGGTAAATGGGTCTTCTTTGCTGAAGGTGTCTCTCCTTAATCGCTGGATGAATTTCCACTTTTCCTGTTCTTCCTTTTCCTTTGCACTTTGTTCCAAAATTCCGACATTGTCTCGGGGTGTTTTGCTAGATAATGTGGTAATTTTCAACGATGAAGCTTCGCTTAATATGATTCAAATCGTGGATAGATGTCAGAGCTTATAAAGCACGTTCTCGCTCGCTTGGTGTTGGCTATCTACTATCTATCAAACATATCGTCATTATGTGTTCACATTGACATCAAACATATCGTCGTCATGTGTTCACATTGACATCAAACATATCGTCGTCATGTGTACCCAGGGGCCGTATATATATCGTCGTCATATGCCACATTGTTATCAAAACATATCGCCGTCATGTGTACACATTGACATTAAACGTATATCGTCGTCATGTGTTCACGTTGACAATATACGTATCGTCGTCATGTGTACACATTGACATCAAACATATCGTCGTCATGTGTACACATTGACATTAAACATATCGTCGTCATATGTACACATTGATATCAAAACATATCGCCGTCATGTGTACACATTGATATCAAACATATCATCGTCATGTGTACACATTGACATCAAACATATCGTCGCCATGTGTGCACGTTGATATAAAAAAATATCACCGTCATGCGTAAACATTGACATCAAATATATCGTCGTCACGTGTGTACACATTGACAGCAAACAAATCATCGTCATGTGTTCACATTCATAACAAATATATCGTCGTCATGTGTTCACGTTGACATCAAACATATCGTCGTCATGTGTACACATTGATATCAAACATATCATCGTCATGTGTACACATTGACACTCAAACATATCGTCGTCATGTGTACACATTGATATCAAACGTATATCGTCGTCATGTGTTCACGTTGACAACATACAATCTCTGTCAGGTGTACACGTTGACAACATACAATCTCCGTCAGGTGTACACATTGACATCAAACATATCGTCGTCATGTGTACACATTGACATCAAACATATCGTCGTCCTGTGTACACATTGACATCAAACATTTCATCGACAAGTGTCCACATTGATATCAAACATATCGCCGTCTTGTGCACACATTGATATAAAACATATCATCGTCACGTGTACACAATGACATCAAACGTGTATCGTCGTCATGTGTTTACTTTGACAACAAACGTATCATTCCTTATGTGTACACATTGAAATCAAACATATCGTCGTCGTGCGTACACATTGACATTAAACATATCTTCGTCATGTGTACACGTTGACATGAAACATATCGCCGTCATGTGTGCACATTGATATCAAACATATCGTCGTCATGTGTACACATTGACATTAAACATATCGTCGTCATATGTACACATTGATATCAAAACATATCGCCGTCATGTGTACACATTGATATCAAACATATCATCGTCATGTGTACACATTGACATTAAACGTATATCGTCGCCATGTGTTCACGTTGACAATGTACGTATCGTCCTCATGTGTACACATTGACATCAAACATATCGTCGCCATGTGTGCACGTCGATATAAAAAAATATCACCGTCATGCGTAAACATTGACATCAAATATATCGTCGTCACGTGTGTACACATTGACAGCAAACAAATCATCGTCACGTGTTCACATTCATACCAAATATATCGTCGTCATGTGTTCACGTTGACATCAAACATATCGTCGTCATGTGTACACATTGATATCAAACATATCATCGTCATGTGTACACATTGACACTCAAACATATCGTCGTCATGTGTACACATTGACATCAAATATATCGTCGTCATGTGTTCACGTTGACATCAAACATATCGTCGTTATGTTTTCACATTGATACCAAACATATCGTCGTTATGTTTTCACATTGACATCAAACATATCATCGTCATGTGTACACATTGACATCAAACATATCGTCATGTGTACACATTGACGTCAAACATATTGTCGTCATGTGATCACATTGATCTCAAACATATCTTCGTCATGAGTACACGTTTGCATCAAACATATCATCGTCATGTGTTCACATCGACATAAAACATATCGTCGTCATGTGTTCACATTGATATCAAACATATCGTCTTCATGTGTTCACATTGACATCAAACATATCGTCGTCATGTGTACCCAGGGGCCGGCCTGGTAGCTCATTGGGCCAAAGCGCTCGCATTGAGTGCTCTGGTCACCTGAGAGCCTAACGGCACGTGGATCGATGGTTTGAGCCCCGCTGTGGCCATGTCTGTGTGGTCGCAGGATAAAGATCCCATGAGCCTCTTCGCAAAGAGTAGGGGGTTACCCCGGGGACATGGCTCCACTCTCCCTTCCTTCTCCCATAGACGCGATATGACCAAAAGTGGTTAAAGCCGCCTGAATATACAACCATTCATGTGTACACATTGACATCAAACATATCGTTGTCATGTGTACACATTGACATCAAACATATCTTCGTCATGTGTACACATTGACATCAAACATATCGTCGTCATGTTGACACATTGACATCAAACATATCGTCGTCATGTGTTCACATTGACATCAAACATATCGTCGCGCTGCCAGTAAAGATCGGTCGGATCTGTATGGAGTTGAGCAGACTCGCGAAATGGACTTCTTAAATCGACATGAAACATGGCTGACCTCCCTCCACCCCTTCAGGGCCATGGCAGTTATAGGGCTTTCTCAGGGAGTTTTAATTAACTCATAACTCAATACTTAATCAATACATTAACTCAATACAGCGAATTCGCCACGCATCCTCCTGAAGTTCCGGCGGTAGTGGGGTTTGAGGGATTAGACGGAGCTGCCGGAAGCCCCACCTTCGCGACACCAGCCCGAAAGCTCTACGTTTGGGACAGTGGAGAGGGGGCAGGGGGAGGGTGTTAACTTTTGGAGCTACCGCAAAGAGACATGACGTCCCAGAGCGGTCCCGGCGGACCGGGTTCGGCTCTTGTTGATACCTCCTGCCTGCCGTGAGAGTTACTCAAATACACGATGACATGCATCGAGACCCACGGCTTACGGCATGAGCGAAAATTAGCATTACTTTCGCGAGACTTGCTTATATGCTTCGCCAGTGACCATTATTCATGTTGTTGGCTGGTTTCTTTACCACTGCTTTGTATCCATATACGGTGTTTGTCGCGAAAATTTACCTTTTCTGTTCACCTGTCAGTCCATCTTTCCCAAAGAAGGTATTGCAAAAAAACAAAAAAACAAAACAAATCCTGTCCCCTATCTCACAAATCAAACATCCAAGCATGTCGCCCTGTGGGAGTCCGTTAATAGGTCAGCGTCGATCAGAATGTCGATCGTGCAGAGGTTGATGAGTTATGTGATAGTCTTGAAATAACGATTAAAACCTTTATCTGCACGAAAATATAATTGCATGGTTAATCTAATTGTGTGATGAAGTAACCGCGACGCACCGATACCATTGATATCACATCTATCACCCAAATCCAATAAACATCAGACACAAAGATTTAAACACCATGAGACACCATGAATGCAGACAGCCGACAAAGTAGGCCCTACATAGGCCAGCCCAATTCCTACGGCGTGTATGGGTATTTGTTCAAACCTGACATACCAGGACCGCTTTGGGTCTGTTGTGCCTGCAGTGAGTGTGGAGTTAGCAGGTTACTTTCAGATTCCCCGAATATCCCCAAATCCATCCCAAACTGACAATGCATAGGGGTACATCAACTTCATACAGCTCCTAGGCTACCCAATCACGCAGTAAAATCAATGACGTCATTGTTCTCTCACGGCGTTATTTTACTGTAAGGTGGGATAATAATCACATGGAGTAATCGATTATCCTTTCCTTGGGGGAAAATCGTTGTGAACATCCATTTCGCCGACGTGGAACGCGCGTTCTCGGCAGAAAATACAAGAATAGTGTCTGGTGTAGGCAGAAAAACTGCATTTAGGAATGGAAACATGCATATGCATTTCTCGGCCGATGTCTGCAAATGACAACGCCGTTTCGGTGATGCTGACTGCGAATGGCAACCACATAATTAATTTATTAATTATTTCATTAGTCTGATATTGTTCACATTAATGAGGTAGATGGCTATGGGGCGGGCAAATCGGGCATGGTGGAGGTGGGGGGGGGGGGGGGGCGTGGAGGGCGGGGGCACTGTTCCAGTGCATTAACTTTAAGACAAAATTATGTTATTGAGATATGCAAAGGATATTTTATAATTAAAGCATTGTGGACATTAAAAACGTCAGCGGAGGACAAGTCGTTCAGAAGGGCGAATTATCCAGCGTAATGCGAGCTCTACCGTTAGCTACAATCGGAATATAATATGTCAATGTCCGAGAAGTTGTCATGTGCGATTTTACAATGCACACTAAAAATTCTATTAAATTCACTTAGATGCAACTTTTACTTGACTGTTAACCCACATAGTGTATAAAAAAAACCAAACCTATTTGCATTATTGATGAAATAGTGAAAAAATGTGGACAATTCCGCCGAGGACGAGATGTTAACCGCCGACAACGGGCATGTTGCCCGAGAAAGGGATGATCGATTACACCATGTGCCATACGTATCTTCGTCATATGTTCACGTTGACAACATACGTATCGTCGTCATGTGTTACACATTGACATCAAACATATCGTCGTCATGTATACACATTGATATCAAAACATATCGCCGTCATGTGTGCACATTTGTACCAAACATATCGTTGTCATGTGTACACACTGACATCAAACATATCGTCGTCATGTGTACACATTGATATCAAAACATATCGTCGTCATGTGTACACATTGATATCAAAACATATCGCCGTCATGTGTTACACATTGATATCAAACGTATATCGTCGTCATGTGTTCACGTTGACAACATACAATCTCCGTCAGGTGTACACATTGACATCAAACATATCGTCGTCATGTGTACACATTGACATCAAACATATCGTCGTCATGTGTACACATTGACATCAAACATATCGTCGTCATGTGTACACATTGACATCAAACATTTCATCGACAAGTGTCCACATTGATATGAAACATATCGCCGTCTTGTGCACACATTGATATCAAACATATCATCGTCACGTGTACACAATGACATCAAACGTGTATCGTCGTCATGTGTTCACTTGACAACAAACGTATCATTCCTTATGTGTACACATTGACATCAAACATATCGTCGTCGTGCGTACACATTGACATTAAACATATCTTCGTCATGTGTACACATTGACATCAAACATTTCATCGACAAGTGTCCACATTGATATGAAACATATCGCCGTCTTGTGCACACATTGATATCAAACATATCATCGTCACGTGTACACAATGACATCAAACGTGTATCGTCGTCATGTGTTCACTTGACAACATACGTATCATTCCTTATGTGTACACATTGACATCAAACATGTCGTCGTGCGTACACATTGACATTAAACATATCTTCGTCATGTATACACATTGACATCAAACATATCGCCGTCATGCGAACACATTGACATCAAACATATCGTCGTCACGTGTGTACATATTGACAGCAAACATATCATCGACATGTGTTCACATTGATACCAAATATATCGTCGTCATGTGTACACATTGATATGAAAACATATCGCCGTCATGTGTACACATTGATATCAAACAGATCATCCTCATGTGTACACATTGACATTAAACGTATATCGTCTTCATGTGTTCACGTTGACAACATACGTATCGTCGTCATGTGTTCACATTGATATCAAACATATCGTCATCCTGTGCTCACATTGACATAAAACATATCGTCGTCATGTTTTCACATTGATACCAAACATGTCGTCGTCATGTGCACACATTGACATCAAACATATCATCGTCATGTGTACACATTGACATCAAACATATCGTCGTCGTGCGTACACATTGACATTAAACATATCTTCGTCATGTGTACACATTGACATCAAACATATCGCCGTCATGTGTGCACATTGACTTCAAACATATCACCTGTGAAAGTAGGCGCTGCTGTTGTCCTTAAGTTCAAAGTGAGCGACTGACAAGACCCTCTAGCGGAGAGTCATATGGTAACGGAGAGGAGGAACCAAGTCGCATTCACAGGTACCGGCATCCGCCAAAAACAAATATGGCGGACGACTGGTCGGGAACAGTTGTGTGCTCCAACATTTCTTCGCGAAAATATAACCGAAACAACCTTGTGTCGACACACTTTATTGATGTCAGATGATAGAAAAAAGTATATAGAATACGTAAACACTATGATTGTTCCAGCACACATCATAATAAAAGCTACAGTCGATTACCTACTAACGTCGAAGGATTTTAACATTGTTACCGATGTGCCCCTAGAGTAGTTCCGTGTGACATTTTCTAGGGAAAATTCCTTGAATTGGGCGATTTGGGGCTACCCCTAGAGAAGCGGGCTTGCCTGGGGGCACTTGCGCCAATCACCCGAGACCCACCGATCCCCTTCCGATGTACAGTTAACGCACTCTCTGCCTTCGACACTCCGCCAGGGTTCCATTATATCTCTGTTGTCGCCTACGTCCTCAATGCATTTTCACACTCGCTCGCCAGGGCGGCGCTGCGCAAATTGATTGTATTTTGAGGTATTGAGGTATTTTGCTGTATTAAATACACAAAGCTCGTTATTGTTAGGTTTTATTCTTGAAAACTAAAATGTTGCAAGAAATTACAGCTGATACCGTTTTTCAAGAATCTTGGGTCCGAAGCAGGCTAACTCGCTCAGTGTGATCAAATAGGTTTAAGGGGGAAATACATGAATAAAACGACGAATAAAATCATGTGAACCATATGTAAGACCTTATTTTGTTACTTGAAAGGCATGTGCGGGGTATATGAGGGCCCATATATGTAGTTACCCTTGTATCTGTCCGTTAATGTTGGGCGATAATATATGGATGTGGGCGATAATTTGTGAGCAATAAGTGAGTTTCCGTTCGCCACATTGGAACTACTCTTCCAACTCGTCACACGCGATCGATTAATCGCTCATTCTCTATTCTTGGACGAGCTCTTCTCGTCTTGGAAGAGTTGAATCGATTAGACTCTAACGGTGGATCGGAAGGAGATCGGAAGTACATCGGTGATTTACCCTCAGCCGATCACCCACGCCAAGCTGGGTTCGTGCTTTCGACGTCTCCAGAGGTTGAACATGACCAACTTGACCTGCGACTGAGGAACTGTCACGCAACACGGAGGGAAGAGACAACAGTCTAACCTCAAATTTCGTTATAACTACAACCTCAAAGCTTGTAAGCTCTCATAGGGGAATGGCTGGAACGGTTAAATTGTCAGCTTTTGGATTGCGGATTTGCCGTAACGTGTCATGCCGCCAATTTAGCAGGACAATACCTCGTCTGACTGAGAAGCCTGTGGCAGCAACAGTTAACTCGACGACGAGTCTCAAATCTGGAGATGATGTTACTGGTACGTAGATCTACGGTAGACTAAAACGACAGGCACAGTAAATCACAGTAAAAATGACACAGAAGACAGGGGTGGGGTGCATTAATACAAAAGTCAAAGTCAAGGATTGTGCTATGATTTTAACTGTTTTTATAATACAAACTAAGCTTATATTTCTTGCTAATTAACAGAATAAGGCCCCTTTGCACATCGTGCAATTAAGCAGAGTGCACTGCCACTGACTGGATATAGATCTATAGTATAGTTGGCATGGTTAATACCTACCATATATATCACAAAAATATTGTTTTACTGCTATTCAAAGCATTTGATTGGCTTCTTGGTACCATTCCTTTGAAGTATTATTATAAGGAGTCTGTATTTCTTCATAAATTTATCTTTAAATATTTTTGTTTAGTGTAGAGGCATATCTAGACAAAGTTATATCAAGAAGGAGCCTGCTTGAAAGTGGGTGCCGCTTCGGGAAAACTACCTGAAAAATAATATCATATCCAGTAATGGTATAGTTTGCATTATCACTCCTCCAAACAGGCTGTATTTTTGTAGATCTGTAAGATAAATGTATAGATTATGATTCTTTTACAATAACAAATTAATTTGAAAAATGTGTGTTCAAACCTTTTTAATGTGGAGATTTGGGTGCATTCATATCTTCTTCAGATTTAGCGCCAAAGCATCGACCGAACAAATTTGACAAGTATGTGCTGGTGTCTGCAAAAATGTTTGAATCAATGGATGCTGTACCAGATGTAGTCAGGTATGTTTTATATATGGCCATGAAGTTACTTTGTCTTTATAATTCTGTGAATGTACAAGATAATAATTATTGGAATTATATAGTACCCATAGCTTATCATTAGCCATTCGATCCAGACTATTGAAGTACTACAAAGGCTGAAAAAGGTACAATATGTGAACACTCATTTTCGTGGTCATTATGTTCCATCTGGTGTTGTATATGTTACTTTCCCTAAATCTAACCAATATTATGGAGTCTAGAAACTACATAGCTTCAGGTTAGAGGCACTGTCACCATGCAACCCTCCCCAGCTATAGACCAGAATGGGGTTTGGGTACATAGCATTTTACACATACATATATTCTTGCATGTGACAAGTTTGATCGATGCAGTTTAAATAATTTTTGTGAGCAGAATTATAATCTGATCATGGGAGTATTGTAAAGCGAGTTATATAATTATGTTATCAAATATGAAACTGCTTCAAAAAAGTTGTGGGTTCAATCCCCCATCATCCTTCTTTCTAAATCTGGAAAATGTGTAAAGTATCTTTGTTATCATTATTCCTTGAAAGTTTCTCGCGTGCATGTATATTGAATATTTGTATACTTTGACTGATGATCATGTTTTACAGCTATCCTAAAATGCGCCGTGCCAAAGACATGTTTCGCGTTCGTGGCATGATGTTCATGGTGGGATGCGCAGTGATGGGCTGCATCCTAATGATCTGGTCCGGGCGACGAGCCAGAGATGCCGGGGATAGTCTAGACAAGAGAGGCAAGGAATGGATTGAGAAGATGAAACAACAAGGCATAAAGGAACGAGAAAATGCAGCTGCTAAAGAGTGAAACCGTTTTTATAGACTTTTTCGAAACTTCGTTATTATGTCCTGCGCTGATGGTCTAGCTGTTTTGGAATGATGCTCATGTTGTGTTGATATTGGCTTTCATATTGGCATTCTCTGATTGGACTTGCAGATCTTTCCTGCTGGATCGATTACCTGTTATAACCGCGAGGACGTTCATATAGAGTAGTGTTCAGAGACATTGTTGGAAGTTCAATGTGGTCATTTCAGCTTCGTGTACAATGTAATTCAGGACACATTTTCTCAGAGTTGTCGCACGAAGGCAGACGGCCAAAATTTGGCATTGTCCAAAAGTCTGTTTTTTCTTTATTGTGATCCTGATATGTATGCATAAATTATTTCATTATCGCAGAAGCCCAACTACTTGGTCTTTTGGATAAACTAAAGTGTTTGGATAAACTATGCATTTCTCATTGTGATTTAACGAAATCCCATTTTGGCCATATGTAATACCGGTTATGTATATGACTTTTACATCTGAGGGATTGAAAGTCGAACACTAATGTTTACTCTAGTTGTTCGCTTATGATGGATCTATTGTGGAGATGACATTGCAAGAACTAAAGCGAACAATATTATTGCTTCCTAGATGAAGGTTTTAAAACTGGAAACTTGTAGATTGTTTTATTTATGTAATGTATGATCTGTATGAATGAAGATTTATCTTCAGAGAAACGAATGTTACTAGTGCAATGTGTGGTGTTTGATAACGAAAAAAACGACATACCTTTAACACACGTTGTTTTCGTCTTTATTGATTCTACGAACGTTTTACATATTTATTGCACGCACAACTTGAGATCCAAAACCAACAGAAGGGCTAAATGACAGTAACCAAAGCATGCCTATTATTTACGCCGGAAGCCGACGCTTGTGATTGATGCAAGAAAACATGATTTGTTATGGCTCTTCTGCATATAGAGTCGACGTCGATTTCTTTTAACGTCTAGCGGTAATAATCTGTGAATTAAAATACACCCTAAGTTTTAAACACATCGGGCGCAATGCGGGCATGCCCGCGCGGGTTGCGGGTACCCGCGCCCGCAGTGCCGGTTCGCAGGCGCGGGGCGGTCAGATCCATATCTGTGCGGGGCGGGCGCCGGCAGGCCTTTGCGGGCATGCCCGCATTGCGCCCGATGTCCCGCCCCGCGCAGATCTCCAGTGTATATACATGTATTAGTCCATGAGCCAAACAAATTTTACTACCAAATCCCGGAATACACCCTTTAAAGGTCTCTGTAATTATTTTTCCCTTTACCGTTTTGAATTTTGAAAAAGTGAAAAAGATAGGTCATCATGAATGGTTTGCTCTTTTTAAAAGCAAAACAAAAACAGATAACACGGTCGGTCCGTGTATGAACGTGCCATCTATTTCTTCTTAAGAAACAGAAATAGGTAAAACTTACTGATTTCCCATTACCTGAAGCGATATAAAAAAAGAGACCGGTCAACCTAATCAGTTACCTATTACCAATAAGCACGCAAAAATAAGTAAACCGACCCTTCTTCTTTTACCTGTTGACCACATACTTTTAGTTACTAGTTTTTAGTTACTGGTTACTGGATACCGAAATCGAGTTTGCTGACTTCATTCATATGGCCGGTCACCATGCAATTGATTAGTAATAGGAAAGAGAAAAGACCTATCCTGCTCATTCAAGCACTCAGAGGAACCTGAGAGCTGGCATGTTAGCAATTAAGCTTTGTTGAGCGGGTCTCTGATTACAGAGTACAGGTATTGTTAAAGACGTAACTATAGTGTGTTATGCCCATGATACATCTAGCGAAGTTTCGAAAACCCTGTGTCCGAAGTTTCAACATGTTTGAATTTGGGACACAAAGTGTCCATATCATTACGGCCATGATACGTCTAAGAGTTTCGGTTACTTTGGGTCCGAAACTTCGGTTACAAAATAACCGAAACTTTAGATGTATCATGGCCGTTAGCGAATTATTAGGACTTGTTTGAGCACATCGCAAAATTTGTGTCGTATAACAGTTTTCCTTCTAAGCGAGAGTGGAAAAATATAGATAGAGCATTAATTATAATCTATGCAAAGAGACTCACAACAACTTAATATAATTATTTTTATGGCTGTAACATACGGTGCAAAATAACTTAGCTGTTTCGATTCCTGAGTTATTGTTGTTTTTTTTGAAGCCCTGTAGCGTTATCGACTGCATAAAAAAAGGTTGCAGATGCAACCCTTATCTGTCTTTGTGGTTGCTTGGCGCAGTTTATCTCATGTGTGCACAAAGGTGGCCTAAAACACCATTCCATCTATTTAAAAAATTTCGTTTTTTTTCCACACACAAAATAAGTCGCGGAACGAGTTAGTTTTTGCCCAAAAAAAGTCAAAGTTCTTCACGCTATGTGTAGACGGTCTCCCGTTGTTTTGGCGGCGGTTGGGTTGACATCAACGGTGTCCAGCGATTTCACCGCATGCAGCAGTGCGACCTAATTACCGAGCCTTCCCCACTGGATATGAGAGAGGGGGTGGGGGGCACTACCATATAGAGAGTGAGAGAAAAGTACGCGATTTGTGGTCAGCGATCGAGGGACCATATTCTAGTGAACAAAAATGGCTTCCAAATTGGACAATGACAATTGTGCAACGTATATCCCAGATATATGCCAGCGTTAACGTTAGATAGAAGTTATAGCATGCAGCTACGTTTAGTAAACGTGATATGTCAATGTTGTTCTAACGTAACTTAAATTTGCTCATTGTTTTGACGCTAAATTAACGTTTGCAGTTTAACGTTAACAGTCAACTTTTTTAAACGAATATCAAACGGTATCGATCGGTAAATGTCGGCCTTCTTATATCTGCGGCTGTACGTACACCTCATCTCCGCCCGGTCGGGGATTAGCATGCTAACTCTATCTGGGATTGGGGATTGAGCGGATTGAGATCTCCGGGTAAGGGAATCACGGAAATATGTGAGGACAATATTTTATTTCCGTGCGAATGAAAAGTTTCAGATGGGCACATTGAGAGAAAATGTAGGTAACTGCACGGAGGAAAGAGAGAAACAGGCGAATAAAGGGGTCATTAGGGTTGTACAGTTCTCTAGGCCCGATACCGCACGCAGACATGCGAGCCATGATGATTATTACGTCATAGGACATGGAAAACTCAGCGCAGCGGTGCGCATATTGATAGGAAAAATGCGTCGCGCATTTCTGCAAGTTAGGGCTGGGACCCAGCCTAAGCCTAGTAAGACATGAAATCAGGTGATACTCCTCGCTGACACCGACAGTCACTCGTGGGACAAACGCATTCTAGTTTATCAACTTTCTAACCGCTCAAATATTACATAAATCTTACCGGATGGTTATAATTTGGATATGCACAGAACTTCAGTGGTTAGTTGTGCATCCAAGGACAGATTTAGCCGATCTTGTGTGTGAAGCGTGTTAAGGCAAACCACCGGAAGGTAGGCAACACGTACAGGCCGTTGATGCTAGACATTGACGTAGAGCATAATCATATGCGTGTCTCGTGGGGTCTCGATAAGATCCCGTAGTGACTGTACAGCCCCCTCTGTTACAGCCCTATCAATTTGTCGTCAGTTGAGCATAAGTATGCCTGTCTCGTGGGGTCTCGATAAGATCCCGTAGCGCCAAATCCGTGAATCTGTTCAAAAACTGGGACACACTGTGACATCGAAATAATTATGATGGACCCGGTTTGGGTGTGTGTGTTGGGGGGGGGGGGGGGGGATACATATATAATATAGATTCCAGTTGTTATCGAAATTTGTCAACTAAAATATTTAATCCCCATATATATACATTGCCAAGAATGTCTGTTTATTTTGGATGCCTTTTTTTGTCTTTCAATGACCACAAAATCTCGCACTTTTCTCTAACTCTCCAGACACATCTTGTAACCTTTCGAAAAAGTTATAATTGTGACAGAACTCTTTCTTGTCATCACCTGATTTCAGGCGGTATTAGGCTTAGGCTAGGTCCCAACATTAAATGCGCGACGCATTTTTCCTATCAATCTGCGCAGCGCCGCCCTGGCGAGCGAGTGTGCAAATGCATTCAGGCCGTAGGTGACAGAGATATAATGGAACCCTGGCGGAGTGAGTCGAAGGCAGAGAGTGTATTCAGCTTTGCTCGATAGCAAATCCTGGTTTTAGTTTTAGCCACAGCTGCTCACGCAAAGCATTGTGGGCTACTGACGCCCGCATCACGTGTCATTGTCTTCACCCGGCCATTTTAGAAAGATTGAGCGTAGTGGTTACAGGGACAGTGGTATTCTGTAGAAATATTGCATTTTAAAAACACAAACCCAGTTGGTAGACAGTCCACCGTACGATGGTGAAAGTCGACCTTAAGCTTACGCCGAATAAAGAAGCCAAAGACGGGAAGAACGACAAGGCGGCCGCAATGAATACCGCGAATGCCGGTGGCGGTAAGAGAGAAGTGACTCCGAAGACCACTCCGAACAAAGGCGGCCCTGAGCAGCAAGGTAACAGTCGCGGCGGCGGCGGCGGCGGCAGAGGACCCAACAACCAGGGGATGGGAGGGGGTTCCGACCGGGATCGTAAGTCCGGTCGAGGAGGTCGATTCGACCATGGCCGAGGAGGAAGAGGCGGCTCGAATAATATGCAGAGGCAATCTAATAATCAGAAGCACCAGCATTCGCATGAGCAAGATGGCGGCGGTGCCTCCGGAGAGAAGCAGGAGGGGGAGGATTTGACGCCTCAGGCCGAGAAGAAATTCACCGGGAGATGTCGGCTATTTGTTGGTAACTTACCCAATGATACTTCTGAAGAAGACTTCAAGAAGATGTTTGAGCCGTATGGAGAATCAACTGAAATATTCCTGAATGCCAGTCGTGGCTTTGGTTTTATTCGCATGGTGAGATTTTTTTTGGCAACATTTAACAATATTCAGTGTAAATTTATTGTCTTAAACTAATAATGTTATCATTTATTTCAAGCATACAACAATGTAAGCCTTAATTTATCCACTTTCAGAGAAATATCTCTGATATACTTGATCTGATTAACCAATTAAGGAGCCGCAATTAAGGATGGTATTATTTGAAAAATAATAAATTACATGGTTAGAAGAGCTGAGTGTAATAATATATATTAAGCTTTATCTGAATAAGCAATAAAGGAGTGTATAATTTGAAAAATAATAAATTACATGGTTGGAAGATCTGAGTATAATAATATATATTGAGCTCAATGATCTGTTCCATCATTATCATTGAAATTTAAAAAAAAATTATTTCAGGATTTGCGAAAAAATGCTGAGGCTGCCAAACAGGCTTTAGATGGCTTGCAAAAGAAAGGGCGAGTGCTCCGAGTACGTTTTGCAACCCACGGAGCAGCCCTGAGGGTGAAATACCTGAATGCCTATGTCACAAATGAGCTGCTGCTAAATGCCTTTGGCATGTTTGGGGAAGTGGAGCGTGCAGTCGTCATTGTAGATGACAGAGGAAAGCCCACTGGGGAAGGCATTGTGGAATTTGCCAGGAAACCAGGTGCACAAGCAGCATTAAAGAGAATATCTGAAGGAGTCTTCATGCTGACATCGTAAGTGCTTGAAAGCTATATTGCAGACAATTATGCATTACTTATCTCTGATTTAAACTATAACAGATTAAGGAAAAATAGTAAAATAATAGGTGGCATTCAAGTATTGTGGATATATCTTTACTATCTATCTAAAATATCTTTACTGATTATTACCTTAAAAAATGTTATGGCAGTGAATGCAGCTTATGTAAAACAGATCTGTTGTGCCACTCTGGTCTTCATCTTACCCAAAATAGCAGTTAAAAATGAAAATTGCCTTTCAAATGTTTGGTTTCACCCATATATATTTAGGTCACCCAGGCCTATTGCTGTGGAACCATTGGAGCAAAAGGATGAAGAAGATGGCTTACCAGAGAAATTTGCCCAGAAAACTGGAGAATACATCAGGTTAGACTTGTGACCAAGATCATTAATAAATAAAGTTATCCTAAAGATCAAGGGTATTAATAGCGAAATGGTAGCTTCTAATAGCTTTGGTTACCTGATGAAGTACTTTTAGTACTGGACATACTGTAAAATCTGCTTTAAGTCCTGGCCTAGAATAAAGTATAGCCCTGAAGCTTGTCTTTTTATATAACTAGCTTAACAAAATGTTATTTTGTTCTCATTTAATATTAGTTTTTGTTTGTTTTGCTTTCCAGGGAAAGAGAACAAGTACCAAGATTTGCTGCTCCTGGATCATTTGAATTCGAGTTTGGGCAGAAATGGAAGGATTTGTATGTCATGCATGAGGATGGAGACAGAACTCTGAAACGCCAGTTTGAGGAGGGAACAGCCAAATTGGAAATTGACCAAGCCGGGGCAATGATGGAGCATCAGACTGCCATGTTACGTCAAGGTAAATGAAATATCAAGCTACATATAGACCAGACAGATTATTTGTTGTGATAGCATATTTTCTTATCCTTCACAATGACTGGTTACAAATATATCATCTGAAGTCTGATTAATAGGACTTCTCAGGGTCCCGGATTCTGGTTACTATTTTCATTGTGTTCACACTACAATCTTTTATAATTCTGTTTTCGTATAGATTTAATGCGCCGCCAAGAGGAACTGAGGAGGCTTGAAGAACAGCATCAGCTGGAGATGCAAAGAAGACTTGATATGAGGTAAGAACTTTTGTACACATGTGTTATTTTTTGGCAACTGTAAAGGTATTGATTATATTGCACCTGTGCATTTTGGTTACAGTTGGCAGGGATTAAGCTGTACTTCAAAGCAGGGATTCTGATACGCTTGTTTAGTAGGTCCCAATGTCTGAGCTCTTTAAAATGATGAGGCATTCAAAAACAATTTCTAACATTGCATTATAAGCAGCTGATCCTGGGCCCCCTTATGCATCTGTTCCTGTATGGTGTAAGGCTCCAACTCTGGACAGGGAACCCCTCACACCCAGTTGTTTATATATATTTGCAATGCATCCTCTTGTCTTCTCGCTCATTGAAATGGGTTATTTGAAATTTTTGTGTGACAAATGATGCATACCTATCAGAATTGCTAGAATGGGATTTTTGTTGTGGCAACACACTGTTTATGGTGTATAACCTCTTTGATATAATCTGATCTTAACACAGCTATGAATACGCTAACTGGAAACATATTGCACATATCACAAAAAAGCAATGAAAATCAATCCCTGGGTTGATCCTGTTATATATAATCCTACAATGATTAATGTTTGTGTCGATGTTTTTTAGACTGGGTGGTAATAACCATACGCTGGGCAGGCGCCAGGATGATGATAGGCGCAGACAGGATGAGGAGCAGCGGCGCCAGCAAGAGATGGAGATGAGGAGGCAACAGGAGGAGAGACGCCAACAGGAACTCTACAGACAGGTATGTGTAATAGAGGTGAAATCAAACCTAGCTCATTTGTTGTATTGCTTTTAGGACATCAGCTTTGTCCTTCACATCATTATTACCTCTCTTGTATATCGTGCTCTATTATTCATGTTTTGGAAGTTGTGAGCCTAGACCCTGTTTGACAATGTTGCCAATGTTCTTGCTTTTTCCCTGTTAAGAAAAGTCATAACCAAAGAATGACTTGTTTGTGAAGGAAGGCAATATGTTTTTTTATATTTACAGCAAGAGAGAGCTATGAGAGAGATGCGGGGGGAACAAGGTGGTCGTGGTAATGCTCCCCCAATGCAGCCACCTCCAGCACCACCTGCTGGTCTAGGGATTGAACAATCAAGACGTAGCGCTGTAAGTTGTGTATAAGTGTATGTAGAAAGTTCGAAAATATCAGTTTACCTAAGTTTTATTGTTTTGAAAGGGTTTATTGCTTATCGACCCTTGTTATACCCTAGGAAGCTTATTAAATTATTTCAACACACTTTATTTGTATGGATAATCCTCACCTTAAAATCATGTTGACCATGATTAAAAATTTAAACAAAATAGAGCGTATGCTTTTGATTTCTGCCCCTACCCAGATAGCCAGTCCAAACCCTTGTTTCCTAATGTTTCTTTTTTCCCAACTTGGGAGCTAAGACGTTATTGATTATCCAGTAAGTTACCCTTTCATTGACAATATATGAACCTTTCTCTCAGGCTGGCATGGGCAACCAAGGTGGTATGGGAGGAGGAAACATGGAGAACATGGGCTCTGGCAATCAGGGCTTTGGCGGAGCCAATGCCAATAACATGGCCAGCAATATGCCTCAGGTAATGAACTACTTTCTCAATTCTTGATTCCCAACTTGAGAGTTGAAAACCACTGCTGCTCAGTTGACATTTTCTGAATGACCATATAAGATTTAAGGGTGTTACATTAAGTTTGCCCAACCTCATTATGAACTGTTTTTATGGCTGGAGATCTACATTGTCGAGCTTATGATGAAATGCAAGGCCGTGTCTGAAAATTAGTAATCTTGTCGCACAAGCTCCATTTGTCTGCTTATGTCATCGGAGTTTTGTTTCTGTGATATGTCTCAGCAGCCATTGAGTGCTTTTATCTCAATGGAAGCAGAAGAATCTACGTACAGTTTTAGTGAACAAAGAACGAAAAACCTGCTAATTTGTCTTGATGGGGTGAGGTTATTTGTTATTTGAATGTGGCTGATGTATACACTTAGCTGGACAGTGGCTTCCCATAATTGAGTTGATTGGACTGTGCATGGGGATTTGCTGTGATACTGCCCTCAGTTTGACGACTCCTCTTAGTGAAGCCAGTGCTTCTGCAAATAAAGAGGTGAAAGCATGAATTTGTATGAAACATTTTATGTGTTTCTACCTTTGATGGGATAAAGACTGCTTATTACCACTCCAAGGATTTACTGGGACTGAGGTCATTCTTGAAAGGTCTGTTTACCAGTGTAGTACTAGATATACAAGGATTTCACTTCCATTTTCGTTATGATATAAGCGGATCAGATTTAGACACACTTCAATGTTCTGTACATTTTTACACTGGATTTGGGAAGGAAAGTTGTTTCAGTTTTATAGTATTAAAATATTAGTAGGTTGGTGGTACCCTGGACAGGTGAGGTAACTTAGCTCAACTGCTTTCTCAACAAACCTCTTTCCAATGCATGGGATCTCCTGAAATGATTAAAGGATGGACATTGGGGTGCAAAGCTCTGTCAGTTATTAGTAGATTTTAACAATTTTAAATAGCAAATTAAGTTGCAAGTGCCCCTGTAATAGCCAGGATACATTTTGTGTGTGTGAACAAGCAGACAAGATGGTTGTAGCAACCTTGTATGCTGGAAGTGAGAGGTTTCTGGAAATGCATGATCAATGGAAACTCTTTGTGTTCTAAGTGCGAAGACCAGTGCTTCACTCTACTCGTTCTGAACAAAGTTACTACATGAGTGCTTTGGGTTGCCACACTTCATTTGAGCCACTGTCCAGTTAAGATGCAAAGATACAGAGCCTTAAAAACCAAGCTGTTTTGAGATACATATTGCGATTAGCAAGTATCAGCTCTCACTTCGTTTGGGGTATGATGCTGGGATATATGTGGAAATAGTTCCCATATCATAGAATATTTGTTGTGCTGTTTATTTATCATGATCTGTGGCTTGGAAGATATACATATCAGTGTAAGAATTGGTTTAAAACAAGTTCACAATTGTTTTTTGATGGGTGGAATATTGCTATCCAAAACCTTGAGCCTTGAAACAGTTATTGAATTATGTAGATCTGTATGGAGTCTGTAAGTGACGTCACAGACAGTGCACGCTCACCTCTAGAAACAACCATTCTGAGTACAAGGTGTCAGTGGTTCCCTATTCTTCACCATGGGCCTCAAACTAGACTGACTTTTTGGATATGAATGCACTATTAGAGTTGAAAGCCATATGGAGTACATGTTTGGGGGCATACCTTCATACTCCTATTAGTTTTGAATTGAAAGAAGCTGGTTTTCTGTGGGTTTCAAGCCATTACAAAGAGCTCCCCATGCTTTGTATATAGGGCGCTGAATTGTCATGTACCCAAAACTTGACTCGCTGGAGGTGAGTGCGCTGTCTGTGATGTCACTTACAGACCCTATTATAGATATTGTCATGCTTTTTGAAACTTGTTTTTGAGAATATCCTTTATGTTGAGGTGTTCTTAAAGGCATTCTGTAGCCATATTTGTAGTTCTTACCTACCGTGCTAAAAAAACAATAGTAGAAAACTTGTGAACGGGAATGGGATTTTTTGTACCAGTTAGGAAGAGCAATACCATTTGTACAATTCTCCATGCTTGTCTTAGTTTTGAGGTGCCACAGGAGTATGACCATGACTAATACCGGTCCCAGTGTTCCAGAGGTCCTTGAAATAATTGGGCATTAAAAAAATAATGGGACTTCATAATTCAATTGAAATCTTGCATATATTTGGGCCTGTGTATGTGTATGCTATTTTATTTGAAGGAAAGAGGTTCAAATTCAATAATTAAATATAGGCTACAATGTTGCGAGATTATTACTTTATGATATTTAGCACCCAGTTGTACAATTTCTAACATGCATTGCAAATGATTAATATGGTAGCTATTCAAGTGTAGAGGTACTTGGTGTACAGCCTCTAATCTTTCTTGCACTTTCATGACAGCTGTGTAAAAGTCTTATCAAAAAAGGTCCAAGTTGAATTATCAGCAGCTAATCATGGGTCCAATAATGGACTGAGAAACCTCTCTCACATCCAGCTGTTTGCACCGTTAGGATATCTCCAGTGAAGATACAGATGGGGGCCCCAGTGTTCCAGACGTCCTTAAAATTATGGGGCATTCAAACATTATTGGGACTTTAATTCAATTGAAATTTTGCTTATATATAGGCCTATATATTTACAATGCTTCCCCATGTCCCCTCCGAGATTTTTTTTGCTGCTCTGACAATACATTAAAAGTTAAAAACTTCGTTTTCAGAAATACAGGGTACTGGTAGTAGTATTATGTTCAACAATAGCATGTTAGCTTCAGTGAAATATTTGTCAAGTTGGAATGCATGTATATAACAAGACCACCTTGAAGTGGGTTACCTCTGTTCTTTGTACCTGAGGTAAGGAACGCTTTGATAGAAGGGCTTGGAGTACTCTGTTGTGCGGCCATAAGCCTGCCTGATTACTTGAGACTATGAGACTATAAAAGCCTGTGATCTACTTACACCACTACTTCATATGTAGCAAAACGCAAAATTTATGAGGGACGAAAGTTACTTTTTGTTGTTTTTATAGTGTTTCTTTAAGTATTATAAAAAAAAACTTGTTACACAATGCTTCTTAGGAGTTCTTAATACCAGTATTTGGGATTAATGCAAATAGAGGATTAAACGCTTGTAGTAGTTTTTCACAGTGTTACCATTTTAGCCATTATGTACAAATTCAGTTTTTTATTTGGACACCTTCCATGCATAAAAGTTTCCTGGTTCTTATCTGAAGTCAAACATCTTTTATTGTATTGTCCTGGTGAATTGGTTGTCCTGCTGAGACAGCAATTTCCTAACTTTTAACATAGCAAAGTTCAATATTGATACCTGTCTTGCCTGTATCTGAGCGGATGCGAGGTGTCTTGCAGTGTATTATATTGTTAAAGAAGCTGCTAAAGAATCAAACCCAGTTGAATCATTTTGTTGAATCACCATTCTCAAGTGACACAATATAACATTGAAGGTTAGTGTCCAGAGGATGGTGGCTCTATTTGGGTGGGTAAGCATCAATTATTGTAAAGACAATTGGATGCCCAACCAACACCTGGGGCCGTATTCATAATTGCCACTTAGGCTACGCCACTAGACTTAGCGCTAAGTGTAAGATTTGTCTAGCGATTATCAGGGTTCAAAATCCATAAGTAGTCACCCAACAAGTGGATTTTCTGAATTAAGAAGGGGCAGAAATTATGTTCAAGAGGATTTATTAATCATAGACACCACCACAACGAGCTGGTGAGGCTAAGATGAAAATGCACTTTTCGTGCGTTACTTACGAGGAGATTATGAATATGGCCCCAGGTCGGTATTCATGAACCATACTTAGTGCTAAGTAGAACATGAAAAAAATGGATTACGGGTTTTATGAACCAGAAAAATAGGACTCACCCAAATTTGTTTAACTTGTTTTGATTCAGAATACTGAATAGTATTGTGAGTCTACAACAAAAAGCCACTTTTTGTGTGCAAGTATTTTTCTGAATACTGCCCAAAGTCATTTATCCAACTTCATTTTATGCTCTGCGAGGTTGTTTTTTTGTGTGCTCAAACTTGCCATGTTTTGAGGCTCAAGGTATGGTGGTAATGATAAAATGAATTTAGGATTTTTCTGGTAATTGAATTGTTAAGTTACAAGTTCTTTTTCCAAGCTGCATGGTCTTAAACAAGAAGTCCATTTGTTGACTTGTGAAATACCATTATAAAGTTACTGAATGCTTTTGAGAACATGTGCTCAATGTGAAAGGCTGATTGTGGTGGATTTGTGGTACCGGAGGGTTTTGTAGTATTTCCTCAGCTGTCACTGACACCGTATTGCCACACTGAGGGGAGGGGGTGTTCTGATACTGTGCTTTGTAACTATAATATCACCTAAAATTTCATGTTCATTGAAGTTATTTTTCAGATACCATTTCTTTCACGTGAGCTTTGGAGCAGACATTGCCAAGAAGCACTGAGCTTTTAGACATCAAAAATGTGTCAATCTTGTAGGTAACTAAGTAGGCCAAACTTGTGCAAACATCAGATATATATATATAATATATATATATATATATTGTGCTGTGTTTGGGTGTGGGTTGCTGACTGAAACATTGCGAACTGCCTCTTGATGAACACTACATCAGATTTGACCTATTCTGGGAACTGTTTGGGATTGTGGAATTGTAGGAATTTGTGTTCCTTGTCAACTGAAGTCTGTTATCAACTGAAGTCGGTTTTCAACATGGCAACGATTATGGCGATGGACTAATAATGCAAAGAGATCCCCAGACATTGCTTGCAGCTTTCATATCGAGATATCTTCGCCCTTTTATGATTTTATGCCATTGTTGCATAACAACAGTGTGTATTGCTTTACAAATTGGTAAAATTGGTGATACCCTGGGAATGTTTTGATGGCCAACAACAAAGATTTATTTTTAAAACACAGAGGGTTTCGCTCATCTGCAAAGTGCCCAAATGTTAATGATGTGGTAAGATGGCTTAAAATTTGCTTAAATGGAGTTCCATTTTTCATTTTAAGAAAGTTGCACAAAATGTCTTTTTTATGAGTTGTCTGTAGCAAGGACATAGTGGTATTAATGAATGAAGTATAAACGCTTTGTATTGGACACTGTAACTCAATTGTTCAACGACCGTCCAGCGATGTATGAATCATGATAGCAGATCATTTGTTAGAAGTGTCATTTTCCGAGAATAGGCAGAGCGACAAACTGCTATTTCCCACCCATTTTAGATTTTTTGTTTGCTGGAATGAAAGCATTAAATTGGCGTTTAGGAGAACTGTAATTTTAGGCCTGATAATAAGTTTCCATAACGTGAACTTGATTGTCGTGAATAGATTGTTTGTCCACTAATCGGACCATAAATCGGTACAATGCTAACTGACTGTTTAACATTCTAGTTAAAAGCCGGACCAAAGGATTGTGATGGCCAACTGATTCAAATTTCTCTCTCGAAAAAAAATAGTTTGCAATCCACTTTTGATAGACAAAATGTCGGGGATTTGATAATGGCCTATTTCCATGCTATGAATCCATGTTGGGGTTTGACTTTTCCGTCCGTGATGACTGCTGACAGTACATGAGATGCATTGAATGATTGTGATAGGGTCTTGTGAATCGTAATCGTACAGTGTTCTTCCGTCTGCATCATATCTGCACTTGTTTGCAATATGAAGATCCAGGAATATTAGTGACATTGACGGGGGGGGGGGGGGGGGGGAGGGGGCGGTTGTACACGACTTCCTGCTGATGTATGCACAGGTTTTGATATTGCCTACTGTGTAAGGTTACAAGAAAATGTTTTGATTATTATTCAAATCTGGTGCTTGCAATGTCTCTCAACTTCAGGATTTTTGTCTAGCCGCTGTCGCGTATATGAATGACAGTTGATGTATGCCTTCATGAAGGTGAGAGGATTTTTTTTACTATGTCTAACTGGGAATTGTCTTTGTTTCTCCCCCCCTCCACATGAACTTCTACCGTTGCGACACTCGTAACCCACCGACGTGGCCACTCAATCCACTCCGTCATTGCATCTTTGTGGCCTCCTTTTACCTTGATCCGATCGCCCGTCCCGTCAACCGTTAAAACCACCCTGACTGGGTATTCCGACAATTTTCTCGTTGTAAATTGGGTTGTGATGATGTTTTTGATTGTGACCTGTTACTTTGATGGTCCATGATGCAGCGCCAGTCGCGCTTTGATCAGCCTCCAGGCTTCAGTAACCAGGGCGGCAATATGGGAATGGGCAGTGGTGGTAACATGATGGGCAGTATGGGTGGGGGCGGCGGCGGTGGCAGCGGAGGCGGCGGCGGTGCCAGCGGCGGCGGCGGCGGCATGGGCCGGGGCCCCATGGGAGGACAGGAGCGCGGTGGACGACGGGAAGGCGGCATGCCGGGCATGCGCGGTGGGGCGTCCGGTGGCGGCGCTGGCGGAGGCGGAGGTGGAGGCGGCGGCGGCGGCGGCGGCGGCGGCGATGAATACTTCGAGGCCAAGAGACTACGCCGCTTCTAAACTTCGAAACGACCCGACTCCTCATTATTGACCAACCCGATTGGTTTCATCGAAGCATTTACGTTTGCCAGGGATGGTGAACTGTTTTCAAGGACATTCTATTAAGCTGAGCAAGGAAAGGGTGAACTTCAGTTTTGAAACCTTAGGATCTCTGCTTTCTTAAGCCAGAACTGTAGGCCAGACAAGCATAGTCGCATGAGTGAACTGCTATTGCCACGACTCCGGTATCGAGTGTTCCCTCTCGACCTAATACAACTCGAACGCCATGCTTACAGTCGTCATTTCGGTAAAACGACTCCTGCTGTGGGAACTGCACTCAAGTATTCACAGCCAGGCGAGGTCTCCCAACTGCCTCTTTTATCCACTTTTGTTTTAAGGTGATTTAATAGCTTCCCCTATCTGTTTGTCCTCCACGATTTTATTGTCCCGAAATACGGAACCTTGTTATATCTAAACGTAAAATGATTGTCGTTTGAATGTTGTGTTAGCTGGCGTCTGTATGTCGAACAGTATTGCCATATTTAATATTACTTCTTTTTTCTGGAGAACTTTTTTTTTTTAAGTGAACGAAGTACAGGCACTGGTGTTATGTCGTTTATATGATGTCAGACTCTGCAATTCAGTGTATTGTTAATTTCTGATAAATGTATATACATTTTTTTTTATTTCTCCATGGAACCAACAGCAAGATCAATATTACTTTAAAGCAGCATTAGAAACAAAAGTAATGTTAACCAAGTCTTGACTCACTTTATCATTGTGACTTGTGCGTCGACCACTTAGTGTAGGTGTCGTTCTGAACAATAAATATAATTGTGGAGAGAGAGATGGTTATATTATTTACAAAAATACCGTGGCCGTGGATGACCGATGGTTTTGGTCGTAGCGGTGGGCTTTCTCTGTGATGGTTGGGGGGGGGGGGGGGGGGGGGGGTCGCTGCCCGGGGCGAGCTTGGCCGAAACCAGCCAGATGGACATTTGCGAAGTACTCTATGGTGCGTTGTTCCCTTTACCCCTAGATTAACTACGCCAACAATTGCCTTCTTCCGACCCACATGTGCGTTTTTGTGGCGTTCAGTTTGGTTAGGGTTTTTACAGTTGCCCTGCTCTCATTGAATAGACTCCATGATTCCTTTTCATTATTGAAGAGATGACTTAATAAGTTACCTACGATTTCACGTAGGGTGGGGAGGTGCCTGGTCTTGGCTTGCATACGGTACTAACCCTGCTCGTGTGGCCAAGATTGTGCTAGACTAAATTTTATATTTTGGAACCGTGGTTAGTTGTGCAATGCTGTATGGTACTTAAGTGATCCACTTGTGTATAGGCGGGTGGATCGCGTGATTGGTAAAGGAGCCGAGAGGATGGGGTCTCATCATAGAAAGTTGATGCGTCGTGTGTGTAAGGAACAAGTGTAGAAACTAGATTCTAGTTCTCTGAATTTTAGATATTTGGTTTATGACACGATTTATGACGTGAAAACGTCGTTTTACACCATCTGTCTAAGATTGTTTGGGGAAAGGAAGGAATTGGAGATCATTTATTATCCCTTAACTTCTCGTTGTTCTACACGCCGCACCGACACGCTACCCAGTGTTTTCCAACGTTATTTTTGCAAGCGTTTAGTTGCTTCGTAACGTCCTCGGAATGGGTTTGTGGCGGATGATCTTCTGTGGCGCTTTGATAGTTCTGTGGGGGATCCTTCTGTAGCGGGCTGAGGTGCAACCGGAGAGGTCATGGGTTTGAACCTGGACACCTGCAACTGGGGCATATTGCATCAAATCTTGTTTCTCCCGTCCGCGTTTACTATGCAAAAAGAGGCCTTCACACCCAACATTCCATTTCAATTCGGTACTTCCTATCAGTCTTTGGTGTAATGAGCAGAAGATAAAACTTGCAATTACAGGACTTCCATCTCCGGCGAATAAGGGTTTTGGGTTAGTTCTTTGTTCCATCCTATCATTGATAATTAACGATACCTTAAAATAAAATAAACGTATTGATCGCTTGACTTTCCGTACGAAGCCGCCAAAATATTTGGTAATAAAAGGTGCATGCGGCGTTTGCATAGGGTTTTTTGGTGAAGCATCTTTCAAGCTGGAGCGTAGTTCCAACCGTCCAGTTCTGCTGTGCGTTTCACTCTAGTTTATCATTGGAGCCAGTCCGTTGGACGTCCTAGTCTTTATCGAATGACTATCCAGAATCGCCCGGGAGCTTGCTTTAATAGGGGGGCCGCTGGGACCCGATAGGGATGACCACAAGACTGCCCCTTTCCCAACTTGGCATGGCGCGAGCCAGTGTAAGCAGCGGCTGGTTAGTTGCCAAGACACCGATTACAGAGGCCTGGACCCTGCTTCCTACCTGCAACTGGTAGCGACGAGCGCTTGCTGACCGCACCCCGCAGGAAACTTTGTTCTAAGATGACTGCACTTGTAGAGGTAAGACCGCACACACACGTGTGCGCCATGAGCCACCACCCGACTTTATTATAACGTGTCTTTTAGTGTTTTGTTTGAAAACAAAATGGGGTAAAATGTGCTGATTTTGAACACTGGGCTGGGGTTGTGGAGTGTGTGACGGGGTTGAGGGGTTGTTGCTGTTGTGTACTGCAGAGTGTTTTGCTGGTGAAACGGGCTGGCCAAACATTGGTTCCTATGCTGTTCTCTTTCAGGTTCATGTTGTAGGTGCGGCGTCCTTTGCTGCAAGACTGATGAGTAGTGAGTGCTTGAGCGTGCGTCATCGTTTAAACCTGAATATCCTGGACTGATATCTACACGAGCGAAACAAGTTGTTTTGCATCGAACAGCTTTTTAAACAAAATCTCAGTTGGCCGCCATAATTAGTGATGTGTTAATGAACTATTTTAGTCTTTGGGTGGGGTAACTTATTTGTTTTCTTAATTCAGAAAGAGTAAGGGTTTGTTCATTGTGACTGCTTTGAACACCTGTCCACTGTTGCTCACAATCAAACGTGGGATGGAAATCTAGAATGTTTTTACTGCCTTGAGGTGATAGTTTGGTATATAATTGGCGTAAGATAAGATAACGCGTGTGACTCCTGGGGCGGGCCAGATGGTGGGATGCGCTGTCAAGGTCACTTACATCATGGTGTCTTGGTGTTGATGGGACTCGTAGGAAGCCAGATCCACCGTATCCATGTCCGACCTGGTTTGATGAAGAATTGTGATACATAAGTGCGAACATGGGGTCAATTTGCGCTCTAGGAAGCGCTCCACTTTTATGGTGCGTACTATTTCATCAACCGAAATGATGAAATAATGTCAGTAGCGTTTTGTATACGTTTCTTGCAGGGTGCTGATGTTGCCATGGTTTATTCTCCAAGAGGATCCGTACTTTACACTCTTGATTAACCTTAATTTTGATTTCAGCGTTTCGTAGGCATCGCCAGTGCACTCTTCTATGCGTCTGGTTTTTATTCTATGTAAATGTTAAACTGCACTAAATAGGATTGAAACAAAGTACGACGTGAGATGCAATTCACTTTCTGCGGTCAGTTCTGTGTTGTCCGGAATCGCCGTCCAAGGTTCTTGTTTACAGCCCTTGGTGAACAAGAGACTGACGGGAAGAATTTTCTGACAAATTCCACTTGTGATGGGTCTGTTGCCAGGGCGGATTGATGGAACTATGGAATGGATCTATTAGTTGAATATTTTGTCGGGAAAGGCTGGGCTTGGAGGGTTACGGCAAATACCTTGTGCGAAACCTGAACACGCTTTGTCAACCGATATATTACACCAGATAATTAGGATGAAGAACTCTGTTCGTACGTTTTCTATTGAAATGTCATAAGCTATGTCGTGAGCGTCTCCTTGACTACGAAGTATTGCCATGACGACTAATAGATGGCCCTGCACGAGTCACCTGGTCGGCTGTGGCGTTCAATAGTCCCATGCGGCATCGCCGTAGCTCGATATTGAACCCACAGCACTTAAATCGTACTCCTAAAGTTTGATGAGTGCTGACTGAACTAACCACTTTGACGATACCATGCAAAATGCACATTAATATTTTTTTATTTGTAGTATTCGTGCGATGTGGAACCGTTCTATAATTAAAGTCCTGTATTGTAGATGGTCCTAGTGTGCACGTGACTTGCGACCGTTGAACCAAATGAAAGCTGCTGAGACGCTACTCCAATGGAGAGGTCAACCTTTGATGTCACTGGCAAAACTGGCTTCGTAGAGTCTGCGTAAGTATATCTTTACTTTATTTTACGGGGGGCCTCCCTGGTGTAGTGGTTAGCGCACTAGACCGCAGATTAATAGGTCCTGGGTTCGAATCCGGGCTGGGGCACCTAATCTGGGGCATGTTTCATTCCTTCATCCTTCATCGTCCCGGGAGGTTCCTTGGCCCAATTTAGCCTGTATGTGCACAAAAGTGGCCTAAAACACTGAATACTGTGTGCGTGTTGATCAGTCGGTGAGTCGAGAGAAATAAAATCCGTAATAACTTTATAACCTGTTTGATTATTATTATCTATCTCTATTTCATTATTATTATTTATTTATCTCAAGTGAAAAATGTGTTGCGTATTGGATATTCTTCCATTTAATGTTTTTGCCTGTTTGGCGTTTGTAGGTTGCAGACGTCGACATGCGGTGTTGGTGGGGGGCGTATATCGTCCTGTGACAGACGTCGACAACAGGTGGTGATGGCTGGCGTATATCGTCCTGTGGCAGACGTCGAAATGAGGTGGTGATGGCTGGCGTATATCGTCCTGTGACGGACGTCGAAATGAGGTGGTGATGGGTGGCGTATATCGTCCTGTGACGGACGTCGAAATGAGGTGGTGATGGCTGGCGTATATCGTCCTGTGACAGACGTCGACAACAGGTGGTGATGGCTGGCGTCTAGCGGCCTGTAACAGACGTCGACATGAGGTGATGGCTGGCGTCTATCGTCCTGTGGCAGACGTCGAAATGAGGTGGTGATGGCTGGCGTCTAGCGTCCTGTGGCAGACGTCGACATGAGGTGGTGATGGCTGGCGTCTACCGTCCTGTGACAGACGTCGACATGAGGTGGTGATGGCTGGCGTCTAGGGTCCTGTAACAGACGTCGACATGAGGTGATGGCTGGCGTCTATCGTCCTGTGGCAGACGTCGAAATGAGGTGGTGATGGCTGGCGTCAATCGTCCTGTGGCAGACGTCGACATGAGGTGGTGATGGCTGGCGTCTAGCGGCCGTCCTGTGACAGACGTCGACATGAGGTGGTGATGGCTGGCGTCTAGGGTCCTGTAACAGACGTCGACATGAGGTGATGGCTGGCGTCTAGCGTCCTGTGACAGACGTCGACATGAGGTGATGGCTGGCGTCTAGCGTCCTGTGACAGACGTCGACATGAGTTGGTGATGGCTGGCGTCTAGCAGCCGTCCTGTGGCAGACGTCGACATGAGGTGGTGATGGTTGGCGTCTAGCGGCCGTCCTGTGATAGACGTCGACATGAGGTGGTGATGGTCATTTGCATTTTTTTTATGGAGGTCGACACTGACGTGGAGTGTTACCGCCGTCATGTTGCAAACATTGTTGCTGATATGCTGACTGTTATGTAACTGACATGACAAATCGTTCTCGATGTGAATCATTGATAAATGTCACTCTTTAAACTTTGGTGTTTCTTGTCTGTTTTTTTCGCAATAATTCGTGCGTATCACTCGAACGAAGTAGATTATTCACTGTATAGTAAGAGCATTGTTCCCATATTCGGACCAGTCTACGATCGATCAATACGACCCGAAAACAAACGGAAATAAACTACCACTAGACTTGCCAAAAAAAAGATGGTTAGCGATCAGTGCAAAATCTTCATATGTAGTGGTCTGAAAGGGGGTGGGGTTCATTGTCAAAATTGTTAAATGTCTAATGTCGATTTTTTTATTAGTTCAGTTCAGTGTCGTTTTTTCTAAAATGCCACCATCTGTGTTGATGTCGCTTTTTCAGGTCCTCCGTGTCTGAATTTAGGGGTCCATGTCGATTTTTTAAATATGACTTCTCCATTTACCCCTTCCAGACCCCTATATGTCACAATGCATTAAGAATACTCTATTCATTCATTGTAAACAAAATGTATATCCTATACACACCTGCGCTTCCGGTACCTGTTTTACCGTGTATCGGAATATGGAGCCCACGCCAACATTTCTTCCTAGGCCCTGTTCGCTGGGTTATAATTCCACATGTGTTTACATGGCTGTGGGATGGGGAGGGGGTGCATGAACGGCCCCTCTGATTGCACCAGGCGGTATCTTCGCGTCGTACCTTTGATAGGCCTGTTGTTAAAGTGTTCGTGCCACGCCAAACAACTTTAGCTCATATTATTCTTCTGTGTTTCCGCGCTTATATTATCGAGCTGTAACGCCCCAAAAATTAGAAGGGCATACTTTTTCCACTTGTTTTCGCAGCTACCAATTTAACTTCTGCGAGCGAGGAAAGTGACGTCAAAGGGGAAGACAAACGCATGTGGTTTTATATTGACTCAGATTCTGAGTCTTCTGCTCATTGGCTTAAACTCAACGAAAGGCACTCCACCATAAGAATAATACACGCCCTTGACCACAGATGTCTACGCACTGCACCAAAACTCGCCTGTCAATCTGTCATTGGGTAATTTTCCAATAACGCTCAGATGCAATGCTCCCAGAAATAAACCCGCCGGATCTCACTTTTGTTACTTTGATGAACGCGTTTATAGTGGTATCGTGGAATGAAAAAAAAATCCCATTGAAACAAATTGTGATTTGTTTATCTTACCTAAACCAAGTTAACTCTGCCTAAGACAAAATCGTGGCACGGACACTTTAAGCTTAATATGACAATTTGCCCCCACCCCCACCCCCCCAGCCACAGAACTAGGGGCTACCCCCCCCCCGGCATTACCCCTATGTTAATCAATAGGGACACTTGGTCATGGCCAAATGCGCCCCTCTTAGAGGGCCGCGCGGCGAGTGGGGTGGGGGGGGGGGGGGGCACGTATGTTCACGCACGCCTCGTATATGGCCTTAATTTTGCATTGAAAAACGGCATTTTTACTCAACAAAAAAAAGGGGGGGAGGGTTTGGGGGACCTCCGGGACCCCAACCCTGGACCCACCCCTTTAAACACATATATAGTTGCACATGGGGTACTCGCACACGGGCCACTTGGACTGCCCTAGCAGCTGGAGCCCATTGACGATAGACCAATCTCAATTTACAGCTGAGGCTGGCGAGAAATGCAGTACAAAGAGCAGCGCGTTATTGCGCCAATCAGTACTGGATAAACCTTTGTGAGGAGATCCAGGAGGCGTCCGATAGAGGAAATATGCGGGCAATGTACCGCGCGTATACCGGAATTAAGAAAGCCCTGGGCCCCAAGGTTACTAAAACAGCCCCCTTATAGTCACTTGATGGCGAGGTGATTACTACAGATCGTAGCAAGCAGTTATCTCGCTGGGTGGAACACTATGTTTCATTGTACGCGCACGAGTCTCATGTATCGGCAACGGCGCTTGACGCATTACCCCGACTGCCGGTCATGAACGATCTGGACAGAGTTCCCTTAGTTCGCGAGCTGAGTGATGCAATCTGGCTTGTACACAATCTTGGAGTCTATTGGCTGCCCCCGCAGACTACTTAACCTTATCCGCTCCTTTCATGAACACTCGTTCAGCACAGTACATTTCGACGAAGCTACGTCCGAGAGCTTCCAAGTCAGAAATGGCGTGAAGCAGGGTTGTGTCCTTGCGCCAACTTTATTTGGCATCTTCTTCTCTATGCTTCTTTCTCACGCTTTTAATGAGGATGCGGAGGGTATTTACCTCCACACCAGATCTGATAGGAAGCTGTACAACCTTACCAGATTGCGCGCTAAGTCCAAGCGGAGGCGCTTCCTAATAAGAGAACTGCTATTCGCTTAACAACTTTCTCTCAACAACATGCCTTTAGAGGTGTTTAATAAGTTTTGTTACCTGGGAGATACCGTCACGGATAATCTATCGCTGGACGAGGAAATAAATACTCGAATTGGGAAGGCAGCCACCATGTTTGGTAGGTTGAACAAACGTGCTTGCAGTAATTCAAAACTTACCATTCGCACCAAAATGCTAATCTACAGGGCGTTCGTTCTAAGTAGCTTGCTGTATGGCAGTGAAACGTGGACTACGTATTGTGGCCAAGAAAGTAAATTGAATAGTCTAGAATTGCTATTAGCAATTCTAGGTAATTAGGCCCCAGTCACATCTCTTCCTCCTCTCCCGGCTACAACCCCCCCTGGACACCGGGCCGGCCGGCGGGGTCTTCTGGATCCGGCGCTCTCATTGGCCGGTCACTGGGTCTCGCCCCCATTGGTCGGACCCCCCGTCACTGGCCAGCGCCCCCATTGGTCGGACCCCCCGTCACTAGCCAGCGCCCGGGCTATAACTCCAGCGGCACACCCTTGAACTGGCACTTGCAGGTTCTCGCCGTCCGAGCGTAATTTGGCTCTTGGGTGACACGATTTATGTCGCGCCAGGTTCGCTACTGCTCAAGTTGCAGGCAACCGCTCAAAGGACATAGTCTTCCGTGGCATTGGACACGCCTGATGACTCCGGACCGGGACACAAACCTCGTCTCACAGCTACAATTCGGGTTCCCGAATTCGCCGTCCGAGCGTAATTTGGCTCCCAAAACCCACCCACCCTAAAGAAATATTACACCCACTATGCATGTCATTATATTAACGTTTACTTACGAATGTTTTATGTCGGCGCCCAGTACGCCGTGCTGGCCGCCTCCTTTCACAGTTTGTTTTGAATAAACTCGTTAACGGCCAAATCTTTGTCTTTCCTTCTTCTGACTGGTTACCTAATTACTTCCATTTTCGTTGCCTGCTAAACATTTTAGGCATATCTTGGCAGGACAAGGTCACGAATGCTGAAGTGTTAGCCAGGGCCAACCTACCAAGCATTCTTGCTCTTGTGAAGCAAAGTCGTCTACTTTGGCTTGGGAACGTTCACCGTATGCAAGATGAACGCATTCCTAAGGATGTGCTTTACGGTGAACTCTCCGACGGCAAAATGCCAACTGGACGGCCAAAGCTTAGGTTTAAGGATGTTTGTAAGCGGGACATGAAGGCTTTCGGCATTGATCCAGATTCTTGGGAGGGTCTGGCATCCCAAAAAAGGGGATGGGCACGTGTCGTGCCTGACGGAATGGCCATGCCCACCACGACGGGCTTTGGTTTGTGAAACTGGACTTGAAACACCAATCTAGGCGTCCACCAGCGAGCACAAACCCGGATCTATTGACAGGTTACCGTTGCGATGACTGTGGTAAGCTCTGTCGATCCCAGATAGACTTATTTAGTCATAAGCGTAAATGCCGCGTTACAAATCGTATAAATTAAACCAAACAAAGCTGCAAATCCATCGTCTCTCGCAGACGGACGGATGCCAACCACAATCTCAATTCATAGGCTAAGTACTGTGATTACTGAGGCCACGGTGCGACCCTATAGCCAGGGATGGGAGTTGGTGGCGTTGAGTAATTACTAATATTATGAAATATTACGATGTCATTATCACATGCTACATACAAACTATGAGGGACACGATGAGTATTTTACTTTTTGGACTATTATGTTCGGTGTGAGAGGAAGGGGGGGTAGGGAGTCATTATGCAATCGTTCAGATTTGCGAATACCAGAGGGCGTTCGTTCCTCACGACTATGGCGCAAGCGTAACGCCCTCTGCCGGGAGATCGAAAAGTCCCCTGTCGTTGGGAGAGTGCACCAAATGCTGGCAGCCTAACCAAAACAGTTCAATGACCCTACCTGAAATAAATAACACTTTAGGACAAAATGCTGCATGATAGTCGAAGGGAAGTGGCGTGAACCCGGGTTCGAATCGATCTACTTCAGATTTACAGTCACCGTAGAACCAACGAAGTGGAAGAAATGGCGGATGATAGGGAAGTTCTTCGAGAAGTATGGGAAGGAAAAGTGCCTGTTTGTTTTCATCTGGCCTCGGAAGAAGTGGTGTCAGTGGAGCAGCCAGATCCGCTTTATGTAAGGCATAATAAATAATACAAAGTCCTGTCAGCCTTCTTCGTAAGCTTAGGCATTGTTTATCAGATATCATTCATGACTTGTCACTTGACTTGCACTACCACTGTTGACTGGGCAGTTGACTTGACAAGGATTGACAGTTATCTGGAGTTCCACCTCCGCCGGGGCTCTGGTGTAGCATATAAAGTCAAAGTCATAAATGCTGTAGCGTGTCGTTTTGGCCCATATTTTCCACGAATTTGTCGCGATCGTTCTAAAAATCACTAATGTGAGAAAGCAACACCGTGTAATTTTAATGATACCAAACTTACGTGTGTACTGCGACGTTATTTTTTTTTAAGACACACACAACATTTTTCCATGCTGACACTCCATTGGCAGCAAACGCAGTTCCGCAAATATACTAAAGCACACGTCATAAGATAACTTAGTTGCCATGGCGCCGAACTTGCTCTGAATAATAGATGTTCTATATTAAGTACCAGCCATGCGCGCCATGGCAACTATAGAACAGTTCATTGTCTGTGATTTAGTCTATTTGCGACAAAGTGTCTGTTGGCAATGGAGTGTCAGCATGGAGAAATATTATTTGTATAACCTTGCAGTACACACGTAAGTTTGGTATCATTAAAATTATGCAGTATTGCTTTTTCACGTCAGTGATTTTTAGAGCGATCGCGACAAATTCATGGAAAATATATGCCGAAATGACACGCTACAGCATTTATGACTTTGTCTTTAGAGTCTAACCTGTCCGGCGTAATTAAGTGTCCAACTGAAGAGTGCAAATGCACAGCTAATGGGCTTGTATGCATTAGGTTAGGGCCTGGATTAGGGTTGGCGATAATATTAGGGTTCTGGTAGCCCAGTTCTGGTTAGGGTTAATGAGATGAAGCAGAGCCAGACAGGTTATTAAACATATGTAGTATAAGATTGCTGTTATGCAATAAAAAAGAAAAAAAAAGGTTCTCATGGCCAGACAAGTTACGTGTTATATAAGTTATATTACAACAGAGCATGATCAACTGCTGCATATAACTGCAGGTATATCCATTAAATAATTTCCTAAATTGGAAACAGTAGTTTACTTTAACTAGTATAAAATACTGATCAAAATGAAGGATAATTATTATGCATAAATATTTATGGGTTATCTCTAGCCATGAACCCATGGCTATAGTTAAATCATTGCTTTCTTGCCATATTGCTTTCTATTTTTAGTTTCAAATTATATGATCATATCGTCAATCATGCTCCGGTATGCAACCCTGGTTATGTGACTCTGACATAAACTAACTCAATGACATTGCCATTGAGCAATAGATGATTTCCTACGAATATGCGCAGTGCCACCTAATGCGTCTGGCACGTCGGTTGTGGGTCAAGATTAGAGGAACGAGTGCCGCACAGTTTTGAGCCAGTCTTTTTGTTCGTGAAAAATGGATCAGGACCGAGACAAATCATCAGAGAATGTAATACATATTCTTTTATCTTTTGATCCCACGAAATGAATGAGTCATCAGTACCATACAATGTGCGGTCTTGAAGACGAAATGTCCACCATATGCCTGGAAGTATCCTTGTAATTTCCATTTCCTTCTTAAATTATTCACGCTAACAACATTTCATTTTCAAAGACACTTAGATGGATCATGTATGTTGGTACTTTGATAGATACTTTTCTTGATTCTCATTTACGTATCTCAACAAAGTTGAATTAGAATCCCCCAGTGAAGTTTGTTTACATTGTACATGGCGCATATGGCATTGTAGACACTGTAGCAGTGGCTGACGCTTCCACTGGCTGGCGCAGGGAGCAGGGAGCGCTTAGTTATTTATTCAGTGACCACGAAGCTGGAGATTCTGTAATATAGGCCTGCATCTCTATCAACTGGTGGCCGCTGCCATGTAACTTTCCCCCCATTGACATTCAAGAAGTACAGAGGATGGGACCTTAAAGACAAACCTGCCCTACTGAAAACTGGTCCTCCCACATCCCTCTGTTCGTGACGTGAAAAGTGGGTTTCGAAAAGTTCAGTAGTGAACAATAATGGTCCCTCCCTGCACGCTCTTCAGAAAAACAACAAAACCTGCAGTCCACTCACAAACCACATAACAATTTAAACTCATGATAACAGCAGAAGAAAGCTGGTTCAGTCTATATTGAATCATGTATCTGCATACCTTAGACGTTTATCTTGCTCAAAGTGGTAAAATTATGTACATAAATCAATCATCACTAATAGAAAACACTGGCATTGTGCACGAGGGGTCTTCTCTCTTTGAGAAAATCTGCCCAGCGTGCGTGTTAAATGGCATCACTCGCATGCTCCAGGTTTTAGGTCGTGACCAAACACAGAGGTGGGTCTCACTGGCGCAGTAGTTTAGGAAATGGTGTATTGTCACTCATTAAAACATTGCTACTGGTTGGCTATACTTTTAGATCAATTGTTTCTATGTCATTATTAATATTTAGTTAAATAAATTTGAATCATTTTAAGCTGTTTAAACAGCAGGTTTCCACAGACAGTATAATTGTTACAATACTTTGGAGAAATGTCTTAAATATATTTAATCTGACTGTGTGAATGTTATAACCTTGTACAAAAAGGATTATATAATATATTATCCTATTTAAAACGGTAAAGAATGTCGGCCATACCCAAATTTTAATGACATGCCATAATTACCGGTGTGTAAGTCCTACCCGTTTGCATCTGAGAGGTGCAACTTATATATGAACCAAGTCCAAGCTTGCAGTGCACTTAGGCCTTCCTTGTGACTACTCGCCCTCCGCCTCCCCCCATCCCATATTCCCTGCTACCCCCTTCCTTACCTTCCAGCATCCCTGCCTATCATAATCCCATCTGGGGAATGAAGCCAATTTTTCCACAGCCAGTTGTAGATACAAGCAGTTATGACTATTACCAGTAACAACATTCACCTTTTAATCCCCCCATCATATCTCTTACCAATTAGGACTTCGCTAATTCTCCTGACACTGACTGAATATTTATGAATCACTATCACACCTACCGTGTGTGAGCACAGCATATGTAGTCTAAGTTAAGAGGTGTTAAGCCAGTGCTGCTGAAACTGTGCTCATCAGTACACATCAAAGAAACATACCTGGTAGATCTGTCAGTTCTTAAAGCATTTTTACAACAAGCTCTCTGCAACAATTAAGACATTGTTTGGTGTAAAAGCTGTATTAAACACAATTACACACCAGTAGTTACCAGTATATAAAGCATAACGCATGATCCCGATAATAATGTATGCTTTGTTCCTGATTCTTTTCAGCTGTTGGTACCAAGACAAAGTTATTTTCCCCTTGTCACAGACAAGGTACAGAGACATTTCCTTCGCCACATTGACTCAAGTAAACAGGGAGAAATGTGGCTTGAAGATGAAGGCCAGCCGATCAAATGGTAAGTTTCACTTTACTGCTTACTTTCAAGGCTATAAGCTAATGTTGATTTTACAGAAGAATCTTTTATTGTACCGTTTAGCTAGGCCTTGGGCCAAAGAGTACATATATGTTTACAACAATAAATGAATGACATAAGAACTCACTTACATATTACAGTGCAACTTGAACGCCTGATAAAAGAAGGCAGTGACTTTTCTGACAATCATATTATTTCTATTTTTAATAAGTTGCTGACTCTGAAATTTAGATGGGTTGCAAGAACTGAGATAGTGGGATAATGTTTAGCTATCTGTTAAGTTAATTCAAACATGCCTGCCCGTAATATTATAATTTGATGTTAAATTACATCTACCAAACAATTATATGGGATATCGATAATATTGAGTACTGTCTAGTGAAGGGCTGAATGTACCAGCAAGAACCATCATTGTTTTTGTTATTGTTTCAGGCATATTCCCATAGGGGTTCTGTTTGATCTATCAGGTGCTGAAAACAGACTGCCCTGGTCATTGACAGTCCATTTCCAAGTAAGTCACTCTTTTATGAGCGTTTTTCTTTTTGCATCTGATGATAAACTGTAAACAATGAATTGACTGGAAGATAATATTTCAAAGAACAAACTAGTTACCGGTAAATATTAGACTGGCCAAAGAGTACCATACTTAGGTACTTCTAGTTACTTATTGGCTGGTTTCACAACGACAAACCAACCAATTCCGAAAAACAGTCACTTTTGTCAATGATCGACATGAGTGATACTAGTGGCCTTTTCCACAAGTGATGTTTGCTGTAGGTAAGTTATGCCGCTGACAATGCTGTTTTCTCCTTCCCTGAAGTAGACATTAGTCTTTATTGATGGTTCTTGGTTCTTCTCATACACTTCAAGGACTTTCCAGAAAGTGAAATCCTGCATTGTACGAGTAAAGAGGCGGTGAAAGCTCACTTCATGGCCATGGTGAAAGAAGCTGACTGTTTGAAGCATCGTGGTCAAGTTATCAACGGAATGCAAAAAAAGGACCACCAACACCTCTGGTTGGGTGTACAGAATGGTGAGTAATTGTGGTTGGTGTACAGAATGGTGAGTAATTGTGGTTGGTGTACAAAATGATGAGTAATTGTGGTTGGTGTACAGAATGGTGAGTAATTGTGGTTGGTGTACAGAATGATGAGTAATTGTGGTTGGTGTACAGAATATGAGTAATTGTGGTTGGTGTACAGAATGGTGAGTAATTGGCTGGGTTTACAAAATGGTGAGTGACTGTGGCTAGGTTTACAAAATGGTGAGTAACTGTGGCTGGATGTACAAAATGGTGAATAATTGTGTGGCTGGATGTGCATTTATAGTTCTATATTATTGCTACTTCATGCATTCGTTTCTTATTATTACAGATAAGTTTGATCAATTTTGGTCGGTGAACCGAAAGCTGATGGAGCACACACAAGAAGAACTGTTCAAGCACATACCCTTCAGGATATATCATGTAAGTATGCGGCCGTAAACAGCAAGATAAATATGCTAATATTGATGAAGACATGTGCCGGGTACATATACTTCTGTGTCATCCAGAGTTGGAGCATGCAACTGTTGGAGATAATAGGCACGTCACCGCATCTAATATACAGTTGTTGCGTGATACGAGTACCAAAATTAAAGTAACGAGTAATGCATGCACAGGAAAAGTAGCATTCGTCGTTGGTTTTAACGTACAGGGTCATCTAAATTTAATATTATTAATATTTCACCTTTGATACAGAAGGTATGCCAGTGGTGGCACATACCATGTATGGACACCAAGTTTCTTTTTGTTTTGTTCACGTTTGTGTCGGAGTTCTGCAATGTTGTTAATATAATGACATGGTTGTTGACAGGCTGACCAGCCCTTCACCCAGACACTGTTTAAGCCCATGTCGGAGAGCGGGCGGCCACACACTCTGAGCGATCTCCTCACCGAAGTCCTGCCAGGGACACAGACTGCTGATGGTAACTTCCAAATAATATATGGTTCGCGGCCATTTAAAAACTGTAGGATATGTTTGTCCGGGTTAGATTAAAATAGAATGTATGGATGGATTGTATGAGCTAGTAATTTTCGTGAGATAAGCATTTGCGGGGAAGATTATTTTTGTGTCGCACCAGAAAGGATTACAGCGCAAATTGAGCGGCTTGCCTGACTCTCGTGATGGCCGCATATCGTTGCTGATCAGTGTCAAATACATTGACGTGTGTTTGTTTTCATTCAGAGGCCGAGCGAGACTGGCGCGTGTTGATCCAGGGTATCGAGACCCCCAAAGAAACCACCGTCCAGTGGTTGTCTGAACACTTCAGCCACCCTGATAACTTCCTTCACATCTCCATCGTTCCATCCTGAAGCCCTAGGCTGAAGTGGAAAGCCGCCACCAAGTCACCAACCCATCAACACATCATTGTCCGTGATGCTCTGTGAGCACGTGTGTGCGCTCCAGGTTTGACGCAATGCCACATCTGTCGGAATAAGCGGATTGTGGTGTCTACAGCCAAATGAACAGTTTCACTTCCGCATATTATCACCACATATTGCTTCTCTACTATTCCCTACCACGTTAACTCACTTTAATTGCTTAATTATTGTATAACCCTATTATGGTATAACAATCTTGATGTGAAAACGCCTCAAGGAGACGCTTGCAAAGTCCATTTGACATGAACCATAGGCTGCTAGGAGCAGCATGAAATTATCAATTACTGATTAACACCTTACATTCGTGTCTTCTGTCAGATAGATGCCTATTATAACTTGCACTATTAACTTTCGAGGAATTATATCTAATAAAGTTGTATCCCGTGACTCACTCAGTTTATATAAACTACGAAGTTTGTTATGCATTACGTGAGATCTGGCATTGCGTTAAACCTGGAGCGTACACACCTGCGCTGCGTCCATTTTCATGTCCACTGCCAAATTAGTTTGGGCGTATGCGACGTGAGAAAACTCTTGTGAGAAGTGGTCTTTATACAAATACAATGTACATTTAATATTATTGTGTTATGGGTGACAAATGTGTGATGTGTTGTGCGCGCGAAATACTTCTGCTGTCGTGGGGATTTTAACGACAAATCTGGCGTTGTTACGTACGAAACGTTAGCTTGGAATCCCTCTAGTCTATTGTTAACAATCTGTGTACATGTCAGTTCATATCATCTTTTGTTCTGCAGTCCAGTAACGGGAAATTAGAACATAGATCAGTGTTCGCTTGGTTAGTCTATATCCAGTCATTTGTAGTTCATTCATCCTGGAAGGACAATCTGAGTCAATGGAAAGTATTCGTTGGTAACCTTACAGCGAGGCTTGACTGTATGAAATCGCAAAAGGTATTTTTATGATAATAACGGGGATTCTTTAGGTCAGTTGGGAAGCAAGCTGAATTGCGAATCAACGAGTCATTGATTCTCGTCTTCGTACTGACATCTGCGGTACGCCTATTTAACCCCATTTCACGCGGTATCGGCGCAGTCTAGCATTCAAAGGTAGCCGCCAAGTGTTTTACGATAATAACTTAAATATGCACTAGATGTGCCCTTTTGGTGCCTTGTATATTTATTTTCACATGAAATGTCCGTTCTATGTGGAACGATGCTGCTTACCAGAGACATTCCAATTCGGGAGACGCCCCGCGTGCCCCTGAACAGCATCGCAAGGTGAGGTGAGGTGTCGCGGGGATAACCGTGAAAATATGTTAATTTTGTGGGATCGCGCGCGAGAACAATAAAACTGTTCTCGCTAACCGTAAGAAAATGATATGCCGGTGTCCAACTGAACGGGTGAGCGCTTAGTAATCATGTTACCATAATAACCTGGTTTGTGCAGTAAGAGAAGACACCGCTCGCCAGATGTTTGGTGCACTGGATTGATGCATATATTGTTTTACGTCCCGATATACCTGGGTATTTATTTGTACCATTGGGGCAAGGACTTAATAAATCTAATACATATATACGAATAGTATTATTTATTTTTGTTAGTCGTTTTTGGTATTATCAACCAATGGGATTTTCACATGACGATTTTGTAGTGATTTGTACGGTCGGCTATTTCCTTAGGAAGCCAGTAAAAACGTTAATATCACCGTTAAGCCATGGTAATATTTTGGTCCTGTGAGCGACTTTGCAACACACGACACGTCTCAGAGAACAAAATTATTCAAAGAAATAAAATCGCAATCCTGTCCGCAGTAAATTCAAGCGCCGCTATATTTTTCCGCGTAGCGTGACGTCATGGATGATCATACATGTGGCGCCAACATGCGGTTGAATTTGGGTTTATCTCTCTTGCCTAGGGGAGAGCGGAGCCGGGTGCAAAAATAGACTGGGCCACGCTTCGCGCTGAAATTGTTACAATAGACCGATCCAGGCTGTCAATCATTCACTGACGTCAATGTTGCTTTTACCCCAATCATGTGGTGAAATAAGGTCGTCTACGTGCGTTAGGTCAGACAAACAAGTCGGACAAACAAAGCAGCATGTCACTTTGTTGTCAGTTTCAGAGATGAGTACTTCTCACTTGTACCTACCATCAGCTATGATTGTCAATTTCATACTCGCGCTTAAGGAAAAAGAACTCTGTCGGAGTATGGATCGGTCTATTACAAAACTATGCCCGAGGACCACTTTCGACTTAGCAAAAAACCAAAAAGCGCCAGCCCCGCCCACAATTAATTTTCAATTAAGGGGGGTGGGGTGTTATGGTCCATATATCTCAGTCTAAAATAAATCTTTGCTCACAGTCGATATAGCAAGACATTTATAATGGTATTTACCCTGGAAAAATATGTCTTATATGCAAGCTAAGCAAAAAATAATATAATTGTCACCTCCAAATAATAATTAAATACCAACCCTGTAGAACAAACAACTGCTAATCTATGTAATATTTTACGGTTCTAGGACCCCATCCCCCCGGACAAATCCCCCCCGGTCAGTTCCCTCCCTGACGATTCCCCCCAAGACAATTCCCCCTGACAACTCCATTGTAGATGTGCAGGTCTTATACAATATTTCTTATATACACCGAGAAGTCCTATGCCTTAATTAATAACCTTAGGCTGATGGGTACAAACGTTACAAACGATTGGTCTAGATTAAAATTAAGATATATTAGAGAGACCCTCATGTGTGGTCACAAAAATTATTTACGCCTGGAAAGGATAGGCACAAGGGAGTGGGTCTTCCGTAGCCCCAATTCTGTGGCTGTAGGACCGGCAAAAATCTGAGGCTAGGTCTCCCGATGCTTTGCAGGGTTAGGAGTAACCCTGGTACATGCCTCCCTGACCACGCTCGCAAGCGCCCTTGCTTCGTTTACGAGCGTGAGAGGCTTGTACCAGGGCTAGGTTATGGGGACGGGGTTACATGCCTACACTATCGCTCCCACATAAACCGTCATACTTTTAACTTGAAGTGGCTTCGCATGCAAAATTCGCATGCAAAAAGAGTTTCTGCCAAAATAAACAGTAGGACTGCCCGTCTCATGCGTACGACGCCCCCCAGACCCAGGGTATTAGCCAGAATGTATTTGTTGGCCCGGGGGGGGGGAGGGGGCTGTTATACGAATCTGGTGGGGGAGGGAGGGGTTCCGCGGGTGCCCCTTGATGCCTAAGGGAGCGGACATTTGTGAGATATCCCTATGGAGCGGACATTTATGATGAAAAAGATACCCCTATACAGCGGATATGTGAAAACTTTCGACCGGGGGGAGGGGCTCTGAAAAAGTGCGTTCATAAAGCTGGTTGCCGCAAAAAATACCCCTTCCGAGCGGATTTTGGCAATAAAACGCCCCGACCGAGCGGAAAAAATGGGGGCTTACCCCGCCCACAACAATTTATGAAGGACCTCCCCCCCCCCCCCACGGGTTCGTTGGCTGGTAACAAAAAGCAGTTCCGTTTACACACAAAACATGGCGCCAGCCGATCAGGTCGCATTTTGAGCTCGCAATATCGCAATATCTTATTATACAGTTCTATAAACAAAAGTCAGTTCTCGATGTCATATAAAATTGTGAGCTTCTAAGCCTCCTGACAAAAGGCTCTTTTGGGGCGGGTAAACAGCACCTGAGTGTCCGCCAAAATTGAAACTGGGCAGTTTCTGGGTCTCGCTAATACCCTGCCCAGCTCTTCAAACAGGATCCTACATTTATGTCACAAAACGACGAATAATCGCCTCTGACTATTTTGTGATGTTCCAAAACGTCAAATAGGATAATGGAAAATATTTTAAATTGTGCCCCCGAATAAAATTAGCAGGTATTATATTTGTATGGAACGATATATTGGGATTTATGTCTGAAAGGCCACACGGACCTAGGAGCACTGCCTTCCATTGGTAGTCAATCCCCCATTGACCTGCATTCATAGCCAATCCTCTTACATTTGATATCTATTTGTAGCTAATCCCCCTAACCATTGACCTTTATTGATAGCCAATCCACTTTGTAATTGACCTTCATTGGTAGCCAATCCCCTTGGAGTGTGCATGGGCATAACAATTGGCCTTAAACACCAATATTTCATTTATTTTTGATACAAACTTCCATTGCAAACCAATTGTCTTTGCTACTGACATCCATCGCCAACGTCGAGTTCAACGAAATAATGCCGCTTGTTTCGTGTTCAACTAATCTATATTGTCAGTAGTATCCCGCTTCTCTTCGCTTCGAATGCCACTTCATAGTATCCCCAAATTGTCCATCAGATATTATATTTATTTCAGTATTTTATGAACTCAGTTAAGCTATAAGAATACGCTTGCCGGCCTTTCCACTTACACAGTGCGTTTGCACTATAGTGCAATAGGCTCCTTTCGACCCGTAGACGGGTCCGTCACGTAGCAGGCCCCGACAGTTGTGCAGCCATGTAAAGATATGAGCGGTATGGCAACTCGAGAACAACGTAGGCAGTTATTAGAGGACGGCTACTGTGGCCCAAAAGTACAATCTAGCGGCGTGGCGTTTACTGACTGCGGCGTCCGCATCCTCACCGCCTCGGCCGTGTACACCTGTCTGGCCGCTGTGTCAGCGAATGTGTTCCATAGTAGAGACCCGTGGCGGCGCCGCGGGACGGAAGATCAAGAGCGATCGGCGAACTGAGAACGGACTGGCCGATGGACCCATTCGCCGTCAGTCCACAGGGATGGCAGCTATTTATAACGACCAGGAAGTATAGGCTTCCATCGTTGCACCGTTCACTGCTGGTTGCGGCGGCCGCCTGCCCAGGAGATGTACGGCAAACTCAGATGGCGCATCGTTCTTGCTCCGGGCGGGCGCCGAGCTGCCGTCCGTATCTGTTTACTGATGGCAGCCCCATGCTGATGGCTGATGGCAGCCCCATGCTGATGGCTGATGGCAGCCCCATGCTGATGGCTGATGGCAGCCCCATGCTGATGGCTGATGGCAGCCCCATGCTGATGGCTGATGGCAGCCCCATGCTGATGGCTGATGGCAGCCCCATGCTGATGGCTGATGGCAGCCCCATGCTGATGGCAGCCTCATGCTGATGGCTGATGGCAGCCCCATTGTGATGGCTGATGACAGCCCCATGCTTATGGCTGATGGCAGCCCCATGCTGATGGCAGCCTCATGCTGATGGCTGATGGCAGCCCCATGGTGATGGCTGATGACAGCCCCACGCTGATGGCTGATGGCAGCCCAATGCTGATGGCTGATGGCAGCCCCATGGTGATGGCTGATGGCAGCCCCATGCTGATGGCTGATGGCAGCCCCATGCTGATGGCTGATGGCAGCCCCATGCTGATGGCTGATGGCAGCCCCATGGTGATGGCTGATGGCAGCCCAATGCTGATGGCTGATGGCAGCCCCATGCTGATGGCAGCCCTAAGCTGATGGCTGATGGCAGCCTCATGCTGATGGCTAATGGCAGCCCCATGCTGATGGCTGATGGCAGCCCCATGCTGGTGGCTGATGGCAGCCCCATGCTGATGGCTGATGGCAGCCCCATGCTGATGGCTGATGGCAGCCCAATGCTGATGGCTGATGGCAGCCCCATGCTGATGGCAGCCTCATGCTGATGGCTGATGGCAGCCCCATGGTGATGGCTGATGACCGCCCCACGCTGATGGCTGATGGCAGCCCAATGCTGATGGCTGATGGCAGCCCCATGGTGATGGCTGATGGCAGCCCCATGCTGATGGCTGATGGCAGCCCCATGCTGATGGCTGATGGCAGCCCCATGCTGATGGCTGATGGCAGCCCCATGGTGATGGCTGATGGCAGCCCAATGCTGATGGCTGATGGCAGCCCCATGCTGATGGCAGCCCTAAGCTGATGGCTGATGGCAGCCTCATGCTGATGGCTAATGGCAGCCCCATGCTGATGGCTGATGGCAGCCCCATGCTGGTGGCTGATGGCAGCCCCATGCTGATGGCTGATGGCAGCCCCATGCTGATGGCTGATGGCAGCCCAATGCTGATGGCTGATGGCAGCCCCATGCTGATGGCAGCCCTAAGCTGATGGCTGATGGCAGCCTCATGCTGATGGCTAATGGCAGCCCCATGCTGATGGCTGATGGCAGCCCCATGCTGATGGCAGCCCCATGCTGATGGCAGCCTCATGCTGATGGCTGATGGCAGCCCTAAGCTGATGGCTGATGGCAGCCCTAAGCTGATGGCTGATGGCAGCCTCATGCTGATGGCTGATGGCAGCCCCATGCTGATGGCTGATGGCAGCCCCATGCTGATGGCTGATGGCAGCTCCATGCTGATGGCACCCCCATCCCACCCTCTCCCCCCGGTTGTAAAACAAAATTGATGGACATCCGCGGTCAATTTGACCCCCTCCACCCCCTTTACGAATGTCTAGATCCGCCCCGGTTTGGGCATTACTCCCTTACTCTGGGATGTAAATAACTGTACAGCATCGTGCTGACATGGAAAAACCTGCTCTGTTTTCCTTTAGTCAATATTCCATCAGGACCTCTCATACTGCACGGAATCCCTCCAATGTTACGCAAGAGACAATACTCAGGGGCGGATTCAGACTTTAGAGGGTGGGGAGGCTTGAATTTTGCAATTACAGGGCATACTACAGGGGCAAATCCAGACTTTAGGAGGTGGGGGGGCAGGGGCGGATCTAGGAATTTGCCAAGTGGGGTTTGCTCTCTGAAAAACTTGCGACCGGGGGGGGCTAAACCTGTCGGTGGGGGGGGAGGGGGGGGGGCTTCTGCGGCTCGACCAGGAGGGGGTGGGGGGGCTATAGCCGCAGTAGCCCCCACCCCGGCTGGATCCGCCACTGACACTAGACTTTGTTTCAGATCGTCCTGGACGGTTGGTTATTCAGGACGCTTGAACCACTTTTGGTCATATCGCGTCAATGGGAGAAGGGAGGGAGAGTGGAGCCATGTCCCCGGGAATAACCCCCTACTCTTTACATGGGATCTTTATCCTGCGACCACACAGACATGGCCACAGCGGGGCGCGAACCACCGATCCACGTGCCGTTAGGCTCTCGGGTGACCAGAACACAATGCGAGCACTCTAGCCCACTGAGCTATCGCGCCGGCCCCCATCCTGGACGGGCGAGATTCGGTAGGCATCCACGGCCAAATAGATATATCTGTCAGGTCAGGCCTGCTCTTGTTCAAACAGGAATAATATAAAATCGGGTCTTCTATATAGAAATAACGAAATGAGAGAAAGGGGTGGTGGGGGGGCAGTTTGGGTAGGGTGCCTGCCTATCCCCGCACCCAAAATGTATTGCAATTTGCACTGGGTGGAATGCTTAACATGTTCGGTCATACCAAGGGGGAGTCCATCAAATTGTATTTCTTGCCATGAAGACCCGTGGCCAGACGAGCGAGAGATAGTTGTCATTGTCACGCTCGGTCACGGACCCGTGGCCAGACGAGCGAGAGATAGTTGTCATTGTCACGCTCAGTCACGGACCCGTGGCCAGACGAGCGAGAGATAGTTGTCATTGTCACACTCAGTCACGGACCCGTGGCCAGACGAGCGAGAGATAGTTGTCATTGTCACGCTCGGTCACGAACCCGTGGCCAGACGAGCGAGAGATAGTTGTCATTGTCACGCTCAGTCACGGACCCGTGGCCAGACGAGCGAGAGATAGTTGTCATTGTCACACTCAGTCACGGACCCGTGGCCAGACGAGCGAGAGATACTTGTCATTGTCACGCTCAGTCACGGACCCGTGGCCAGACGAGCGAGAGATAGGTGTCATTGTCACGCTCAGTCACGGACCCGTGGCCAGACGAGCGAGAGATACTTGTCATTGTCACGCTCAGTCACGGATCCGTGGCCAGACGAGCGAGAGATAGTTGTCATTGTCACGCTCAGTCACGGACCCGTGGCCAGACGAGCGAGAGATAGTTGTCATTGTCACGCTCAGTCACGGACCCGTGGCCAGACGAGCGAGAGATAGTTGTCATTGTCACGCTCAGTCACGGACCCGTGGCCAGACGAGCGAGAGATAGTTGTCATTGTCACCCTCGGTCACGAACCCGTGGCCAGACGAGCGAGAGATAGTTGTCATTGTCACGCTCAGTCACGGACCCGTGGCCAGACGAGCGAGAGATAGTTGTCATTGTCACGCTCAGTCACGGACCCGTGGCCAGACGAGCGAGAGATACTTGTCATTGTCACGCTCAGTCACGGACCCGTGGCCAGACGAGCGAGAGATAGTTGTCATTGTCACGCTCAGTCACGGACCCGTGGCCAGACGAGCGAGAGATAGTTGTCATTGTCACGCTCAGTCACGGACCCGTGGCCAGACGAGCGAGAGGTAGTTGTCATTGTCACGCTCAGTCACCGACCCGTGGCCAGACGAGCGAGAGATAGTTGTCATTGTCACGCTCAGTCACGGACCCGTGGCCAGACGAGCGAGAGATAGTTGTCATTGTCACGCTCAGTCACGGACCCGTGGTCAGACGAGCGAGAGATAGTTGTCATTGTCACGCTCAGTCACGGACCCGTGGCCAGACGAGCGAGAGATAGTTGTCATTGTCACGCTCAGTCACGGACCCGTGGCCAGACGAGCGAGAGATACTTGTCATTGTCACGCTCAGTCACGGACCCGTGGCCAGACGAGCGAGAGATAGTTGTCATTGTCACGCTCAGTGACGGACCCGTGGCCAGACGAGCGATAGATAGTTGTCATTGTCACGCTCAGTGACGGACCCGTGGCCAGACGAGCGATAGATAGTTGTCATTGTTACGCTCAGTCACGGACCAGTGGCCAGACGAGCGAGAGATAGTTGTCATTGTCACGCTTAGTCACGGACCCGTGGCCAGACGAGCGAGAGATAGTTGTCTTTGTCACGCTCAGTCACGGACCCGTGGCCAGACGAGCGAGAGATAGTTGTCATTGTCACGCTTAGTCACGGATCCGTGGCCAGACGAGCGAGAGATAGTTGTCATTGTCACGCTCAGTCACGGACCCGTGGCCAGACGAGCGAGAGATAGTTGTCATTGTCACACTCAGTCACGGACCCGTGGCCAGACGAGCGAGAGATAGTTGTCATTGTCACGCTCAGTCACGGACCCGTGGCCAGACGAGCGAGAGATAGTTGTCATTGTCACGCTCAGTCACGGACCCGTGGCCAGACGAGCGAGAGATAGTTGTCATTGTCACGCTCAGTCACGGTTGGTTATTCAGGACGCTTGAACCACTTTTGGTCATATCGCGTAAATGGGAGAAGGGAGGGAGAGTGGAGTCATGTCCCCGGGAATAACCCCCTACTCTTTACATGGGATCTTTATCCTGCGACCACACAGACATGGCCACAGCGGGGCGCGAACCACCGATCCACGTGCCGTTAGGCTCTCGGGTGACCAGAACACAATGCGAGCACTCTAGCCCACTGAGCTATCGCGCCGGCCCCCATCCTGGACGGGCGAGATTCGGTAGGCATCCACGGCCAAATAGATATATCTGTCAGGTCAGGCCTGCTCTTGTTCAAACAGGAATAATATAAAATCGGGTCTTCTATATAGAAATAACGAAATGAGAGAAAGGGGGGGGGGGCAATTTGGGTAGGGTGCCTGCCTATCCCCGCACCCAAAATGTATTGCAATTTGCACTGGGTGGAATGCTTAACATGTTCGGTCATACCAAGGGGGGGAGTCCATCAAATTGTATTTCTTGCCATGAAGACCCGTGGCCAGACGAGCGAGAGATAGTTGTCATTGTCACGCTCGGTCACGAACCCGTGGCCAGACGAGCGAGAGATAGTTGTCATTGTCACGCTCAGTCACGGACCCGTGGCCAGACGAGCGAGAGATAGTTGTCATTGTCACGCTCAGTCACGGACCCGTGGCCAGACGAGCGAGAGATAGTTGTCATTGTCACGCTCAGTCACGGACCCGTGGCCAGACGAGCGAGAGATACTTGTCATTGTCACGCTCAGTCACGGACCCGTGGCCAGACGAGCGAGAGATAGTTGTCATTGTCACGCTCAGTCACGGACCCGTGGCCAGACGAGCGAGAGATAGTTGTCATTGTCACGCTCAGTCACGGACCAGTGGCCAGACGAGCGAGAGATAGGTGTCATTGTCACGCTCAGTCACAGACCCGTGGCCAGACGAGCGAGAGATATTTGTCATTGTCACGCTCAGTCACGGACCCGTGGCCAGACGAGCGAGAGATATTTGTCATTGTCACGCTCAGTCACGGACCCGTGGCCAGACGAGCGAGAGATAGTTGTCATTGTCACGCTCAGTCACAGACCCGTGGCCAGACGAGCGAGAGATACTTGTCATTGTCACGCTCAGTCACGGACCCGTGGCCAGACGAGCGAGAGATAGTTGTCATTGTCACGCTCAGTCACGGACCCGTGGCCAGACGAGCGATAGTTGTCATTGTCACGCTCAGTCACGGACCCGTGGCCAGACGAGCGAGAGATAGTTGTCATTGTCACGCTTAGTCACGGACCCGTGGCCAGACGAGCGAGAGATAGTTGTCATTGTCACGCTCAGTCACGGACCCGTGGCCAGACGAGCGAGAGATATTTGTCATTGTCACGCTCAGTCACGGACCCGTGGCCAGACGAGCGAGAGATAGTTGTCATTGTCACGCTCAGTCACGGACCCGTCGCCAGACGAGCGAGAGATACTTGTCATTGTCACGCTCAGTCACGGACCCGTGGCCAGACGAGCGAGAGATAGTTGTCATTGTCACGCTCAGTCACGGACCAGTGGTCAGACGAGCGAGAGATAGTTGTCATTGTCACGCTCAGTCACAGACCCGTGGCCAGACGAGCGAGAGATAGTTGTCATTGTCACGCTCAGTCACGGACCCGTGGCCAGACGAGCGAGAGATAGTTGTCATTGTCACGCTCAGTCACGGACCCGTGGCCAGACGAGCGAGAGATAGTTGTCATTGTCACGCTCAGTCACGGACCCGTGGCCAGACGAGCGAGAGATAGTTGTCATTGTCACGCTCAGTCACGGACCCGTGGCCAGACGAGCGAGATAGTTGTCATTGTCACGCTCAGTCACGGACCCGTGGCCAGACGAGCGAGAGATAGTTGTCATTGTCACGCTCAGTCACGGACCAGTGGTCAGACGAGCGAGAGATAGTTGTCATTGTCACGCTCAGTGACGGACCCGTGGCCAGACGAGCGAGAGATAGTTGTCATTGTCACGCTCAGTCACGGACCCGTGGCCAGACGAGCGAGAGATAGTTGTCATTGTCACGCTCAGTCACGGGCTCGTGGCCAGACGAGCGAGAGATAGTTGTCATTGTCACGGACCCGTGGCCAGACGAGCGAGAGATAGTTGTCATTGTCACGCTCAGTGACGGACCCGTGGCCAGACGAGCGAGAGATAGTTGTCATTGTCACGCTCAGTCACGGGCTCGTGGCCAGACGAGCGAGAGATAGTTGTCATTGTCACGGACCCGTGGCCAGACGAGCGAGAGATAGTTGTCATTGTCACGCTCAGTGACGGACCCGTGGCCAGACGAGCGAGAGATAGTTGCATTGTCACGCTCAGTCACGGGCTCGTGGCCCAAGTATAAGTCAAAAACAACGTAGTAACTTTTCAACAGAACTTTTTATTATGTCTGTTTTCAGGGTAACCACTAACAAGACTGTCGGTAGTTAAAAAAAAACAAGTCCCAAGTCACTCGGTGCTAAGTGTTTAATGAGACGAGAAAACCACGTGACTGTAAAGCCTCGACGCGGGTTGGCCAAATGCGACTCATTTGGATTCGAAAACATGCGGACAGGAGTTTTCATATCTCAAATATAAGTGCGAAACTTTTGACCATTTTTGACATTCTGTTATAAACGGCGCGTTACAGAGCAGAGCGGCAGAAGCTGAATTTCTATATGATACGAAAGAGTTTCCGTTACTGGTAAGCGAATATTTCCTTAGTTACTGACAGAGGCACTGATAACTGCCAAGGGTGATAATAGTTAATTGACATACAGTTGTAAGCACAAGCATAAAAACCATAGCTGGATTATTTATAATGTCATCAAGGTATTTGAGCAATGACAACACGATGGATTTCATCCAATCCGGGCAAAATATAACATGATGATCACAACAATGAACTGTTATTAACATCTACCATGTTGGCCGTTAATGCCCGAAAAGACTAAACAAGTATTTGAGCAGAAATCTAGCAACGGTCATGGGGTAGGAAAGCTATCTTTAGCACGATCATGTGTTTTCCAGCAGTCAAGTCGAAGTCAAATTGCAAGACATATCAAACGACCATAATGATGGGTCTCTTGGGTCTACCATTCGAGTCTTTACTGGCGACAGGGGTAGATCACTGGCAACCTGCTGTTTATTTTATGCTAATGAGAAGAGAGTATCCAGTGGCGGATTTCACAAACGTAGTTCAGCCGTGTACAGGGTTTAGTCGACTAAGGATACCATGCAAATGATGGGTGACTTTGCCGACTAAGCCGCCCAGCTGGCTAAACTATGTACGTGAAATAAACCAAAGTACGCTTGTAAACGACACATTTGTTAAAATCAAACTAACGCCAACGCCAGCAAACGATACCTGGCCTATGTCTACCGACATTCAGACCGATTTAAAATCGTATGGCGCCAGCTGTACTGTTACCTCTGGATTGGCACAACAGTTCCTTCTCTCCAGAATATCCCAGCGGCCACGCGGTCTGAGTTTCTACAGTCTTCACACTACTATTAATATTACTGGGTTCTCACACGTACAGTCTAACGTCGTCGCCGACCAACCGGCCAACAATCCCAAACACAAGGGGCAACTGCGGCACTTGGTACATGCAAAGTGAAGATATTCTATACAACAGGACATTGGTGGACACACTTGATTGAAATATATATATAATTACATAAATAAATATGGAAATATCACAAGGGACCGCCGAGCTGCGTCAAATATTTGTTAAGATACAATATAATAATGTAATAACGCGGGTGGATGTCCTTTAAATACGTCAAGATGGAACACGTGTTACAGACAAATGTGGACAGGGATGAGGAACAGGCCGTTGAAAAGATTCAGGACGACAATGTTGTGGGAGTGGCAATCAAGGCACAAATAGGGAGGCCAAATACAGACACGGGCTGGAGTCTCACCACTTCATCTCCACAAAGAGCACACGAGAGCGGTGAACCAAACTAAGAGACCGTATTGCACGACAGAAGACACTTTACTATTAATTAGACGATGCCATTCCATACGCCGCGAAACGCTTCGCGGTTTTCGACCGATATCGATTCATAGAAGAGTTGACGAAATACTGAGAACCGGTACACTTCATTGAGTTATAAACCTGAGTACAAGGTGTAGCGGCGACCCGGCCTGGACGTCTGTGGTGTCAATAGCACATTTACAGGAAAAGAAGCGGTGAACTGAGGACAAACTGCAATACTGAGAAGCATATACCAATGAAGAACACAGCATGACCAAGACACTAACTGAAACTGTACACCCGAGTAATATTGGCAACAAATTGCAATGCTGGCAGTAGTGTGTATACGTCAAGGGCGGTCTTCACAGAAGTGCTCAAACATACCGATCATACACAACAAAGCCTACATTAAAGGATGCTGGGTCTATGTGTTTTAAATTACAACATTCTTTCAGTATTCACTGTACACATATTATGAAGGTACAGGTCTTAAAAATGGTTAATAGTCAAAAGGGAGAAATGTCTTGCCAAAAAAGAGACGGCAACAAACAGTGCAACAATGACAAAACTCTTTAACAATTTATTTGAAGATGATGTAAGTGGACTATGATATTGATATTTCTCATGGCCAGGTTTCATTGATGTTTATTTCGTCTTCTTCCTTTCACCTTTAGGCTTCCACGCTTTGACTAGACTCCAACCAAAGTACAGGCCAAAAATATGTACTTGTAGACAAATAGCCAGGAACATATTGTAGAGTACAACAAGAGGGAAGCCGTGAAATAATTGCTTCGTCTCCCTCGTCTGCCAGTAGCTGAGCAGGTCATCGGACCAATCGTAGAGTGCATAGACAACAGGGGCGAGACCAAATATGATGATGCCGACAAGGTATTGTTTCATCAAGAAAGTTTTGTTCTTGCGAATGGCCACGAGTGCAAAGATAGATGGCAGCATGCTGGCCAGCCACCAGTACTCCCAGCCATGAGCTCGAGGCAGCCGAAATCTCTGAAGAACAGTCGGTGGTCGCATACCAAACATGACAAAGAGGCTGGTTGAGAGCCGTACCATCATCAGAAAGACCAGCATGAGATGGACGAAGGAAATAGCCTTCAGTCGAGACTTGTTGGTTGAACTGGAAGGAACGGAAAACATTCTTTACAATAATTAAAGCACATAATAATAACCCAGTGGTTACTGCTGGCAAGAATAAGGATAACATATTATTAACCAAGAACGACATTCACTTACACTTTCCATGCGCATGCCTGTCTGGAGGCCAACCCTTATACAAATGTAGCTGTTATGGTAGTAATACAGAAAGACCATCCACACGTGTATCCACAAGTCACTCATGGAAGGGTGATCAGCTTTTGAAGCGCTGGAGTAATTTCAGCTTTTTAGGCTGGGCTTATTACTTTCAAGTAGGGTAGGAGGTGATCAAGCCACAGAAACTCTTAAATGCCTGTGATTAGCAACTACATGTACAACATTTATTCATTTAGAAAAGCACAAGTACCGGTACTGGGAGGGAGCCTCTTCTATTTGTCAGCAGAAAAGTTGCAATTAACCGAAGTTGCGAGTAGCCAAAGTACCCGACTTTGATGGGTCAGAACTGATTAAATGTATAGTGGAACCCTGCTATGCAGACCACCAACGGGACTGAGCAAAAGTTAGTGGGGTGGTCTAATTAGCGAAGCTTCCCAATAACAATAGTTAGTGTTATTATCACTGGCATCGACAATGGGGTGCTGAGATGCAGGTGGTGGGGGGGTTTGATTTTGATGCCATTTGGCAAACATGACGTCAGTAACATGGGTATATATTCCTCTACATATGGGCCATTTACCTGCATTCATGGGGTCCATCGTTATAGTAAAAAATGAGGAAAACCTAGTGAAAAATAGCAAAACCGGGCGCAAATTACCAGTTAGACAAGGTTCAGGCAGTTTAGTTTTGCTTAAAATTAAACTTGTCAATGCTTCTGTTTTATTCATACAATATTTCCTTAAAAATATGAAGATGTTATCTAGTAACAGAAGGATTTGTCTCCGACTGCTGGAGCCCAGTGCCAGGCCGTTATTTTGGTTGTTGTCTTTATAGACTCTTAGTCATCACTTGGCGGCGCCATCTGTAATAGTGGCTGTGTGCTCGTAGGTAGGTGAAATGGCAATATATAATTAAAAAGTAGACAAACTTTATTGTTGAAAGACCTACATTTACATCGACTAAAGTTACCAGTTTTGTCCGGTCAGTTTCGTCAAGCTAAAAAGTTGCAAGTGGAGCTGCCAAGTGATCATGCTTGGATTCTTCCAACAACAACAACCAAGATAGTGGCCCGGCACTGGCAGTTCATGCAGTCAGAGACAAATCCATTTATTACTAAACAATATCTTTCCATCTTATAATAAATAATGTATGAATAAAAGCTATGGATTACTTTACTTTAGGTTTACTTGGACTTCTTACACCTTGTCTAAATGGTAATTTATACCCGGTTTCGCCACATTTCACTCGGTTCCGCTATAACAATGTACCTGCATTCATGTAGTAAAAGCACAGGTACAGTAAATCAGTGGAGGGGGAGGCTGGGGGGGGAGGGGGGTAGCTGATATTAGACTCTTCCGTGGGCTTACTTCTTGTAACCAATGAAAACGCAGTAATATGACCATCACCTTACGACGTCATAAAAAGGTGGCTGTCAACACATCTTTGTCTGCTATATTTTATGCTAGAGACTATTGTGTTGTACTGTTATTAAAGAAGATACACTTTCAAGTAAATTAAAACCACACGGGTCTCGTGTAATGGAGCAAATAAATACATAAATCGTGGCTGCAAATGGTACACGGAAAACAATATTTACGACAGCAAGGCGGCAGATATTAAACGCGCTGACTATAGTGTTGCTTTCTTACATCAGTGATTTTTAGAGTGATCGCAGCACATGCAATCAAGGAAAATATAGGCTGAAACGCGAGTCTACCGCATTTATGACTTTGACTTTAGCCCTGAGGAACCCAGGCCTCGCTACGAGCGGTAGCAAAGCCTGGCTGGGTTCTTCAGCCGCAGTTCAGGGTGCCACTGGACGGTGACTGGTTACCTGGACAGGTTAGGCCTAATGCTGGACTTGCCTGGTTTGATAGTGCGATGCCACTTTCTCCCTGTGCAAGAAGTCACTGCCATCGGAGCCCCCGATGCGAGGCCCACTCCTGGACGCCATGGTGCTCGAGCTTCTGGAGCTAGCTGCTCACTTTGTCGAAAAGGAGATGAAAATACAGCACCAAAAAGTCCCTTTCCTTCCCTCGCAAGCGGCAATATGGCGAGATGAGATGATGAGTACTTCCGGCCCCCAGTCCCAGGTCCAGGGCGCTCGGTGCAATCTGTAACTGCGTCATAACGCGCTCTTCCATGGTTTGACAAGGTCGGAGTTGTTAATTTAAGATATATAATTGTATTACCCTTAAGTTGCAGCTTATTTATTGTTGGCAATTATATTGGAGCTATATGTGAATTGATATATTTATTTTTATTCAGTGAGAAGCATGGTAAACCTACCTAGATTGAATGGTTATCCACTTATCCTAGGGATCGAGGTAAGACCATGGGGGTCGAGATTGGACAATATGCACCCCAGTGCCTGTCAGAACTTGAGCACTCCCCACAATTTTTTTTCATAAAGTCATATATATTTATTGAATGACATGGCATGCCGCAGTGTTTGCACAAGAAAGAACCAGGCCCAATTTCTCATCATGACAGAATTAAGCCAGACAGTTTTCTGTGTTAAGGGGTCGAGCATAGCCAACTTTGCCTTACATGCCCTTCAACCTTCATAGCTAGGTCAAATACTTAGTCGTTGTTTTTATTGTGGCTTCCATAAAATAGGGGTGAGTTCGGATATGCGATCGGAGTAATCGGCGCGGATATTTGGAGCATGCGGACCCACTCTTTCCGCTAATAGGCGGATCAATATTAACCGAACGCAAAACCCGCGGTCCGCGTGAATGTTGCACTTGCTGGACTGCACAAATTTTTAAGATCGTTAAATAGCGCCATAAAATAAATCAACGGATACGTATTGTGTTCATTATCTTATTCTCGTTGTTATAATATTATTTACAGATTTTTTGCAGGTCGCAATACTACTATATATATATTAAATGTATTGTGCGGCCTGGACGCCATGTTGGAAATCCTCGTGATCCTCCTCTGGGTGGGGAGTAAGGTCTGGGAGTAAAATTACCACGTGACCGCCCTATCGGACCACAATCTCCGCGTTCGGTTATGCACTCCGCGGAGTCCGCCTACTCCGCACGCATACCCGAACCCACCCTCAGACTTTAAAAGGTGGCCGTGAAAGAAATTCATTGTTTTCTTTATTGCTTTCATAACATGCTTCCACATGCGCTGTGCTACCAATTAGATTCTAATAACATTGTCGCTTCCACAAAATAGGGGTGAGTTCGGATATGCGATCGGAGTAATCGGCGCGGATATTTGGAGCATGCGGACCCACTCTTTCCGCTAATAGGCGGATCAATATTAACCGAACGCAAAACCCGCGGTCCGCGTGAATGTTGCACTTGCTGGACTGCACAAATTTTTAAGATCGTTAAATAGCGCCATAAAATAAATCAACGGATACGTATTGTGTTCATTATCTTATTCTCGTTGTTATAATATTATTTACAGATTTTTTGCAGGTCGCAATACTACTATATATATATTAAATGTATTGTGCGGCCTGGACGCCATGTTGGAAATCCTCGTGATCCTCCTCTGGGTGGGGAGTAAGGTCTGGGAGTAAAATTACCACGTGACCGCCCTATCGGACCACAATCTCCGCGTTCGGTTATGCACTCCGCGGAGTCCGCCTACTCCGCACGCATACCCGAACCCACCCTCAGACTTTAAAAGGTGGCCGTGAAAGAAATTCATTGTTTTCTTTATTGCTTTCATAACATGCTTCCACATGCGCTGTGCTACCAATTAGATTCTAATAACATTGTCGATTATTTTGTGCAATGTCTGCAATAATTAGACCATGTTTACCAAGCTCCCCGCACGGTGGCGCTACGCAAGCTCCGCTTTTACCGCAGAGAGCCCTAGCGGAGAGTCGAAAGCAGAGGGTGCATTACATGTTTGAACATGCGCACGCACCACACTGAGTACTAGCCTGCAAATTGAGCCCGCAATTTTTGCCTATAAATTAAGCATCGGCAAAAGTGTCATTTTTGACATACCTCAATAACTATACATTTAGTCAGTAGTCACGCGGCCATTATCATAATTATCACAATAAACTGGGAAGTTTCCAGTCGATTGTATTGCATATAATTATGGCAATCTATAGGAAACCTCTGATATGTCCAATCCTTTGAACCACCGGAACGTAAGATACCTCAATATCCCATATTTGGGAGCCACTCCTCATTTTTTTGTGCGAAAACCACATGGCTACTACTTGAATTGGCAGCCTTTATCACAAAAACTGGGTGGTGTCCCTGTCGAGTTTTACGAGGAATCAAAAGCAGAGGGTATGCATCATTTAGCTCACGATAATCAACACAGATTTAGGCTGGTAGACTCATAACTGCGTTAAATTAATTGTCACCAATGAAGCAAAAATATAAGTATCAATCTGATGTGAGTCTAAATGTCAATTTCCAGGTTTATGGGGTGTGTAATCACGTGTCCTCGTTATTCCCACACCGTCAAATACCCTCTCGTTGTCCAGGTATGTCCTTGTCTATATTATGTATGGTATTGACTGCATGTTTGTATCGTCTTTCGCTGTCGCCACTATAGCAGGGGAGTTGAGTTGACTTGGTGACTGCAATCAAGGGGTGGATGGGTGAAGGATGAATCTCATGGACTATGGGGCGTGAGAGAAGGAACTAATAAGGCCTTATAATTACTGATTAGAAGTGGCCGGGTTATGTCGGGAGGTTGACAACATGACAGACACGTACGTGCCCATTATACTGCTTCCTGAACCTGGGAGTTGACATTTAGTCACCTCAGACGGCCGACTCTTGCTGACGTTACCCGCAGCAACTCTGCTTGAGTCTTCATATTACCGAGGTATCATGAATCCGTATTGTAGTGTGATCATTATTCCACTCAATGCGGAGTCGCCCTCTCTGCCTTCGACGGTCTGAGAAATATATGCAATCGATAACTGTGGAATTTCAATATCTTTGAGCTTTCTGATCTAACCCCCGCCCCCTTGGAGCTTAACATTGACTTATGCATGACATTATTTGTCTTGAAATTGGCAGCTCGGCTCGGTTGATTGCACCGTGACACTTAGCGGAGTCAATATTAACAACAACTTTTCCGGTGCATTCTTCTGGATATGAACACTTAAGCCAAAGGCCTGACGTCACACATTTTTTTAAATTTCTAGATTACATGACTTACACCATATTGTGTGCAGGTAATTGCATTTGCATCGTTTAGCAACTTCTTCATTGTCCAGTTCCAACAAAGCGACCATGCAGATGTCTCGCATCTGAGCTGTACGCTATATATTGCTAAACCTAGCTTATCATTAGAACATTGATTGCAAGTTCTATATATACAAGTTTAAGAATGTAATCCTCTTATGAAAACTGTTATTTACCATGTCATACATGTATGTACCTATAGTATCTTTGTCTCACCTCATTATGGTGCTACATTAAGTAATTATTAAAAGACTGCATTGTATCTGGTGCAGATATATAAAGGTGCCCATAGCGGAGTCAATACAGAAGGCGGAGAGTGATCGAGATGTCCCGCGGTGTGCAAGGTGAAGATCGCGAATCACGGATCCGTTATTGACTAAAGATTGTGTCTATCGAAACCAGTAGGTCCACCGTATGTCAAAATACGGCAAAGCAAAATGCGGTGTCTCACAATGCCAATGGCAAGCCGGCGAATGACAGGCTGCATGTTGAATAGCGACATCCTGTAACACATGTATGTTGCATTTTAGAATATGCATACTGCAGCTTCCAATATTCACATTGCATCATGCAATCTGTGTAATGCAGTTCACGAAATTCACATTGCATTATGCATACTGCAGTTTACAATATTTACATTGCAGTATGCCATATGCATAATGCATTTTACAATATTCACGTTGCATTATGCCATATGCATAATGCATTTTACAATATTCACATTGCATTATCCAATATGCATACTGCAGTTTACACAATGTTCGTCACGCATTGTAGGCCTACATAATGCATTGTGAAATATGACCCTATATCATTCCATATTTTGCAGTGTCTGTACCCCCCCCCCCCACCCCATCTAGTTAAGTTAGTATATTTCATAATCTACATTGAATTATGAGTTAATGATAATATACTGCGCTGATGGAGGTGTCGAGGAAAAAGAAATTGCCACAGCAGGACCAGCATGCACGACCAGAGAAAGGAAAGCTTATGTTTATGCGGGGTCGATCGAGTCAGAATTGACAAGGCAGGTAAGAATTGACAACCCCACACGTAGTGTCTCGGAAATTTGTTTGCGGGGAGGATCTCCAATATTAAATGTCCCCAGGGTAGGCGATCCGCAGGAAACTACAGAAATTTAAGGTGCATATGATGGTACAGGACCGTTGCCGCACTGCTGATATGCGGTCGATATTTTCTTGACACCAATTTAAGTCCGGGATAAATCAATCGCGCACTCCGCGACTGATTATTTTCGAAAAGAAATGTCATCCTAATGTCATCCAAAGTCTCAGACAGGATATGGGTGACATATGCTGAGATAAACCCATCTCACACTTGAGTCATATGCGTGCATATATAGTCCGGTGTCCACGCAAGGGCCTCGGGCCATTAACTAACTATGAGGGAGGACCAAAATGACAAATCGGCCTACGGGTTGAAATTTCGGGCTAGCGTTTCAAGCCGTGTCCCAAGCTCCCCGCGCGGTGGCGCTACACAATCTAGCCCTAGCGGAGTGAGTTGAAGGCAGAGAGTGGCCGTGTCCAAGCACAACAAATTTCGATTATCAGTTTTCCTGTTACCTTAATTTATCGTGTGTGACTTGATACTAGGGGTTTGTGTACACATTTGACTCCGTAGATAGGGCCTGACTGCCGATGCACTGACAACTTTGATATTAGACAGCTGTAATCTCACGCGTAAGCTTACAAGAGATGAGCGACTTTCGACCAAGTCAGGTCTATGCATCTCTTAGCAACAGGGATGAGCATGTATCGTCAAAAAAAAAGGAAGCGATGTCGAAGAAATTGAACCTAGATCGGGATCAATCTAGTGTTGTGAACCAACAAATGGTGGAGGTCTCCGCTACAGCAGAACTTTGCCTTCCCCCGGATAGATGCACAATTCACATCTCAGTGTCTAGTTCAAAAGAAAAAGTGCAGGATGTGAAGAATAGTGTTCAAAGAAGAGTTGACTACATTCTGCAAACTTTGCATAATCACCAAATAAAGGTAAGTTTATTTGGTTCCCACACCTTTTGCTACATACTTTTCCATGTTAAATTAAGGCAAAGGTAAGTTGTAGAAAAAAAAGTATCTATGCCAAGATCTATAGTAGATCTATTTATACATACATATGTAAGCTTAATTATGTCTTATCTTGGTAAGCTTATTATGCTATTTTTACTGATAGTCTCAACTAGATCTATAAATTGTCTACATAAAACTGATATACATTTTTTTTATGGAAACCAGTTTTTTAAGCTGATTTTTTTTGCATTTTGGCAATAAGTATAGGTCTAATTGGTATTGAAAAAAAAGTTATAAATATATATATATCTTTTTGTATTTATTTAAAATTTTGGTAATACCAAAATTGATGTAAGTCTTATAAATAATAAATATGTATAACCTTTCTCTTTATTATATAAATATTTGTATATTTGTGTTTTCACTACAAAACACCTTCAATATTAATCTGTGGTGTTTATGTCACTAAGCTGTTGCAGCAGTGGTAAATTATATTAACCATCTTTACCTTTAACCACTTTGAAGGTTGCCATTTAATCTGCATATAATTTAATGGTAGAAAGATGATTATTGTTTAAGGTAATGATTGCATATTTTTCTTATTAAAGACCTATCTTTATGTTAAATAAGCTTTCAATATAATGGGTATTATATATATACATTATCACAGAAGCATTTGCTGAAGTTGTGAACTGCATGGTAACATTGTATATGTATTTTTTATTTTTTTGATTCAAGGAAGAAGATACACATATAAATAGAGTTTTGAGGAGAATTGACAGCATCTATTACTTGACTACTGAGGTTCAAGTTCATTTCTCAGACTTCACAAAGAGTGAATCTCTACGAAACCTGCTTGTGGAGAAGCTGGATGATTCTGTCAGTGTATCTTTACCAGAGTTTTTTCAAAGTCCTCAAAGACATGCAAATCTGAGGTAAGATATGGGTCAAAAGTATTTGTTAATTATCCAAACAGGTTGGTTAGTTATACATGGACCACAAATATCCTCAAAACAGTCAAGAATAAGTAAGGTTATACATGTTCTTATATGAACGTTCTTAATACCTTAACATATAACAGACTGTTACCTACTTAAACTTTGCAGGTATGTTTGTGTCTATAACATAAATTATCTACCTCCTACATACAGGAAGGAAGTCTGCTTGAATGCTGTGAAGAATGCCAAACAGAAGGCTCTGGCCATAGCCCAGCTGTTGAGCGCCAGGCTGGGTCCCGCCCTCGCTGTGCGAGAGGACACTGTACGTGAATGGCAGGGACCTACGGAGGACCACGTGATCACCACGGATTCACTCCAGCATAAAATAGATCAGGCCACGGTCAACGTTGAGGTGAAGGTCACGGCATCGTTCCAGCTTACTAACAAAGTAAAGTCAAAAGAACCAACTTGAAGCGTGCCGCATCGCCGTATTATGTATGTATTTCACTTGGACCTATCTGACAACGCCTTAATTGCAATTGGATATAATTTTATCACATGAATATATATATATGTATTACTGATTTGTATTGCGCCAATGGATGTGTATCTGGTATTTATCGCCGTATTTCAGTAACATTTCAAATGTACTTTTCATAAACCAATAAACAGGTTTTAAAAGCTTCTGGATGTTGAATATACACTTTACTCCTACTGTTGTTGCAAAATAACAGTTTATTTTCGCGAAGAAATGTTGGAGCACACGACTCTTCCCGACCAACCGTCCGCCATATTCATTGTTGGCGCATGCTGGTACCTCTTAATGCATCTTGGTTCCTCTGCTCCCTTAGCATATGACTCCGCTAGAGGGCGTTTTCAGTCGCTCACTTTGAGCTTGAGAACAACAGCAGCGCCCTCTGTCATAGGTAATTGACGGTTACAAAGTTTGGGACCCAGGCTACAAATGGTTCAAATGGTGACAGGACTTGCCAGGTGTCGCTGCATACGCATTGCAGTTGGTCGGAAAAAGACGTATGCTCCAACAGTTCTTCGCGAAAATATAACCGAAACAACCCGGTCTCACTTTATAGCGAAAAGACGTGTCTTTTTGCGAAAAGACAGCTTAAGTGCGATAAATCTTCAGTTGAAGCCGCTGATCCAGTTGAATGGGTGTCCCTGTCTTTACTGCTCGTAGGAATAAAACATATATTGTTTAATACGGTTTATATGTACTGGTAAACAAATATTTCAACACGGACCCCGTTCAACGATCGGTAGGCTGCCGGCATGTTTGATCGTTGCCCGTTGCCTCACTAGGTAACCTGTCTCGTGCAGTCGGGGGATACACTTTCTTAATGTCAAAAGATAGAAAAAGGTATATAGAATACGTAAACACTATGATTTTACGCGCACACAATATGATAAAATGTACAGTCGATTCCCGACTGGCGTCTAAAGAATTTAGCATGGACACCGTTGTGCCTCTAGAGAAGCGGGCTAGCCTGGGGGCATTTGCGCCAAGTAAGTAAGCTGTTTTAAGCGAATCTAACCAGTAACCACCAGTGGCAAACCCGCACGAATTCGGTTCTGTAGAACAAGATAGCGTCGTTGTTTACGATCGGGTCAGACCTACACCGTTCTTTAAATTGACCAAAACTTACTTTTATGTATATACATGTATTGAATAATGTGTACCGGTATATAGTTAAAACTAACAATTAGTCTTTCTCAATGTGAACCATGTAGGCAATGTTCTCAGCGAATGGATTTCAGTTCTTCCAATTTCACTCGTATGTATAATAATCTGTGTTGTCCGCACATATTACTGTCACGACATAAAGTGAACTCTACTTTCAAGAACAACTTTATTGATGGAACGTTCATCACACCTGGACCTTATAGTCTTACTCTAATACGAAATTTGTTTAAGATTTACATTAAACATAGAATATATATGACAAAGCTTGTAATCCTTCAATAAGGCCGCTCCAGGAAGACCATTCATTTACGCTCTGCATTTTTAAAAAGAAAATTTTCCGCCAGCATATACTTCGCCCCGTAATGCGCCAACGCTCCCTGTTTCCAATCCATGTCTCTGGCGAATTCACTCAGCAAGACGTCATCCATATCCTCTGGGAAATAAACGACAAGTTGAATATCCAAGTCCGGGTTTGTGAAAGACTGACCGTTCGCGAGAAGATCGAGTGCCTTGAAGATGTGCTGCTGCAATATTTCTGGATCCTTCCCGTAAAACTCGAGATCGTAGCGTGCTCCAGTCTGACAACAAAAAGTGGCTAAGAAACTTACAGCTGTGACGTCATCGAGCTGGCTGTCGCCTGGCGATAGAAGACACAGCGCCGTCTGATCCAGGACGCGCGCGTGGGCTTCCGTCGGCTGGAACGGAGTCCAGCTACTTAAGACGAATTCCTCGCAGAACGGAGGAGAAGCTTTGTCCTTGAAGAGTTTGAGGAGGTCGTTGAGCCCAGCCATCCGAACGTTCTGGAAGTCCCCAGTCATCGCCAAATGCTGGACATGGCCGAGTTTGAAGCCGTAGTTACGGAAATTCTGTGGTACAACAGGACAACTTGTTAAGTAACGTAACACAGTATTTTGCTGCTAGAGATGTTCAAGCAGAAGAAACTGAATTGCGTCTTCTTGCGGAAATATAGACCCCTGCCCTCCGATTTTTACCTTCGATTAACCTCTAACCTTCGGGTCTAATTAAGCGTGCAGTTAAGTGTATAATAGTTAAAATTTTAAGCGGACGAAATAGAAGATACAATAAATAACATACTCTCGTTAGAATTGGTTTGAACTCTTCTCGTCGAGCGGTAGAAAACCGTTCTTCGTTTGCAGGAGTGAGGAAAGAAAACACCAACACCCTGTCGTCATCTGGCAATGTTTCTTCTCTTTTGCACTCTGCCATACTGTGCATCAGGAAGCCTTTCATAATTCCTGCACCGGCGAATGTAGGACTGGTCCGACCAGCCGCTTGTAGCACGACATTTCCGCTATTCCCAACATTATACCAAATGTTGAAGCATATCTGAAGAGGCAACCATGGCAAATTTTGGGCAATTACAGTGCCGTATGATACTTTTTGAAGTGGGGGGGGGGGGGGGTATGTCAGGAGAGGGCATCGGTAGCGAGTGAATGGGAGCGCCGCAGAGGGTAGTGAGTGAATGGGAGCGCCGGCAGGGTATCTGAAGAGGCAACCATGGCAAATTTTGGGCAATCACAGTGCCGTATGATACTTTTTGAAGGGGGGGGGGGGGAGTATGTCAGGAGAGGGCATCGGTGTGTCGGCAGAGGGTAGTGAGTGATTGGGAGCGCCGGCAGAGGGTAGTGAGTGAATGGGAGCGCCGGCAGAGAGTAGTGAGTGAATGGGAGCGCCGGCAGAGGGTAACGAATGAATGGGAGCGCCGGCAGAGGGTAATGAGGGAATGGGAGCGCCGGCAGAGGGTAATGAGGGAATGGGGTCACCGGCTGAGGGAATGGGAGCGCCGGCAGGGGGTAGTGAGTGAATTAGAGCGCCAGCAGAGGGTAATGAATGAATGGGAGCGCCGGCAGAGGGTAATGAGAGGATGGGAGCGCTGGCAGAAGGTAATGAGTGAATGGGAGCGCCGTCAGATGGTAATGAGGGAATGGGAGCGCCGGCAGAGGGTCATGAGTAAATGGGAGTGCCGGCAGAGGGCAATGAGTTAATGGGAGCGCCGGCAGAGGGCAATGAGTTAATGGGAGCCCCGGCAGAGGGTAATGAGGGAATGGGAGCGTCGGCAGAGGGTAATGAGAGAATGGAAGCGCCGGCAGAGGGCAATGAGTTAATGGGAGTGCCGGCAGAGGGTAATATAATATGTTAATATAATAATATGAATAGGTGCAACCTCAAAAATGCGAGCGTATATTTATTAATTCAGATATTCCGAGGGGATACATCTAGATTAATATTCAAAATTAATTTCACTTCGGCTTGCCATAACGAATATCTTTACCGTGCACGTGCTTGTGACATATCATTCGGTTGCTTAGGAACTCCCATTGTGACGTCATGTTTATAACATTTTGACGTCACAACTACTGAATATGCTCTGCTTGGAGCTTGGCAGCAAACATTTAGCGCATCGCTTATAAATTAACTTTAATTTTAAATATAAGCTTACATCCATTGTTAACATTGAATAATTTATTCGTTAATTTTGTGGGGCAGCTGATTTAATTAATATGAATAGGCATTGCCTCACCCAAATTAAAAAATAATAAAGGCCTAGCTCTTAAAGCTGCTGTATCAACTGCAGCAGCCAGCTGTCCTAATCTTATAGGTTTCTAGACAACTAGACCCAAAACCAACACAGGTATAGTTGGTTTGAGGTTGAGTTAGCTTGGGGTCGAGTTGGCTTGGGGTTGAGTAGGTGATGGGTCGGGCATGTCGTGGGTCGAGTTGACTAGATGCTGTCTTATATCTGCTGTATTAGCTGAAGTAGTTTATATTCTTAAAACTACCTGTACTGAAATATCTTATTTAAGTTATAGAACTGATGTTTTTATCTATTTATTTAATTAAAAATAAGATGGATGGCTTAGTTGTTTAACGGTAATATTTGGGCTTAAAGTCATATATGCAGAGAAATACAAAAATAAGTAGTTGCTTGAGTCTATAATTAATCATATTAGATCTATTTTATGATAATTAATATCTTATTCATTTTTTATCCTTTTTTCCTTTTGCTAAAATTATATATAGGTTGATGAGATATTTTTAAATCAAGTTTATAGCTGGTCATAGATTTATAGCAATCTATACCTATCTATGTACCAGGTATATGTTCATGAAAAAGTTAATATGCCCCAATATGGCAAAAAAAAATTGATGACAACATGTCCATAAATATTTCTATTTATATTAGAAGGACTTTAATAGATCTATATCATTTCTATTAAAACTATTTTCGGAGGTAACTCCTTCATGAAAAACATATTTTCATTGCCTGTTGTGACCTATCCATGAGAACAGATACTGAACAATTGCTAAATACACCATGAGTAAGCTTCTTGAACACTCACACCATGTCAGAAGTATGTTTTATCATCATCCTTCTTCTTCTACCATTCTAGCAATCTATAACATGTTTTATAGCAGGCTTTATGCGGTTGTGACCTGTCCATGAGAACATATACTGAACTGTTGCTAAATACACCACGAGTAAGTTTCTTGAACACTCACCACATGTCAGAAGTACAATGTATGTTTTATCATCATCCGTCTTCTTCTATCATCCTAGATCTATACAATTTGCTACCAATGTAATATTGGTATCTCTCACAAAAAATGTTTTTAGAAAGTAAACATAAAAAAAGATAAGTAAACTGGACATATGTTACCAAATTTCCAGTGTATAAGTCACACCCACCGATTTTGAGAAATTATTAGACTTGAGCCATAGATAAGTCGCACCAGTGTATAAGTAAAATGAAGTAAACTGACCATATGTTGCCTATTGCCTATTTACCGGTAGACACTTTTACATGCTAAACCCTATTTATTATGTATACTTGGTATCTCTATTTGAAAGTAATACTGCTTGAGTAGGAGTAGTCCAGACAGTTTTCTGATCCTCAAAATGGTACACATTTGTGTTGCTTATCAATATGAACTACTAAAACCGTTGTTTCAGTAATTGTTGCCTTTTTTATTAAACTTTTAATTCAATAATTGTTGTTTTTTTCTATTAAACTTTAAATCCAATAATTGTTTCCTTTTTTATTAAACTTTTAATTCAATAATTGTTGCCTTTTTTATTAAACTCTTTATTAAATAATTGTTGCCTTTCTGATTAATATTTTAATTATTTGTCAGCAAGGGGATGTTGACAATACAAAGTACAACCATATTTTGTGTGAATATACTCAAAGCTTGACATTTTAAGAGGGGCTGTTTAGTTTCGGGAAAAGGGATTTCATTCAATATTTGTTAAACTGTTGATATCCTAGCTATAGTTTGCCAGTGATATGTTTAAATTTCATGCCCAAATAGACTGGATATGAATATATTTGTATGTCCTATATTGTTTTGTGATGGTTATCTACATCTATATTTGTCTGGCAGGGAAACCGGTTTTTGACATTTGACATTGAAAATGATTGTATTGGGACAATTTGAAACTTAAAATGTTGCTTTAAGAGGAATAAAATATATATTTCTGCATTTGATTAAAAATCGTAATAATGGCATTAATTTAAATAAGTTATATAGATTAAAATCATTTGAAAATTAACAAAAATAGCACTGAAAAACAGCTATTTTTTCAAATCATAGATGAGTGATATGGTTGTGAATAAATCTGAATTATCCTGGGGTGTCAAAAGTAGGCAAAATGTGTCAAAAAAAGGAAATAGTAAGTCATGTGAACAATATATAATAAAATATTCTTAAAATATTTACAGTTTTGGTTTAAACTCCTGTTTAATTTTTCTCAATTAAACTCTTCAAATTATATATTTCAGGGGTGGAGTCATTTGAAATATAGGTTCGGAGTCTAGAAACCAGAATTAAATTGTTATATTTAAAAAGGCAAAAACTGCAGCTGAAATTTTGATGTCCTAGATATATGTGTCAGAATTAGGCAAAAGGTGTCAAATGTTAGGAAATAGTATAGATCTATGAACAATATATACCGGTAATAAAATATTTACAGTTTTTGTTTAAAATCCTATTTAATCTGTCTCAAATAAACTCTTCAAATTAGAGCTATATATATTTCATGGGTGGGGGCATCTAAAATATAGGTTTGGAATCATAATAGAGACCAGAATTAAATTGTTATATTTAAAAAGGCAAAAACTGCAGCTGAAATTTGATGTCATATGGCAAATTTAGTGTTTACCCTACCTACTTTTTAGTTTTACAGTCACAGACAGTGGTTTAAAGCCAAAGGCCCCAATTGGCCCAAAATAACTCGGTCTAAACATGATTCCAAAAACATCAAAGTAAAATCTGCATTCCAAATAGCAATAGGCCTACTTCTGTCAGGGTAGCCTGAAAGTTCAGACGCTACAGTCCTGACACTTGTGCTTGGTGACTGTACACCAAGAACAAGTGTCAGGACTGTAGCGTCTGAACTTTCAGCAGTTCAGGCTACTGTCAGGGTCACTGACACTGCCTGGTGTTGACCACAGGCACAGCTATGCTTGTTCTTTCAACCAGTCCAGATTGATTTCATCAGACATTCCTGTCTCCCTGACCATATCCATATGATATCTATGGCTAGCCTGAATGTTCAGACGTTACAGTTTGACAGTCTGATGCTTACTGTTCCAGTCACATAAACAAGTGTCAAGACTGTACCGTCTGAACATTCAGGCTAATCTATGACTATCTGACTTGTTTTAGCTTGGACTAAAACTTTAGTTCAAGATCAAAATTAGCCAAAGCTGTCAAGTTAGATGGTTTTATATCAAACTACCAACCTTCAATCTCAACAAAACGTACTGACAAGTAGACGTCAACAAATCAACGACTGAGTCAGTTATTTGTCTAATTTGACCAGGGTTGACAGTGACACGACAGTTTGACAGACCGACGCGAAGACGACACTCGACTTGGTCACTTGTCTGACTTAAAAAATTGACAACCAGGGGCTGAAATATTCATGAAAACTGTCATAGCAATCAGTTGAAATAAACAGATGACTTTCAAAAATAATACACACCTTGTCTAAATTTCTTATCACTTAGATCTATGCCAAACAGCAAAAACAAACAAAAGTTTGAGTCGAGTTTCGAACGCGTTCGCCAGGGTTCGCATTTTCCGGATGTTAGCATCAATGTCCCAACAGAGGGCGTTCCGCTAGTAGCCGGGAGAAATGGTGAATAATAATGTAATCAATGTTTTATAGTTTTCATAATCATAATCCTTTATTATTCAGACAAATAAAGCAATAAAATAATAATTTTAGGCGTATATTCTGTTATATAGTCTGGAACTTTCTGAAATGGCTCCTATTATCGCCTTCATTCTCGGCCATGACGCGCGGCCGACGTTTTTTGAATCGTATAGTATGGCAATGTATGGCAAGCTAAACATGTATTTATTTATTTATTTACTTATTTATTTATTTATTTATTTATTTATTTTTTCCCTTCGTATACGTTACCATAATAGCTCGCTAGAGCTGATATGTACAGATATGTAGATGTACAGCTGATATTTACTCCGAATCCGAAAACGTCTCATGGGGGCTGTTACGCAAAATGAAAGTCCTGAGCCTATGCTTGAAATGAACTTTGAATATGCATGCATGTTACCTTAAGAGGTCGCTTGCGCTCGCTATAAATATTGTTATTTACACATTAATTTGGTCACCGTTTAGAGTCACACAGTGATCCAGATGCTGAGTCTCCCTCTCCCGTTCACGCGCCCTGACACCCCTGGATGTGGGGTTGCCCAGCTTTGAGGTTTTGGTTCACTCACTTCTGCAGCTCGAGTGATGTGAACTGATTTAACACGCCTATCCCAAATACCACACATTGTTTTTTGCTGCGTCTTATATGAAATACGATTCCGCTGAGGTGCAGATCAATAAACGTGTCTTATATTTTTTAGTCATCTTGGAAGGTCGAATAACAAATATGTTTCTATATGCCAACACGTGCTATTAATGGAAGCCAGTCTGCAGTTGGCAACAGTATAACCTTTGTATGTAAGAAGTATGGGTTGGACAAGATTCTTTTGTGTCGTACGCTTGATGTCAATGTATCAACTTTGTGATAAGAACGAAACTACGCACCTAGAAACAGCCAATTCCATTCGCGAATTTGCGTTATGTAGGGATTCAAGCTATAGACATGGGGAAGAAGATGCACCTTGCTGATTTACACGAAATAATTAATGTATTGTGCACTAGTTAAACAAGCATATCCATCTATGACTGTATTAACTTGAGCTTCTATTGTTTTATTGTTTGGTTAAAGTCGTTTATTGTTAGGGCAGATGCCTTTTTGAACATAAATAACAATATCAGGGGAGTCCTACATTCTGTTGAATTGCTTAACGCCTTTTAAACAGAAGATGGACTGATTACCGCCTTTTAAACAAATATAACACATAAAATTGGCTTAATACTTGTGATACATAAGTTTAAATTATACTTAGCCGAAACGTCGGCCCTCTTAATTCCTCAAAAATACCTGGCCGAAACGTCCTAGACCGAAACGTCCGCTGGCCGAAACGTTCTACAACCGATAACACTTAATAATACTGACCGGACGTCCCTCTTGTTCCAAGATGTAAGCCTGTACTCCCGGCGCGGTCATGTAAAAGGGAAATGCGAAGTCCAAGTAGTCCACACCATTATACACATCTTCCCTTACGTGTACAGCCAACCTGTGATCTTCTTTGCTGCACTTTCGCGCCAGAAATCCCTTTTGTGTGGTTATGTCACTCGAAGTCCGAGACGTATCATGACCCGTGGCATCAGTAGATGCATGTGAACGCTGGATCCCCGGAGCTAGTCTGCTGGTGCCCGTTACACATTTAAACAGGGTTGCCACGTTCCCGGGAAGTCTCACGCACTTCAAAACGCTGGACATTTTCCGTTTTGTTGTCAACCAAAAGCGATGAAGATGTATATCAGGCCGCGGAAGTCCATGGCTGGTTACTGCGCGGAGATATGGAGATCTACCGAGTGCACGAATGGGCACGGTATATGAACACAGTACTCCATGCTGTCTGTGCCTACCGTCGACCCCTACCGTTGTATGGCATACTACCAGGACGGCCGTACTACCAGAACGGCCCGTGTGGGTTAGGGTGGGGAGGGGGGGGGGGGGGGGGTGCGTGAAGCTCGCAGCCGGGTCAATTGGCAGGCCGTATGCATACTGTACAGACGCACAGGCGGGCGGTGGAGTCTGCGGAGGCTCGCAATGGGGACGTGTGTGAAAATGAATTAATTGCATGGCGTTCTTTGATAGCAACTGGAACCGAAAACTGGACCGGCAAAAGTGTCCCACGGCGGCAAGAATAGATGTATCTATATCGCTGTCATAGCTGTTCAAATTATGTGACTCCTAGTTTGGTAAATGTGATATTTTTTATATTCACAAAACTTGTACAAACATCAAAGCCGTAATTTTCGGGCTAAACGACGTAGATGCTGGTTCCGGTTTATATGCTAAATATAGGCCGGTGACGGATTTTGTCCATATTCAGAAGAATTAGTATTTTTGAGAAAGGAGATATATATATAAAAATCACTAGGGGTTCGATGTGTTTTCGGTTGTGGGACGTGTCGACCAGTGGACGTTTCGGCCAGCGGACGTTTCGGCCAGGAATCCATTCAACTGAATGTAGGACGCCCGCGATATAGACTAGTTATTTATGTTCAAAAAGGCGTTAAGCCAATTTAGGTTGTGTTGAATTGCTTATAGACGTGTATAATCAGTTCACATCACCCGAGCTGCTATAAGAGGAGTGAGCCAAAACCTCAGTCAGAGCTGGGCACGACCCTACATCTAGAACATAAACGGTGACCAAATTAAACCAAATGAATGTGTAAATAACAAGCGATTATAGTTTTATACCAGATAAAACATGTGTGACTCCATGATATAAGTTTTATAATATCATACTTGGCCGAAACGTCCGCCCTCCTAAAAATACCTGGCCGAAACGTCCACTAGCCGAAACTTCAATCCACTGTTTACTTCATAATATCTGAAATAGCGTTATAATCTGATGATCGATCTATATTGGGATTGATGTCGTGAAAGTCTCTTTAGACATAGGAGCTGGACTTTAATACGTTAATTGTGAGAGCTTTTTACATGAAATTTTGTTCAATCCAATAATAAGTTGACGAGGAGGTGGTCGAGAACGCGGCGGGGGAACCGGTCGGAAAAAGATGTGATGTGTTGTACATAAATAGATTGCTTGCAGCTTACTGGTCCATTTGCTATAGTATCTGACTATTGTTTCCCTGAGTCATTCGTGAGCGCGCCGAAACATGGGGTCCGCCCTTACATAGACGAATGACCGCCAAAATGAACCGCACAAACACTGAATACGCCGGACACTTTATCAGGGTGGACAGGTTATCGGGCTAACATGGTCTTACTGTCTGGCCTCCGCTAAGCAGATAACAACCCGCCGCCGACCGTCCCGCGCCGCCGACCGTCGCCCGCCGCCTATCACCCCCACCCTCAACCACCCACCCTCTCCCTCATACTATATATATGGTCTGCTATATATACGTATTTATTGTACAGCAATATAGGGGCGAAGACTGAAGTTCATGCGAAGTGCTGGCATGGGTACGCAGGTACGCATGCAGGGTCTACAGACGGGCCCATGCATGCATTTCGTATAAACTTTAGTCTTCGGCCCTAGGGGAAAGTCGCGTAATTAAGCGACTAACTTCCATCACATGATATTTTCTTTTGTTTCGCTGCCGCCTAATCACATTTGAAATTTGTACTATAGTGAAGGCCAAGCGTTTATTATTCATGAGCTTTATGACGTGCGCATCGGGCGGAATCAGGTCACCGGAGAGCCTAACGGTACGTGGATCGATGGTTCGCGCCCCGCTGTGGCCATGTCTGTGTGGTCGCAGGATAAAGATCCCATGTCTTTCTTTGCAAAGAGTAGGGGGTTACCCCCGGCGGACATGGCTCCACCCTCCCTTCCTTCTCCCAAATGACCAAAACGTGGTTAAAGTGTGGCAGTTGAGGCCCCCACCACGAATTGGGGCCGGCGTATCCTTAGCCTAATAACTGTAATGGAGTGATGTTATTTAATCTATCAAATACAACAGCTAAAAATAATATTAAAGTTGCATCATTATTAAATATGAACTCCTTTTCCAGTCCTGCCTGTCGTTCGACATTGTATATTTGCATCGGGCGCCGCGCTTGGTCTCAAGTTTGACAGGCTGCCACTTTCCCATAATTATTGTCCGATTTCCACAATTTAATCGACCTTATACGCGTCTTATCCACCGGCCACGGTGGACGGGTGGGGAGATGTGCCAAGGGAGGCATGCAGCTACTGGCCAGTAGGGTTTACGACCGCTGACAAGTGGGGGGTCGTCCGGTGTTAAAGTCGAGGCGATCTGGATCCAGAGATGCGGGCCGCGTATGTCTAGCGCTACTAGGGCGGTCAAGCTGTAGTTTATTTAGGAGGGAGGCTGATTAAAAGATAGATTGGACGAACACGTTGCACGTGCAGGGTGTAGTTTGGCAGTGGGGATAAACGGGAAGAGCTTTTTAATAATATATAAAGGGGTGCGGCACTGCGAAGAGGACAGAATGAGCGGGATAGAACAGACAAGACAGAATGAGCGGGATAGAACAGACAAGACAGAATGAGCGGGCTAAAACAGACAAGACAGAATGAGCGGGATAGAACAGACAAGACAGAATGAGCGGGATAGAACAGACAAGACAGAATGAGCGGGATAGAACAGACAAGACAGAATGAGTGGGATAGAACAGACAAGACAGAATGAGTGGGATAGAACAGACAAGACAGAATGAGCGGGATAGAACAGACAAGACAGAATGAGCGGGATAGAACAGACAAGACAGAATGAGCGGGATAGAACAGACAAGACAGAATGAGCGGGATAGAACAGACAAGACAGAATGAGTGGGATAGAACAGACAAGACAGAATGAGTGGGATAGAACAGACAAGACAGAATGAGCGGGATAGAACAGACAAGACAGAATGAGCGGGATAGAAAGACAAGACAGAATGAGCGGGCTAAAACAGACAAGACAGAATGAGCGGGATAGAACAGACAAGACAGAATGAGCGGGATAGAACAGACAAGACAGAATGAGCGGGATAGAACAGACAAGACAGAATGAGCGGGATAGAACAGACAAGACAGAATGAATGGGATAGAACAGACAAGACAGAATGAGCGGGAGAGACAGATAGACTAGACCAGAGGCCACAAAATATAATATATGGACTATGTAAATAAATGCAAAGAAATGAAAACAACTTGTGTTGTGGAGTTATTCGAAATAAGTAGCAAAGCAGTTAACTGCTGTCAGAACTGGCGAAGCGTGTAAAGGATCCCACGAACTCTTCAAAGTGGTTTGCGATCCCATAAGGCTATAAAGTCTCGTTCGCTTAGATTTCCGGTTTACTCATTTTGGGGACAAACAAAAGAAGCACGTGTTCGGAACGAGTTTAGAATCTCTGCGCACACTGGTATCCTGACTATCTGTGACGTAGGGGTGACGTGTATGTTACGCAAAGAGAGAGACTGGGAACCAGACTACCTGCGCAAAAGCCATGCGCCGAGGGGTGGGTCCATTGCGGAAGGCCTAGCGCTATGATTAAGAATATTTAAGAAATATAGCTTCACAAAACAGATAGATGACATATTTTTTTTATTCGTTGGCGCCATCACAATGACGAATATTTGTTACGACGGGACAATACGACTGAGAAACTAACGTTTTTTTGCATTTCCTACGAAAACGAGGCATTATGACGTCACACGGATTCTCTCCGGTGACAACGTTGGCGCAACGCTTCAAACAAAAAACTTACAAAAATTAAGAAACTTGGTCTTTTCGTGATCCAAAAGTAATACTAAAACATCCAACTGGTCTTATTTTATCTGTACCATGTGGTTTAATGACGCACGCGTGTATTGTTAATCCATGGACTGCACATCTTGACAGCGGAATGGTTCAGTCGATCACTTGCTCTCGCCATTTTTGTTACCGCGGAGGCACGCGAAACTCACTGTGACGTCACTCACTGTTTGGTGAACTTGCGAAAGCCCGGGTGCAGGGCTAAATTTAGAATGTTGATTTTAGCTTTCGAGTGTTTTGAAGACGGATTTTTCCTTGTATATTCCCAAAGTTCTGCGCTTCATCGCCTCCAAATATTTTAACGTATATCCCCCATAGCCATGTTTAGTGAAATGGTACTCATAGTCTTTACAATAAAGCTGGAAAGAAATTGACTTATAGCTGCCTATACTTCAACATGGAGCACGTGTGTTTGTTTGTCCCCAAAACTGAAGTCTCGCGGCCCGATCGCGAGAACTGTAGAGCCCTATAATGGGCAACTCTACAAATGGTGTCAGAAGTGGGATGCGATAACCTGATAATGGCGATAATGGTGGCATATATGTGCCACTCGCGTTCTCGCATTCTCGCCTGGCACAACCTGAGGCGAGATCGCGAGAACGCGAGAATGCGCAAGGCGAGAACGCGAGAATGCGAGAGTGCGCGGGGCGAGAACACGAGAACGCGAGAATGCGCGAGGCGAGAACGCGAGAATGCGAGAGTGCGCGGGGCGAGAACACGAGAATGCGAGAATGCGCGAGGCGAGAATGCGAGAATGCGCGAGGCGAGAATGCGAGATTAATCTCGCCCGCGCATTCTCGCGTTCTCGCCCGCGCATTCTCGCATTCTCGCGTTCTCGCCTCGCGCATTCTCGCGTTCTCGCCTCGCGCATTCTCGCCTCGCGCGTTCTCGCCTCGCGCATTCTCGCCTCGCGCATTCTCGCCTCGCGCGTTCTTGCGTTCTCGCCTCGCGCGTTCTCGCCTCGCGCGTTCTCGCGTTCTCGCCTCGCGCGTTCTCGCCTCGCGCATTCTCGCTTTCCTATTTTGAATATGTGTGACCTTTGATGTCAGCCCTGTTATTGGGTCACAGGGCTGACATTACAGCTATATTAGCCACCTTAATTATTCCTAGCGGGGAATACACTGGGGTGTCAGTGGCGTATTCGTGGAAGAGGAGGCCCCATGGATAAGTAAGACCGGGGGCGATGGGGGTGCTGTTGAATTACTATCTAGGCACTTTTTTAAAAAACCTAATTATACATTCATTAAATGTAAGAATTGACCATTTCAAATATCTAAACTTATTTTATTTGCCGAATGGCACTGTCTGGAGGCAGAAAACAACTGCGGTACAGGGCGAGGCGCAATGCTGATCGCACACGACGTGCGCTAGGGAAAGAAAACTGTTGGTCTGAAAGGAAGAAGACGGGCAAAATAAAACGCGTGAATGAGATGGCGGGAATAGAACCTGATAGAGAGAGATAGTCCCAGAATTTTGTTGGGGGGGGGGAGGGGGACCGAGGGTGTCCACTATTTTTTTTTACCGAACGGACGGGGTCGATACCTCAGACAGCCTTGCGTAGAAAAATGGCATTCATCCTCCATAGGGACACTTGAAACTATTTCGACTCGAACGGTCCTTATGGGGGGGGGGTCTAACCACTAGGTCGGGTCTACAATATATCTTGGGTTTGCGATGTATTTCGTCGGAAAACGCGACTTTACAGTGTATTCTCAAGTTTCCAAGTGTGGGTGGTTTGCACCCTATGTACCCCCCCCCCTCCCACCTAGATCCGCGTCTAGCTGCCGTCTCCGATGGTATTAGGCTCACCCATCTCACATGGCTTTCGCTGTTATTAGTCGTAATTTGGTCAACCCGGTTTCGTTATCCTTCGCTGTTTGCTGGAATATCCTTTGGAAAGAAAGATATATTTTATTTAGGATTTATTGTTATGGGAAATTCAGTTGCAGATAAAAAAGGCCAAAAAGGCGTTGACACGTTGATCGTTCGGTTATTTAAAGCACATATGTTCTATCAATTGACTGTCAAATTAATACTTTATGGAGCAAATCAGGAGGATGGCGTCTTTATTGAAGGCAGTCGTTGCATGAAAAGGTATGGAGATAATGATAAGCAATACTGTTACAGGGGCGGATCTAGGAATTTCCCAAGGGTGGCGGGGTGCTCTCTGAAACTCCCGACCGAGGAGTGTGCGCTCTGAAAAACTTGCGACCGGGGGGGGGGGGCTTAGAGAACCCGACTTTAACAGTGTATGTTCAGGTTCCCAAGGGGGGGGGGGAGGTTGCACCACCCTAACCCCTCCCCCTAGATCCGCCCCTGTGTTATATACACAAATTGCACTGAAACAATATTGCGGCAAAGTGGTAGTTACGCATACATCCGTTTTTCACTCATTTTCCTCTTCGTGCATATTCTAAACTAATTTATCTATCACGCACTGTGGGTCAAAATATGGACCACATATTATATCTCGGGGTGCATATAGACTCTCCGCTGAACTTGCGTGGACGAAGTTTCAAAAGAAACTAAAATGATGGTCGCGAATATAAGAATTTTAGTCATCTCTGTGTGCATTTTCAGCGTACGCATGCACCGTTATCAGAAGTCAGCTCTGTTACCACACATGTTCCTTATTCCAAGTGGCTGACGGTTCACGACTTTTATAATTTAGGAATGACCGTCGCTGACGTAAAGCAGGCAAAGGTATGCATTTAAGCCACTTCTGTTGTGCATTCTCAACAATTGATAACACGCATGTCAGCCCTGTTACCAGACGTCAGCCCTGTTACCAGACGTCAGCCCTGTTACCAGCTGTCAGCTCTGTTACAACACGTATATAATTCTTTTTTATTCTAAGTGGTAGATGCTAATAGCTTATATCTGTTGTTAAGGTTTACCATGACATAGTATGGTGTGGGCACCAGGTCACTACACAGCGGCACCCTCCTCGCTCTGTCACCCATGACATAGTATGGTGTGGGCACCAGGTCACTACACAGCGGTGCCCTCCTCGCTCTGTCACCCATGACATAGTATGGTGTGGGCACCAGGTCACTACACAGCGGCACCCTCCTCGCTCTGTCACCCATGACATAGTATGGTGTGGGCACCAGGTCACTACACAGCGGCACCCTCCTCGCTCTGTCACCCATGACATAGTATGGTGTGGGCACCAGGTCACTACACAGCGGCACCCTCCTCGCTCTGTCACCCATGACATAGTATGGTGTGGGCACCAGGTCACTACACAGCGGTGCCCTCCTCGCTCTGTCACCAATGGCATAGTATGGTGTGGGCACCAGGTCACTACACAGCGGCACCCTTCTCGCTCTGTCACCAATGACATAGTATGGTGTGGGCACCAGGTCACTACACAGCGGCACCCTCCTCGCTCTGTCACCCATGACATAGTATGGTGTGGGCACCAGGTCACTACACAGCGGCACCCTCCTCGCTCTGTCACCAATGACATAGTATGGTGTGGGCACCAGGTCACTACACAGCGGCACCCTCCTCGCTCTGTCACCAATGACATAGTATGGTGTGGGCACCAGGTCACTACACAGCGGCACCCTCCTCGCTCTGTCACCCATGACATAGTATGGTGTGGGCACCAGGTCACTACACAGCGGTGCCCTCCTCGCTCTGTCACCCATGACATAGTATGTTGTGGGCACCAGGTCACTACACAGCAGTTCCCTCCTCGCTCTGTCACCCATGACATAGTATGGTGTGGGCACCAGGTCACTACACAGCGGCACCCTCCTCGCTCTGTCACCCATGACATAGTATGGTGTGGGCACCAGGTCACTACACAGCGGCACCCTCCTCGCTCTGTCACCCATGACATAGCATGGTGTGGGCACCAGGTCACTTCACAGCGGTGCCCTCCTCGCTCTGTCACCAATGACATAGTATGGTGTGGGCACCAGGTCACTACACAGCATTGCCCTCCTCGCTCTGTCACCCATGACATAGCATGGTGTGGGCACCAGGTCACTTCACAGCGGTGCCCTCCTCGCTCTGTCACCAATGACATAGTATGGTGTGGGCACCAGGTCACTACACAGCGGTGCCCTCCTCGCTCTGTCACCCATGACATAGTATGGTGTGGGCACCAGGTCACTACACAGCGGTGCCCTCCTCGCTTTGTCACCCATGACATAGTATGGTGTGGGCACCAGGTCACTACACAGCGGCACCCTCCTCGCTCTGTGACCCATGACATAGAATGGTGTGGGCACCAGGTCACTACACAGCGGCACCCTCCTCGCTCTGTCACCAATGACATAGTATGGTGTGGGCACCAGGTCACTACACAGCGGTGCGCTCCTCGCTCTGTCACCCGTGACATAGTATGGTGTGGGCACCAGGTCACTACACAGCGGCACCCTCCTCGCTCTGTCACCCATGACATAGTATGGTGTGGGCACCAGGTCACTACACAGCGGCACCCTCCTCGCTCTGTCACCCATGACATAGTATGGTGTGGGCACCAGGTCACTACACAGCGGCACCCTCCTCGCTCTGTCACCAATGACATAGTATGGTGTGGGCACCAGGTCACTACACAGCGGCACCCTTCTCGCTCTGTCACCCATGACATAGTATGGTGTGGGAACCAGGTCACTACACAGCGGCACCCTCCTCGCTTTGTCACCAATGACATAGTATGGTGTGGGCACCAGGTCACTACACAGCGGCACCCTCCTCGCTCTCTCACCCATGACATAGTATGGTGTGGGCACCAGGTCACTACACAGCGGCACCCTCCTCGCTCTGTCACCAATGACATAGTATGGTGTGGGCACCAGGTCACTACACAGCGGCACCCTCCTCGCTCTGTCACCCATGACATAGTATGGTGTGGGCACCAGGTCACTACACAGCGGCACCCTCCTCGCTCTGTCACCAATGACATAGTATGGTGTGGGCACCAGGTCACTACACAGCGGCACCCTCCTCGCTCTGTCACCCATGACATAGTATGGTGTGGGCACCAGGTCACTACAGAGCGGCACCCTCCTCGCTCTGTCACCAATGACATAGTATGGTGTGGGCACCAGGTCACTACACAGCGGCACCCTCCTCACTCTGTCACCCATGACATAGTATGGTGTGGGCACCAGGTCACTACACAACGGCACCCTCCTCGCTCTGTCACCAATGGCATAGTATGGTGTGGGCACCAGGTCACTACACAGCGGTGCCCTCCTCGCTCTGTCACCCATGACATAGTATGGTGTGGGCACCAGGTCACTACACAGCGGCACCCTCCTCGCTCTGTCACCCATGACATAGTATGGTGTGGGCACCAGGTCACTACACAGCCGCACCCTCCTCGCTCTGTCACCCATGACATAGTATGGTGTGGGCACCAGGTCACTACACAGCGGCACCCTCCTCGCTCTGTCACCCATGACATAGTATGGTGTGGGCACCAGGTCACTACACAGCGGTGCCCTCCTCGCTCTGTCACCCATGACATAGTATGGTGTGGGCACCAGGTCACTACACAGCGGCACCCTCCTCGCTCTGTCACCCATGACATAGTATGGTGTGGGCACCAGGTCACTACACAGCGGCACCCTCCTCGCTCTGTCACCCATGACATAGTATGGTGTGGGCACCAGGTCACTACACAGCGGCACCCTCCTCGCTCTGTCAGCCATGACATAGTATGGTGTGGGCACCAGGTCACTTCACAGCGGTGCCCTCCTCGCTCTGTCACCTATGACATAGTATGGTGTGGGCACCAGGTCACTACACAGCGGTGCCCTCCTCGCTCTGTCACCCATGACATAGTATGGTGTGGGCACCAGGTCACTACACAGCGGCACCCTCCTCGCTCTGTCACCAATGACATAGTATGGTGTGGGCACCAGGTCACTACACAGCGGCACCCTCCTCGCTCTGTCACCCATGACATAGTATGGTGTGGGCACCAGGTCACTACACAGCGGCACCCTCCTCGCTCTGTCACCAATGACATAGTATGGTGTGGGCACCAGGTCACTACACAGCGGCACCCTCCTCGCTCTGTCACCAATGACATAGTATGGTGTGGGCACCAGGTCACTACACAGCGGTGCCCTCCTCGCTCTGTCACCAATGACATAGTATGGTGTGGGCACCAGGTCACTACACAGCGGCACCCTCCTCGCTCTGTCACCCATGACATAGTATGGTGTGGGCACCAGGTCACTACACAGCGGCACCCTCCTCGCTCTGTCACCCATGACATAGTATGGTGTGGGCACCAGGTCACTACACAGCGGCACCCTCCTCGCTCTGTCACCCATGACATAGTATGGTGTGGGCACCAGGTCACTACACAGCGGTGCCCTCCTCGCTCTGTCACCCATGACATAGTATGGTGTGGGCACCAGGTCACTACACAGCAGTGCCCTCCTCGCTCTGTCACCCATGACATAGTATGGTGTGGGCACCAGGTCACTACACAGCGGCACCCTCCTCGCTCTGTCACCCATGACATAGTATGGTGTGGGCACCAGGTCACTACACAGCGGCACCCTCCTCGCTCTGTCACACATGATGAGTGAATGGGGAAATCGACCCAGGGCACTTTCTTGGTCAGAATAGCCGCTGGTCGCGCAATATTGATGCTAATACGTTGCAACCGGTTGGAAAAGACCGACAAATAACGATTTTAGTTCTTTTGTATTTCCTCGCCTGTATCTTAGTTGCGGCGCTTAAATGGCGTCGCAGACGTGTGCGTCAAAAATGATGTCACATCTGCCAGTAGGATAATATCAGCCTACGACTGTCTTGTTTATTTTGTTTTGATTTGTAGTAAACATGTCTTTTTCTTAAAGCTGTTAATGGTTTACTTTCTCGGTCGTTCATACATGTTAGGACGGACCCTGCGAGGCTGTAGCATAGTTCACGTATTATTCACACCTACCATTGGCAGCATTAATCCATTTCGAGCCCTAACCTTCCTACATTTTGACACCGGGTGTGCACTAACATTCCTTCATTCTGACCCCGGGTGAGCTCTAACCTTCCTACATTTTGACACCGGGTGTGCACTAACCTTCCTTCATTCTGACCCCGGGTGAGCCCTAACCTTCCTACATTTTGACACCGGGTGTGCACTAACATTCCTTCATTCTGACCCCGGGTGTACCCTAACCTTCCTACATTCTGACACCGGGCGTGCTCTAACCTTCCTACATTCTGACACCGGGTGTGCCCTAACCTTCCTACATTTTGACACCGGGTGTGCCCTAACCTTCCTACATTTTGACACCGGGTGTGCCCTAACCTTCCTACATTCTGACACCGGGTGTGCCCTAACCTTCCTACATTTTGACACCGGGTGTGCAATAACATTCCTTCATTCTGACCCCGGGTGAGCCCTAACCTTCCTACATTCTAACACCGGGTGTGCAACACCCTTCCTATTTTCTGACACCGGGTGTACCCTAACCTTCCTACATTCTGACACCGGGCGTGCTCTAACCTTCCTACATTCTGACACCGGGTGTGCCCTAACCTTCCTACATTCTGACACCGGGCTTGCACTAACCTTCCTTCTTTCTGACACCTGGTGTGCAATAACATTCCTTCATTCTGACACCGGGTGAGCCCTAACCTTCCTACGTTCTGACACCGGGTGTGCGATAACCTTCCTACTTTCTGACACCGGGTGTACCCTAACCTTCCTACATTCTGACACCGGGCGTGCTCTAACCTTCCTACATTCTGACACCGGGTGTGCACTAACATTCCTTCATTCTGACACCGGGCGTGCATTAACCTTTCTACATGGATTAATTATTGTAGAGAATACGTTGCGTACCTTAAAATACCGATTCCATTATACGCGCATAATTTAGACAGTAACACACATGCAAACGCAATTTTTCCTCGTTACAGATCTGCTAGACAACGCATTGGGCAATGACCTTAAATGTGCTGCAGTCATTTACAACACTCACGGTTTTCAAGTCTGGTATGTATTGCATATTGAGTTGAAAAAATGTGTGGTGCATGTCAATATGGACTACCGTACAGTTTTAGTTAAAATTAAGTTCAGCGTACTAACTGTAAGGCCGATATATCACATTCTGACAGAATTAACGTTAATTGCGCTGAAATCCCGACAAGGTCTTGCGGAAAAATAAGATTGAACATTTTAATATTTGTTATCGTGCCCATGGAATCCCAATGTCTGTTGTCATGTTGATGTTTTCTGCGCCAGGGATGAGTGGACGACACACTGTAACAACACACATCTCTGGCAGTTTCAAAACCCATGCTGAGAAGCAGGAAGAACATGTTGTGGAAGCCCTGCTCGCGACCTCCGGGCAGGCGTCACTCATTGGTCGCTTTATCCAGTCTAGCAATGTGAGGAACGAACGATCTGGGCGGTTGGGAGTGCGCTGGATTGGCAGAACAACCAACGAGTGTAAACCCCATTCGCCAGGTGGCGCTATGCGTGGGACAGGCGCGGTGTGTACACGTGTGTGCTGTGCTAATGGAAGCTATGCAGTGATGACTGCATGTCCGTGCGCTTCGTTTACCTCCGCTATTGCCCCATTGTTGAGTTTGAACAGCATCAATCGTCGGGGGATAGAAATAAGATAACTGATAATTCCCAGGTTATGATGCCGAGCGTAACAGAATTGGTTATGGATAATTTGGACCTCCAGCCTCCCCTCCCGGCTGCAAGGCTATTGTACCTTCTCACAGTAGACCCCCCCCCACTCTTTTTTAAGTCATGGATTCACTCCTGCTCTGTGAGGGGAGTTCGTGAAGCAGACCATATCAACGGCCTGAGAGGAGGAACGAAGCTCCACCTACCGAATGGGAGCTTATGCATTGACCGGGAAACGGTCAAAGCTGTGGAGACGTAATGGCTGTGGTTATAAAGCTCGCTGATCTTTGCAGTCCGTATTATTTGCAATAATAATTAAGTGAACCTGTCTGACGCGGAAGTTTAACGGTCCAACAACCCAAGAGAACTGAAAAGTGTTTGTACACAAGAGGGTAAGACATTGATGAGAGTGAAGCATTTAATCGACTTGTAATGTCGATAATATGAAACTGGAAAAACAGTTGGGTGTGTCCCGGCGGCTGTATAATATAAAGCCATTGGGTGTGTCCCGGCGGCTGTATAATATAAAGCAATTGGGTGTCCCGGCGGCTGTATGATATAAAGCAATTGGGTGTCCCGGCGGCTGTATGATATAAAGCCATTGGGTGTGTCCCGGCGGCTGTATAATATAAAGCCATTGGGTGTCCCGGCGGCTGTATGATATAAAGCCATTGGGTGTGTCCCGGCGGCTGTATAATATAAAGCCATTGGGTGTGTCCCGGCGGCTGTATAATATAAAGCCATTGGGTGTGTCCCGGCGGCTGTATAATATAAAGCCATTGGGTGTCCCGGCGGCTGTATGATATAAAGCCATTGGGTGTCCCGGCGGCTGTATGATATAAAGCCATTGGGTGTGTCCCGGCGGCTGTATAATATAAAGCCATTGGGTGTGTCCCGGCGGCTGTATAATATAAAGCAATTGGGTGTCCCGGCGGCTGTATAATATAAAGCCATTGGGTGTGTCCCGGCGGCTGTATAATATAAAGCCATTGGGTGTCCCGGCGGCTGTATAATATAAAGCCATTGGGTGTGTCCCGGCGGCTGTATAATATAAAGTCATTGGGTGTGTCCCGGCGGCTGTATAATATAAAGCCATTGGGTGTGTCCCGGCGGCTGTATAATATAAAGCAATTGGGTGTGTCCCGGCGGCTGTATAATATAAAGCCATTGGGTGTGTCCCGGCGGCTGTATAATATAAAGCCATTGGGTGTCCCGGCGGCTGTATAATATAAAGCCATTGGGTGTGTCCCGGCGGCTGTATAATATAAAGCCATTGGGTGTGTCCCGGCGGCTGTATAATATAAAGCCATTGGGTGTGTCCCGGCGGCTGTATAATATAAAGCCATTGGGTGTGTCCCGGCGGCTGTATAATATAAAGCCATTGGGTGTCCCGGCGGCTGTATAATATAAAGCCATTGGGTGTGTCCCGGCGGCTGTATAATATAAAGCAATTGGGTGTCCCGGCGGCTGTATAATATAAAGCCATTGGGTGTGTCCCGGCGGCTGTATAATATAAAGTCATTGGGTGTGTCCCGGCGGCTGTATAATATAAAGCCATTGGGTGTGTCCCGGCGGCTGTATAATATAAAGCAATTGGGTGTGTCCCGGCGGCTGTATAATATAAAGCCATTGGGTGTGTCCCGGCGGCTGTATAATATAAAGCCATTGGGTGTCCCGGCGGCTGTATAATATAAAGCCATTGGGTGTGTCCCGGCGGCTGTATAATATAAAGCCATTGGGTGTGTCCCGGCGGCTGTATAATATAAAGCCATTGGGTGTGTCCCGGCGGCTGTATAATATAAAGCCATTGGGTGTGTCCCGGCGGCTGTATAATATAAAGCCATTGGGTGTCCCGGCGGCTGTATAATATAAAGCCATTGGGTGTGTCCCGGCGGCTGTATAATATAAAGCAATTGGGTGTCCCGGCGGCTGTATAATATAAAGCCATTGGGTGTGTCCCGGCGGCTGTATAATATAAAGCCATTGGGTGTGTCCCGGCGGCTGTATAATATAAAGCCATTGGGTGTGTCCCGGCGGCTGTATAATATAAAGCCATTGGGTGTCCCGGCGGCTGTATAATATAAAGCCATTGGGTGTGTCCCGGCGGCTGTATAATATAAAGCCATTGGGTGTCCCGGCGGCTGTATAATATAAAGCCATTGGGTGTGTCCCGGTGGCTGTATAATATAAAGCCATTGGGTGTGTCCCGGCGGCTGTATAATATAAAGCCATTGGGTGTCCCGGCGGCTGTATAATATAAAGCCATTGGGTGTGTCCCGGCGGCTGTATAATATAAAGCCATTGGGTGTGTCCCGGCGGCTGTATAATATAAAGCCATTGGGTGTGTCCCGGCGGCTGTATAATATAAAGCCATTGGGTGTGTCCCGGCGGCTGTATAATATAAAGCCATTGGGTGTCCCGGCGGCTGTATAATATAAAGCCATTGGGTGTGTCCCGGCGGCTGTATAATATAAAGCCATTGGGTGTCCCGGCGGCTGTATAATATAAAGCCATTGGGTGTGTCCCGGCGGCTGTATAATATAAAGCCATTGGGTGTGTCCCGGCGGCTGTATAATATAAAGCCATTGGGTGTGTCCCGGCGGCTGTATAATATAAAGCCATTGGGTGTGTCCCGGCGGCTGTATAATATAAAGTCATTGGGTGTGTCCCGGCGGCTGTATAATATAAAGCAATTGGGTGTGTCCCGGCGGCTGTATAATATAAAGCCATTGGGTGTGTCCCGGCGGCTGTATAATATAAAGTCATTGGGTGTGTCCCGGCGGCTGTATAATATAAAGCCATTGGGTGTGTCCCGGCGGCTGTATAATATAAAGCAATTGGGTGTGTCCCGGCGGCTGTATAATATAAAGCCATTGGGTGTGTCCCGGCGGCTGTATAATATAAAGCCATTGGGTGTGTCCCGGCGGCTGTATAATATAAAGCCATTGGGTGTGTCCCGGCGGCTGTATAATGTAAAGCCATTGGGTGTGTCCCGGCGGCTGTATAATATAAAGCCATTGGGTGTCCCGGCGGCTGTATAATATAAAGCCATTGGGTGTGTCCCGGCGGCTGTATAATATAAAGCCATTGGGTGTGTCCCGGCGGCTGTATAATATAAAGCCATTGGGTGTGTCCCGGCGGCTGTATAATATAAAGCAATTGGGTGTCCCGGCGGCTGTATAATATAAAGCCATTGGATGTGTCCCGGCGGCTGTATAATATAAAGCCATTGGGTGTCCCGGCGGCTGTATAATATAAAGCCATTGGGTGTGTCCCGGCGGCTGTATAATATAAAGCCATTGGGTGTGTCCCGGCGGCTGTATAATATAAAGCCATTGGGTGTGTCCCGGCGGCTGTATAATATAAAGCCATTGGGTGTGTCCCGGCGGCTGTATAATATAAAGCCATTGGGTGTGTCCCGGCGGCTGTATAATATAAAGCCATTGGGTGTGTCCCGGCGGCTGTATAATATAAAGCCATTGGGTGTGTCCCGGCGGCTGTATAATATAAAGCCATTGGGTGTCCCGGCGGCTGTATAATATAAAGCCATTGGGTGTCCCGGCGGCTGTATAATATAAAGCCATTGGGTGTGTCCCGGCGGCTGTATAATATAAAGCCATTGGGTGTCCCGGCGGCTGTATAATATAAAGCCATTGGGTGTGTCCCGGCGGCTGTATAATATAAAGCCATTGGGTGTGTCCCGGCGGCTGTATAATATAAAGCCATTGGGTGTGTCCCGGCGGCTGTATAATATAAAGCCATTGGGTGTGTCCCGGCGGCTGTATAATATAAAGCCATTGGGTGTGTCCCGGCGGCTGTATAATATAAAGCCATTGGGTGTGTCCCGGCGGCTGTATAATATAAAGCCATTGGGTGTGTCCCGGCGGCTGTATAATATAAAGCCATTGGGTGTGTCCCGGCGGCTGTATAATATAAAGCCATTGGGTGTGTCCCGGCGGCTGTATAATATAAAGCCATTGGGTGTGTCCCGGCGGCTGTATAATATAAAGCAATTGGGTGTCCCGGCGGCTGTATAATATAAAGCAATTGGGTGTCCCGGCGGCTGTATAATATAAAGCCATTGGGTGTCCCGGCGGCTGTATAATATAAAGCCATTGGGTGTGTCCCGGCGGCTGTATAATATAAAGCCATTGGGTGTCCCGGCGGCTGTATAATATAAAGCCATTGGGTGTCCCAGCGGCTGTATAATATAAAGCCATTGGGTGTGTCCCGGCGGCTGTATAATATAAAGCCATTGGGTGTGTCCCGGCGGCTGTATAATATAAAGCCATTGGGTGTGTCCCGGCGGCTGTATAATATAAAGCCATTGGGTGTGTCCCGGCGGCTGTATAATATAAAGCCATTGGGTGTGTCCCGGCGGCTGTATAATATAAAGCCATTGGGTGTGTCCCGGCGGCTGTATAATATAAAGCCATTGGGTGTGTCCCGGCGGCTGTATAATATAAAGCCATTGGGTGTGTCCCGGTGGCTGTATAATATAAAGCAATTGGGTGTCCCGGCGGCTGTATAATATAAAGCCATTGGGTGTCCCGGCGGCTGTATAATATAAAGCCATTGGGTGTGTCCCGGCGGCTGTATAATATAAAGCCATTGGGTGTCCCGGCGGCTGTATAATATAAAGCCATTGGGTGTGTCCCGGCGGCTGTATAATATAAAGCCATTGGGTGTCCCGGCGGCTGTATAATATAAAGCCATTGGGTGTGTCCCGGCGGCTGTATAATATAAAGCCATTGGGTGTGTCCCGGCGGCTGTATAATATAAAGCCATTGGGTGTGTCCCGGCGGCTGTATAATATAAAGCCATTGGGTGTGTCCCGGTGGCTGTATAATATAAAGCAATTGGGTGTCCCGGCGGCTGTATAATATAAAGCCATTGGGTGTCCCGGCGGCTGTATAATATAAAGCCATTGGGTGTGTCCCGGCGGCTGTATAATATAAAGCCATTGGGTGTCCCGGCGGCTGTATAATATAAAGCCATTGGGTGTGTCCCGGCGGCTGTATAATATAAAGCCATTGGGTGTCCCGGCGGCTGTATAATATAAAGCCATTGGGTGTCCCGGCGGCTGTATAATATAAAGCCATTGGGTGTCCCGGCGGCTGTATAATATAAAGCGAGATATACACGATAAGGAATAGAAACGTGTATACGTTTATCCTCTAAAATGTACAGTAGAGAACAAGTTTTCAATATAGATACATATATACAGATGCATACTCACTAACAAATATTTTTATATGTGCAAGCTGGTTAATACAGACGCATGTTATCTTTACAATAATTACTCCGAAGCCATTGACCACTTATTCTCGGAGTGTGGTAGAGTGCAGAGCTTATGGGATTCTTTAGGTGTTTGGCTAGATGGTACAGCAAGTAAGAAGTCCAACAACGTTATCTCCTCGGCAACGGTTATCATAAGGGTTGGTACCATAAATGATGCAAAATTAAATCACATACTGCTTATCGTCAGAAATTACATTAATGTGTACAAATGGAAGAAATGTACGCCAAACTTCATCGGTATATTAAAGCGGACTACATACTATTATGTTTCGGACAAGATCGCCGGGTGTAACAAGGAATTAGCATTTGACAAAGTTTGAATAAAACATGGAAACCAATTGCTACCTTTTTGATTGGCTGTTGATATACTATATCCGATCAAATGCGTGAAATATCATTGCATTGCGTATCTGTCGGGAAATAATGAAAAAACAAGTAAAAAAATACATTTGAAAACAAATACAAACCGAAAAACAAACACATTTTATTTCGAAGCAAAGGATTATAGCAATCAGGTATAAACAAATGTCATTCAGCAAATTTGAAACAAGGTTTTCAATTGAAAGGACGTTACGACTTATATTAATGTTACAGTAAATTGTAGTCTAAAACATGCACATTATACAGACAATTCTTTCAAATCCAATACTCTAAAGTTCTCTTCTAACGTTATCGCATCTTATAGCTAGGATACATCAAAGAAAAAGCAAAGCTTATGAGCTATGAGCTTCTTTATATTTTTCAATTTGTTTTCTTTAAACCATAGAACATATATGCCATAAAGAATTACTCCAACTACTTTGTTATATACCTGTACTAACAAAGAAATTACTCTCAGACTGATCCCAAACACTATATTTCTAATAAACCGTTATTCATGTATATATATTTGTTTTGATTAAATCTGGTATACCGAAAACCTTCACGCTCATCCATCTCGCGTACCTCGTCCAGGCTTACCCTTCTAGCTCAGAGTAAGGCCTTGCTAGCCAAAGAAGAACGTTCAGCGAATTCTTCTGTTAATAGGCTGCCACTGAGGACACGGTGGAGAGGCCGGACTGTCACTATCCCCACCCCCTCCCCCGCCTCCACTGCTGCCGACCTCCAAGTCCGTGGCTGGTACTTTGATACCCAACTCGAAACCCAGGGGTGGATCTGGGGGGAGAGGGCTAGGGGGTTTGGGGGTCACAACCCCCCCCCGCTCCGGTCACAACCCCCCCGCTCCGGTCACAACGCCCCCGCTCCGGTCACACCCCCCCCGCGCTCCGGTCACAACGCCCCTGCTCCGGTCACAACCCTCCCGCCCCGCCCCGGTCGCAACCCCCCCGCCCCAGGCGCAACCCCCCCTCTCCGGTCACAACCCCCCCGCTCCGGTCACAACCCCCCCCCCCCGCTCCGGTCGCAACCCCCGGCATTCTTCCTCAAAGGGGGGATCTGGACCCCCTGGACCCCCCCTCTGGATCCGCCTCGGCCCCATGTGTATTTCTGTATACACATTGGCTCCTCCGAGCAGCTCCTTGGTCAGCAGCACGGTCGAGGATCCCCGAGGGTCAGTGGCCCGCCTGTTTGCTGGCCTCCCTGGGGCGGGAGAGAGTCCCGATGCCGGAATCCTCGGTCAGAGGCAGCGGCAGCGGCAGCGTCATCAGATGTTCCGTCATGTACCCAAGCGTTCTGTAAGGATCAATCCACTAGTATTCACTTCAAATCGTCTTTGGCGCAAGGTTATCGTTTGAAATGCTAAGACATCATCAATATTACACACCAATATATACATGTCATATATCATTTGGTTGCCTTTTCCCCGCGTAGAGAGTGACCCTTATTAGCCATTACATGCGCTACGTTATCCAGGTGTTGTCATCGGTGTGCATCAAGTTGGTTGATTGTTACGGTTGGGCCGCCTGAACCTCTAAGATCAGGCGGTGAAAGGTCGAGGTAGACAGGAACCATGCCCCCGGAAGGCAACCCCTTACTCCATTGAACCAAAAAAGCACGGGACCTTTACTTAGAACAGTTTGCGCGGGTGCTATTCCCAACCAACGCTAGGGCCGCACAAAGGAACCAGAATAAAAACATGGTTGACCAACATGTTGTCCGTCCGTTCTACTTTTCGACATATCACGAAGCATAAGAGAAGCACTCACAGATGCAGTCCTGGGCTGCCATCCTGACCATGGACCGGCGTGGGCTCCACGGCGACCGGTGGGGGCTCCACGGCGACCGGTGGGGGCTCCACGGCGACCAGCGGAGGCTGGAAGAGATACACAGAACAGCCATACGACACAGATCGTGGACACTACTATTTATTGAAAAAAAACACACAGAGAAACACAGCTCCTTGTCATCTTGTTTTTTGTATCCAATTGCAAACCTATGTAATAAGCCACTAGCTTATATCTCAAACTTCACACTAAGTAGAGAATCGGTACTATACACAATATAAAATGACAGCAGTACTTACAGTATCAGGTGGCTCACTGACCAACTGTGCTCCACGGTGGCGGGCCACAGCCTGCCCATCGACGTATGAACACAACGGAGAGGCTTCGCGGTGTCGTCCAAAGATCTCACTGCTTGGTGGGCATCCCCGGACAGACAGCCTCAGGCGGCATTCAGCGCATCTGACCTGCTCGGCGCGCGCCACATAATAGAAGCCTTTCTTGGCCAGTTCCGAGTTGTCGACAAGGGCATCATCCCGAGGCAGCCTGTTGAAGGTGGACAGGCGGTAACTGAATTGGGCGATCTTTGTTGGGTTCGCATGGCTAACAACTGAAGGTCCAGCCGGGGAAGTTGATGATCCATGATGCTCGTCGGTATCACCAACGCCGAGGCTCTCCAACCGCTGGGAGAACGATTGTTCATGAAATTCGCGGTTGCTGTCGACCTCATTTTCCGCGTCACGCAGGCTGGGCAGAATGTCGTACATCTGGTCCAAACCCATGCATGACGTATCTTGACGGAGTGTACTGGACCCTGTACCGCTAGTCCCACTGTGCCCTGTATTATCTGCACTGGCATCGCTGCCGTGTTCTCCGTCGGTCTCGCAAGCACAGGGGTCGGATACCGCGGTCATGGGTACGTTGTCCGTGTCACGCCCAAGAACCAAGGCACATCTAGGACTACGGCGGCGGTGTTTTGCCTCTGGCTTCTGCTCCGGTTGCCATTCACCCAAGTCGGAACCGCATGAGAAGCAGGTCACGTGATCGCTGTTTCCAGTGTAGTAGAACCCAGCAGACGCCAGCTCAGTGGGCCTAACGCGGGCCCATGGCGGCCACGTGGTGAATGACGACAGCCGGGCCAACTCATACTTCATCTCCTCTCCGCGAGAAAATGGCGGTCCACGGGCCAGGCGACGGAAGTATGCCTCGTGGCTTGACATGTCTGTGATGGGGAAAAAGGAAAAAAAAATGGTTGCTAACAGATTTATCTAATATATAGTATATATTTATAAGAAATTTAAAAGACAATTAAGTAAGAGCGTATGTTAAAAATCAGTGACGGATCCAGGCATTTAAATATAAACAGACTCCGAAATTTCGGGATGGCTTAGAAGGGAGAGAGGTGGATGGGGTCATAAGTTACTTGGCTGATCCGTCATCCCCTCCCCCCGACCTTTATTCGTTTATTTGCTTATGAAAACATACTTTCTCCCCGTATATCTAGTGCCATTTCCACAGAAAGCTATTTGTCCTGGGGAGCGGGGGGGGGGGGGTTGAAGGTGGTAGGCCAGTGGGTGGGTCCCAGTGTCCCAGTGTCCCAGAGCTCCCAAATTATCATCCGAAATAAAATGGGGCATTAGTTTAAATAGAATATGACGTAGTCTGCTCAGTCTGCTTAATATCTATTTACAATGCGTCACCATGTCCCCTCACAGCTCAATGAAATGCCCATTTTTCGGTCGTCTGCAGTGGCGAGAGCTTTTTGAAACATACATGAGTGTTTATATGTGCGACTAAGAGAGATTGTACCATAGAAAGAGACAATAGACGATGGTGCGTTGTTAAAAATTTCAGCAACTCAAGTTTCATAAAAACATTTTCCTCACGAAGTTGCATTATCAGGTGCAATTACGAAGTTGCAATTTCTTTCTTTTTTCAAACAGGATAACAATACCAAGGTTTCCCCCCTTACATGGCCTGATAGAAACTGCATGTGCAAGACATTTAGACCAGCAACCCCTTCTCCGCCATCCCCGAGCCATCCAATCCGAAATAAATACCAGAAGCCTTTGTATTGTGGAAACTCTGGAAAATGTGTAAAAAAAAATGTTACATGAATATCATTGATGTATTACTTTTATTTATTCAGGTGTAACCGTAGTTCCCCACTACATTTAGAAATATTATTGGCCAGGCCAGATCCTGATTAGTGGTCAAAACCTATTTAAACAGTAATTGTTAAGTGAAAATGTAAACTGTTTAAATTGTTGTTTCAATACGGTTCAACTTTAAATCTGTTTGTTGAGGAACTTATTCGCTGTGTAAAAACTGTTCAGTTTGTTCATAATGTAAATGGAATAATGAAATAAAAACAAAGAATGAAATAACCATTTGATTTTTGTTGTTGTTCTGACAATGGTTATTTTATCATCTGTTCTAATCTATCAGAGAATTAGTCCTGAATAAACTGCTCTGTCACATATTGTCTGTGTTTTTGTTTGTTTAAAGGTAACAGAGCGAAATCAGTAATGTAAATATACATAACATATAATTATTCTGTTTCTATAAATAAATGATAAATTAAAATGCGATGTCTCGCGAACGTATTTGGAAGCAGTTATAAGGACTAGTATAACACACCAGATATCTTTTTTAAATTTTGCGAATGAAAAAAAGGAATATTGCCATTAAAATGGAGGATACTGATCAGTTACCAGCCCGTCTGTTGCTGAGGCCTGAGAAGCAGGCAAAATCTGACTGGATCAAGCTCCCATTCGCTAGGTGGTGCTCCGCTTCGCCGCCCATTCCCCTCGCGGAGTGTATTGAAAGCACAGAGTGAGAATGGGCATTGCTCGACGGGTTGGGTGGTTTGTGGCCGGGTTGGTGGCCCTGGTTAGGTGGTTTTGTTCCGGTTTCTCTGTTGTGTATGTAGCCTATAGTTTGTGGATAATAAACGCTACTATTATTTATTAGGCTTGTATTATGGACTACATATACATATATATTTGAACCAGAGTTTCAGGTTAGTCCATAGCCCCATGTGACGTTGTTGGGAAACAACGCCACATGTAGGGCCCCATAGGGGCTTTTTCGACACGGCGACACGGCGATTTTTAAAATCGACAACGCGACATTGGGGTTGTCTTAGAATCGACATGCGACATAAGACTTAGCGACACGCGACATGGAACTTTTCTTAAAATCGACACGCGACATGGACCTTTTCTTAAAATCGACACGCGACATGGACCTTTTTCTTAAAATCGACACGCGACATGGCTACCCCCCCTCAGGGGCCCTACATGTCCGGTCTATCAAATCATGTACGGCATTTCACAAACACGCGTGGCGAGAAGCGGTGCTGATGGCGAGAACTTTTTGGGGTATGGCAATAGTTTCTATAAGTATGCATCTTACAACTTATCTTGTTATTTTGGTTGAAGTCTCCGTGATTACGGTGATATCGTCTGTTGATTTTTCGAAGCAGCGGACAACTCAGTTCTGTCCGCCGCCTTGCCCACTCAGTGGAGAAACTGCGCATGCGTGCATGTCGTTAAAACCACACCATTCGCTTGGTGGCGCTTCATATACCCAGCCATTGACACGCAATAAGCGAAACGCCACCTGGCAAAAGCCGCTGGTGAAGAATGACCAAATACAAAATGGCGCGATAAACTACAAGAAAGTCTCATTTCAACCGACTTGATAGTAATGCGATACTTTATTAGTTCATATGCATGTGGGTTTTGTGGCAAATATGAAGTTTAGATATCAGAGTACAAAATGACAAGGGTTTGATGGATCGTGCGATTAACAACACTTAGTCGCCCGCAAAAACAAATCTTACACCCTCATTTTCTACATGCGAACATGGGACTGTTGTGCGGAGCAACAACTGTCTCATATGGGACTAGTTAGTCCAGTGCCAGTGGCGTATCCTGGAATAAACAACATCAGTGCTTACCGCTTACACTTTCTTCTCGCAAGCAGGTGTCCTGGATCTATAACCGTGAAGAGTTTACACACTGTTTTCACTGCCTGGATACACCCATGATCATTCTAATGTGCATTACATTACCTCGGCAGTACTGTACTGTAGTCTGTAGAGACTTTGTCTCTGTAGAGACTTCAGTACGTCCGTGCCTCGCTGAGGTGGCGCCACATTCAATAGGGCCAGGTTAACTGCCTCACGGCGGAACGCTTTTCACGCTGAGGCGGTCCCCTTTCACAACCATAAATTTATCGCACATATACGTGAAACGTTTGCCAGAGAAGCTTGTCGTGGCGGCCATGTTCTCTCGAATGTCCCGTTTTGAACGGGACATATATATTGCATATTGAATGGCTGCGCGCGCACCCAACCTGGGTAATTCCAACGTGATTCCCCACTCAATTAGCCTGCTTCCGCCGCCCCAACTTCGCTCGCTCAACTTGTATGAGTTTGAGCGGCGGTACCAGCTTACCACTCAATGCGCTTACAGCACTTTCTGCTTTCGACTCACTCCGTTAGGGGTCCAATCCCGGCATATACCGTTTTAAGCTGGTACCGCCGCTCAAACTCATACAAGTAAGAGCGGGTGTTAGGTATTGCGCGTAGGTCAAGGTCACGGCATTTCTATCTTGCCCGATAGGTGACGCACTACTCCCACGTAACTGGTTCCTCTGTGCGGGGATACAGGATACCCTTTTCACTACTCTACTCAGTGTTAACATGAACGAGCGAATTCAGAATTTAGATCATTGTACGGCAAGTACGTGAATGTGCGAAAGGCTCTCGTGAAACTGAACATAGAATCAGAAAAGCAGTACAACCACTTGAGACCAAAGCAGTTGCAGGCCATTCCGGAGGCCTCAAACGGAGACCACTCACAACTCTCAAACGTTTATCCTTTTTTTTTGGAGTAGCTGTCAAATATGAAGTAATTATGATGGATTGAGCAAATATGTATCAGACAATTGAGAAGAGATATGTAATTTAATAAATCATATGTATCAAATCTATAATTAAGAATTTTCAATATTTCATTACATAGATTAGGAATTGAATATTTGCAAGTCCAAGAATGCTTTGCTGTATTATATAAATAAAATTAATACACTGTTTTCCTTTCCATACATTACATTTCATTTATATTTATGTTTAAATGATTTACCAAAAAATATTTTCCATATCAATAAGTACCGGTAGAACTTACACATCTTCAATTTTCACATCATCTTTGGTGCTAAAGTGCTGCATCAGCGATGAACTGGGCCCTGGGCATAATCTCATGGAACACCTAATATTGTTACTGCATGATCAAGCAGGTATTCCTCAAGCACTATGGATAGATGGATTGGTTTTTTAATTAGACTACTTAATTGTGTGCAAGCATAAACTGAACTGGTCCAAAAGATATCTTAGGATAATAGGATTATAAATTTTAGTGTAAGCATAGTTTCTTACAATGCAGTGTAAGTATAGTTTGTCACGATGTAGCATAAGTGTTTATAGATAAATTTAACACATACAGTTCAGTACATGAACTAAATATTAAAGATGGTACAAGTAATTGCAAGGGCTGGGGTATCATTTTCTTGGGGAGGGGAGGGGAATTGTCAATAGAATATTGATATTATACAGTGCATAATATCATGTGCTGGTACTTGCAGGTTGTCTAAGTGGCATTTGCATTGCTAAAAATAAAAATAAAATAAAATGTGTCAGAGATTTATTTATTTTTTGGGGAGGCTCTGTCAACCAATCTGAGTGTCTATCTGAGCATTTCTAAATGGCATTGCGCACCACTTTCATGCACCAGCATTACTGAAATGTGCGAGACAGAAAAGTGCTATAAAAAAAATTGTGAAGGATCTTCATTTGCGTAAGATATTATGCACCTATATTAAATAATAAAAATTCAGCAGCATCTTAAAATTGTTTTTGATGCCTACCTAAACAATGTCCAGGATGTCTCTCTGGGGGAGGGGTAATTCTCAGCCCCTGTCATACACTGCCATAAATAAATATGTAAAAGACGGAAGTTGTTTAGTTTCGTGTGCAGCATTTCTAAGTAGCATTCCCACCATTGTCATACACTGCCATAAGGAAAATGTGTCATAGAGGGGAGTGTTACTTATTTTCCTCAAAGGTTCTATCCACTGATTAATTTTCTTGTGGGGCTGTGTCAACCTATATTAAATATTAAGAACTCTGCAGCATTTCTAAGTGACATTCCCACCCATTTCATGCACCGGCATTAATGAAATATGTCAGAGAGGGGAGTGCTAATAATTTTCTTGTGGGGCTGTGTCAACTGATTACAGGGAATGTTGTAGAAACCTAGTGTATTGAACTTCAATTGTGCAAAATATCATGCCTCTATATTAAATATTAAGAACTCTGCAGCATTTCTAAGTGACATTCCCACCCATTTCATGCACCGCCATTAATGAAATATGTCAGAGAGGGGAGTGCTAATAATTTTCTTTTGAGGCTGTGTCAACTGATTACAGGGAATGTTGTAGAAACCTGGTGTATTGAACTTCAATTGTGCAAATTATGATGCATCTATATTAAATATTAAGAACTCTGCAGCATTTCTAAGTGGCATTCCCACCCATTTCATGCACAGCCATTAATGAAATATGTCAGAGAGGGGAGAGCTAATAATTTTCTTGTGGGGCTGTGTCAACTGATTACAGGAAATGTTGTAGAAACCTGGTGTAATGAACTTCAATTGTGCAAAATATTATGCATCTATATTAAGTATTAAGAATTCTGCAGCATTTCTAAGTGGCATTCCCACCCATTTCATGCACAGCCATTAATGAAATATGTAAGAGAGGGGAGAGCTAATAATTTTCTTGTGGAGCTGTGTCAACTGATTACAGGGAATGTTGTAGAAACCTGGTGTATTGAACTTCAATTGTGCAAAATATTATGCATCTATATTAAATATTAAGAACTCTGCAGCATTTCTAAGTGACATTCCCACCCATTTCATGCACCGCCATTAATGAAATATGTAAGAGAGGGGAGTGCTAATAATTTTCTTTTGAGGCTGTGTCAACTGATTACAGGGAATGTTGTAGAAACCTGGTGTATTGAACTTCAATTGTGCAAAATATTATTCATCTATATTAAATATTAAGAACTCTGCAGCATTTAAAAGTTGTGGCATTTCCACCAATACAAAGCTTCTCTGGACAGTCACGAACTGATATGACATGGATGCGCAAATGTAGTACACAAGTGAGTTTATCCACTCAATCAATGCTTATTTATGGCTAATAATCCATACGTATACGTTGGGGAATACGTTTGCCGCCTGACATGTTTGTCTACCTTCAAAATTAGAGAACAGTCTTCACTGACATAACGCCGCGGCCTGGCACCGCTTTAGCTGCACCCACGAAGGTCAAGGCCGTTAATGGTGGTTAACACCGGGCCCTTGCTGAGCGAGCGAAGTTGGGACCGCGGAACCAGGCTAATACCGTTTATTATGACGCATCATCATACGGTGACTCAGTTCTGTTTGTGTATGTGTACTAGTTTGTCTTCGTGCGCAATAACTTTCGAAGGCAGCTTATGACTCATCATGATGACAACTGTTGCATGTGGGTCGTATCGAGGCGCTCTTTAAGCCCAACCCGAACCTGGTAGGTGGACTATTAAGGGAATTACAGCCAGCGTCGTGAATCACAGACTGCATGTAAGTGTGTAGAGTATGTAATGGCGGGGAGCTGGGGGTGGGGAATGGGGGTGAGGGAGGGATGTGGCCATAGGAGAACGGGAACGCCGTATAGTTTACCATTGCAATGATCTTTTAGTCGATTTGCGCAAAAGCGCTAACACGACGATTTTTGAACATATTTTCCCCTCACGGGCAATACCATTCCGCATTTCGTTAATGTTAAATTGAAATGACCCGTTACGTCATAGCTGCTAGTTCGAATTTAACAAAATTTTACATATAAGGTTCTAATTTATGCCCCTGTTTGTGGTAGAAATCCAAAAGCGATAGCTTAAAAAATGCAAAAGTCTGGTTCGAACCCCCAACTTCCAGGCACTCGTCAACTCTGGAACCGGAAGTAAGATGGGTGCGGGCAGAGTGCAAGAGTCTGGCGGGTGTCGTTGGGCGGGAGTGGGGGGGGGTGCGGCAGGAGTGTCAGAGTCTGGCCGGTGTCATTGGGCGGGAGGGAGGGCGAGGGGTGCGGGCAGGAGTGTAAGAGTCTGGCGGGTGTCGTTGGGCGGTAGGGGGAGGGGTGGGGGGTGCTGGCAGGAGTGTATGAGTCTGGCGGGTGTCGTTGGGCGGGAGGGGGGTGCGGTTAGAGTGTATGAGCCTGGCGGGTGTCGTTGGGCGGGAGGGCGGGGGTGCGGCCAGGAGTGTAAGAGTCCGGCGGGTGTCGTTGGGCGGGAGGGGGGGGGGGTGCGGTTAGAGTGTAAGAGTCTGGCGGGTGTCGTTGGGTGGGAGGGGGGAGGGGGGTGCGGGCAGGAGTATAAGAGTCTGGCGGGTGTCGTGGGGCGGGAGGGGGGTGGGTAGCGGGCAGGAGTGTAAGAGCCTGGCGGGTGTCGTTGGGCGGGAGGGCGGGGGCTGCGGTTAGAGTGTAAGAGTCTGGCGGGTGTCGTTGGGCGTGAGGGGGGTGCGGTTAGAGTGTAAGAGCCTGGCGGGTGTCGTTGGGCGGGAGGGCGGGGGTGCGGGCAGGAGTGTAAGAGTCCGGCGGGTGTCGTTGGGCGGGAGGGGGGTGCGGTTAGAGTGTAAGAGTCTGGCGGGTGTCGTTGGGTGGGAGTGGGGGGGGGGTGCGGGCAGGAGTGTAAGAGTCTGGCGGGTGTCGTTGGGCGGGAGGGGGGGGGGGGCGGGTAGCGGGCAGGAGTGTAAGAGCCTGGCGGGTGTCGTTGGGCGGGAGGGCAGGGGGGTGCGGTTAGAGTGTAAGAGTCTGGCGGGTGTCGTTGGGTGGGAGGGGGGGGGGGCGCGGGCAGGAGTGTAAGAGTCTGGCGGGTGTCGTTGGGTGGTCGGTTGGTTATTCAGGACGCTTTAACCCCTTTTGGTTATATCGCGTCAATGGGAGAAGGAAAGGAGATTGGAGCCATGTCCCCGGAGGGTAACCTCCTACTCTATGCGAAGAAAGACATCGGATTTTTACCCTGCGACCACACAGACATGGCCACCGCAAGGCTCGAACCACGGATCCACGTGCCGTTAGGCTCTCAGGTGGCCAGAACACTCAATGCGTGCGCTCTAGCCACCTGATCTGTCGCGCCGGCCCCGAGTGTCGTTGGGCTCGGGCGTGTGCAGGCTTTCTTGAAAGTGGGGGGGGGGGGGCACCATAATTTGTTACACACAAGGCACAGATACACCTTAGGGTCTAAAAGGGGGGGGGGGCACGCACCCCTGTGCCCCCCCCCCACGCCCATGCACGATCGGTGTGGATGGTCGGGGGGGTAGGGTGGGGCAAGAGTGTATGTATCTGGCGAGTGTGGGTGGAGGCAGGGGGGGGGGGGTGAGTGCAGGAGTCTGGAGTCCGTGAGGCTGGTGGGTGGCTGTGGGGGTGGATAGCAAAACCTTTTTTGGTCGATGAACGGGTTAATTTTTTTATTGACGAATGAAATATGAAACAGAGAACGGACAATTATGTGTGCTTCGCAGACGATTCCATGATGTCTGATGTTCTTTATCTTCCCGGCGCCTCACGGCCGAAACGTCCAGACGTGAGAACGTCAATTTACCTCCACACAGAAAAGCCCCAAGACGCGCTGGCGTCCGGACGTGTTGAGGTAACGTGCTGGACTGCCGAGTGGTGTTGCCACCTGGCCAGTACCGTACGTGTACGAATGGTGCTTTGCGTGTATGCAGCGACAGGAAAAACGGTGGCGTTTATGCATGACTGTTTTTCGTTTTTCGTTTGAAAACGAAAACGAAAAACGGCTTCTGATACCAATTTTCGTTTTCTATGTCGCCAAACGAAAAAAACGGTTGTCGGTTTTTAGTTTTTCTTATTATTATTTAAAAAACAAAAAATGTTTAGACGGTATATAGAAGCACCGAATCTGTTCCGAGTCCCCGGCTATGGCTCCGGGCTCCGGGCTCAGGCTCCGAGCTATGGCTTCGGGCTCCGGGCTCCGGGCTCAAGCTCCGAGATATGGCTCCGGGCGTCTCGCTATGGCTCAGCTATGGCTATGGCACCGAGAGCCCCAGCCCGACGCCCAGAGCCATACCCGGTGCCCGGAGCCGCAGCCCGGAGCCATAGCCCGATTTTCGCCTTGTACTTTAAGAAAGGTTAAAAGGTATCGCGCGAGTGTTACCTATTTTCGTTTTGCTCCTTTTAAAAAGGGCAAACGGTTTCTGATAATATTTACCTTTTTCTATATGCGAAACAGAAAATTGAAAAAGGCAAAATTCTGCTTTTATAATGTTCAGAAGCAAAAGGAAAACGAATAAACGGTATATCCCGGGATTGGTTCCATTACATTATACGCAATATTCCATTATACGCAAGCTACGGGGCTTGCGTAGCGCCACCTGGCGAATGGGAACTTGGGTTTACAGTTCCGATGCTGTGTCCGTATAACCTGTATCGACACGGGTCCAGGATATTGCCCAAGGGGAGATGGAGGGGGGGGGGGTGCAGGCTGCGAGGGACTGACGAATTCGTCAAGGATTTGATTTCGTCAGTCAAGGTGGTGGGGGGAGGGAGGGTCCGAAGTATAAAATCAGCCTCATGATTTTGGGGCCCACCATTTAAAAAACTTAAATTATAGTGAGGAGGGAGGGGGGAGGGGGAGGTGCATCTGCAAGGCAAGTCGTCCATAAATTTCTTGCAGACCTGTTGCAGACCTGTTACATATATTTTAATAAGCGCGTTATTTTTATAATCAATAATAAAACATCCGAAGCGCACTATTTAAACTCATCACCTTCTGTGTTTGCCTCAATATGCTTTCAACGGGGTGATTAAGAAATCGTTTGATATACTTTATAGATTTTAAGAGTATATAGACGCTTCGTATCAAGTTTCACATTATATTATAAGCAATGTCAGCCGAATCGAAGTGACAGTTTTTGCGTTGTCTCTTCAAATAAACTAAGCTGGATTTGGTATCTTTAGTCTGTAGATGGATGGATGGATTAGCCTGTTAGGCCACCTTTGTGCACATATAAAGTAACTTTATTATACTGAAAGGCCACCGGCCCATGGTACATATAATAAACAACAGAAAACAAAAACAGCTCCAGTGACAAATACTAACAATATACATATTACGCGCTAGAGTTATCATGCTGTGGGAAGCCGTGGTAAATGAATGCAGCTAGATTAACATGGGGATTTTTATCTAAGGTGAACAATAATGAAATAAACCCATGCTCGGACTTTACATGAGAAGGTATATACTGTTCTCTGAGTCCTTCGTACCATGGAGTATGGAGTATAAATTGGTATTCATCTTCAATAAAATCAGTTTGTTTAGACAAAAAAAACTTGATGCCTGTCCTGTGGATAGTGCTAAGTGGCATTCGTCCGCATTCACCCAAGACGGTCCAAGATGGAGTTTGGTTAGGCAAACGCAAGTCCCTTTTACAAAACTGAACACGCAAAGTCTCTATATCGCTTTGATACTCGAAGCCCCATATTTCACTACCGTATAGAATAATAGGAAGGATAATTTCATCGAAAGAATCGAAGCGCATATTTTAAGGAATTAACCCGCACCGCGACATCAGATTTCTCACCAAAAGCACACCCTTGTTACCCTGTAAGACCAGTGTCTTTATACTTTGAACTTTAAACTGATTCAACATTCCAGTATTCCATGTTTATTTGTAACTTTCCCATTGAACAGTTGACGCGGTGACCGTATTATCATTTGTTGTACTGTATATGTATGAATCAATATATTAGAAGTAGAAACTTTTTTTTAAAATTCATGAGAGTTGACATTGCAAGATAAGACATGTCAATATTATCTTCCGCAGAATTTGTCACTGCGAGATTGGACAAGGCTTGATTGTGCATAGCAACATTCAAATATGCTTTCTGCTTGATATTCAATCCAGAAGGCGTATTATCAATTATTTATACATATGTCCAATTATTTATAACACGCACATTTATTTATAATATGTACATTTATTTATGCACATGTCCAATTAATTAATCGATTTTGACATATATATCATTAATTTAATGCTCGTTAGATTATTTCAATGTCCAAATCGGTTGCACATATATCGAATTCAATAAACATATCTCTGATTCTTGCGTGCACGCAGTTAACGTTATTATGACAATAGCGCGAGTTAGCGGGGCGTTAGGCAATTTTATTGGCCCGACATCAAGCTGTAGCAGCCCGCCAATGTTCATTATCCGCCCGAGGCCGCGTAGAGGCCGAGGACGGATAATGGAAATCAAGGGCTGCTACAGCTTCATGACGTTGTTGGTAATTTATAAATGTCATTTATGTCTATGGTAATTCAAGTATCATTAACGACACCTGAGCTAGGGCACGCCTGGCCCCTTTGTCTTCGTGTAACACAAACATTTCGACTCTTGTATTGATAACTTCGGGAGAGCAATCAGCGGATGTAAGCCATCGTCAATGGTGCGTAGGTCTCGGGCCTGTGTCACGCCCTTTGTTGGTCGTCACTGTGGTGCTGATGAGCCAGACGTGACGGGTGCTGCCCCACAATGCCCCGAGCGCCTCGCTCTGTCTCCCTTTGACAGTCTTCCTGGGGATACGCAACAGCTGCCTCCGTACGCTGTCGACATATCTGTGATTTAGCAGTTCAGGCCACTTTTATATACGAGTTAAAAAACGAGCTGAAGCGCATTCGCCAAAATAAAGCACGAGACGCGATAGCGTCCAGTGGTTTATTTGGGGAATGCACGACAGCGAGTTCATTTGAAAAGAATTAGCGGTTCTAGGTTCACAGAACACGATGGGATATAATACGTCAGGCTAGTATTTAATTCAAGACCGAAATATTGTTTGCGACAAGACACCAGGGAGGCCGTTGGGCTGACCGTTGACCTTTACTACAATCATCGATTTCGCGTAAGAGATGGTCTTTGTTCTCCTTAAATCCGCGCTTGGAAGTTGTATATCACCATATCTGATTTCCCACGTCGTTCATGTATGAAATTCGACGTGCCGCAATGTGTCACAACGACCTGAAAACAGAGAATGGATCATCCAACATTCATACGCCTGCCTATTATGGGCGGCTAGTATATATATATATATATATATACATTTCGTCAGCCATTAATCTGTCCAATTGTCTCTACACGTAGTTGATACACCCGCCACCTGCCGGCTCGGATGCAATATATACCGTTATTCATGACTGTGACTTCGCCCCGCCATTACTAGCGCCCAGTGTTACCGCGGTCCGCTATCAGGAAGGTTTGACGTGGTCCTGCCATTACTAGCGCCCAGTATTACCGCGGTCCGCTATCAGGAAGGTTTGACGTGGTCCTGCCGTTACTAGCGTCCAGTGTTACCGCGGTCCGCTATCAGGAAGGTTTGACGTGGCCCTGCCATTACTAGCGCCCAGTATTACCGCGGTCCGCTATCAGGAAGGTTTGACGTGGCGCCGCCATTACTAGCGTCCAGTGTTACCGCGGTCCGCTATCAGGAAGGTTTGACGTGGCGCCGCCGTTACTAGCGTCCAGTGTTACCGCGGTCCGCTATCAGGAAGGTTTGACGCGGCCCCGCCATTACTAGCGTCCAGTGTTACCGCGGTTCGCTAAAAGGAAGGTTTGACGTGGCCCCGCCATTACTAGCGCCCAGTATTACCGCGGTCCGCTATCAGGAAGGTTTGACGTGGTCCTGCCGTTACTAGCGTCCAGTGTTACCGCGGTCCGCTATCAGGAAGGTTTGACGTGGCCCTGCCATTACTAGCGCCCAGTATTACAGCGGTCCGCTATCAGGAAGGTTTGACGTGGCCCTGCCATTACTGGCGTCCAGTGTTACCGCGGTCCGCTATCAGGAAGGTTTGACGTGGCCCTGCCGTTACTAGCGTTCAGTGTTACCGCGGTCCGCTATCAGGAAGGTTTGACGTGGCCCCGCCATTACTAGCGCCCAGTGTTACCGCGGTCCGCTATCAGGAAGTTTTGACGTGGCCCCGCCATTCCTAGCGTCCAGTGTTACCGCGGTCCGCTATCAGGAAGGTTTGACGTGGCCCTGCCGTTACTAGCGTCCAGTGTTACCGCGGTCTGCTATCAGGAAGGTTTGACGCGGCCCCGCCATTACTAGCGTCCAGTATTACCGCGGTCCGCTATCAGGAAGGTTTGACGTGGCCCTGCCGTTACTAGCGTCCAGTGTTACAGCGGTCCGCTATCAGGAAGGTTTGACGTGGCCCCGCCATTACTAGCGTCCAGTATTACCGCGGTCCGCTATCAGGAAGGTTTGACGCGGCCCCGCCATTACTAGCGTCCAGTATTACCGCGGTCCGCTATCAGGAAGGTTTGACGCGGCCCCGCCATTACTAGCGTCCAGTGTTACCGCGGTCCGCTATCAGGAAGGTTTGACGTGGCCCCGCCATTACTGGCGTCCAGTGTTACCGCGGTCCGCTATCAGGAAGGTTTGACGTGGCGCCGCCATTACTAGCGTCCAGTGTTACCGCGGTCCGCTATCAGGAAGGTTTGAGGCGGCCCCGCCATTACTAGCGTCCAGTGTTACCGCGGTCCGCTATCAGGAAGGTTTGACGTGGCCCCGCCATTACTAGCGCCCAGTGTTACCGCGGTCCGCTATCAGGAAGGTTTGACGTGGCCCCGCCATTACTGGCGTCCGGTGTTACCGCGGTCCGCTATCAGGAAGGTTTGACGTGGCGCCGCCATTACTGGCGTCCAGTGTTACCGCGGTCCGCTATCAGGAAGGTTTGACGTGGCCCCGCCATTACTAGCGTCCGGTGTTACCGCGGTCCGCTATCAGGAAGGTTTGACGCGGCCCCGCCATTACTAGCGCCCAGTGTTACCGCGGTCCGCTATCAGGAAGGTTTGACGTGGCCCCGCCATTACTACCGTCCAGTGTTACCGCGGTCCGCTATCAGGAAGGTTTGACGTGGCCCCGCCATTACTACCGTCCAGTGTTACCGCGGTCCGCTATCAGGAAGGTTTGACGTGGCGCCGCCATTACTAGCGCCCAGTGTTACCGCGGTCCGCTATCAGGAAGGTTTGACGTGGCCCCGCCATTACTAGCGTCCGGTGTTACCGCGGTCCGCTATCAGAAAGGTTTGACGTGGCCCCGCCATTACTAGCGTCCGGTGTTACCGCGGTCCGCTATCAGAAAGGTTTGACGTGGCCCTGCCGTTACTAGCGTCCAGTGTTACCGCGGTCCGCTATCAGGAAGGTTTGACGCGGCCCCGCCATTACTAGCGTCCAGTGTTACAGCGGTCCGCTATCAGGAAGGTTTGACGTGGCCCCGCCATTACTAGCGTCCAGTGTTACCGCGGTCCGCTATCAGGAAGGTTTGACGTGGCCCCGCCATTACTAGCGTCCAGTGTTACCGCGGTCCGCTATCAGGAAGGTTTGACGTGGCCCTGCCGTTACTAGCGTCCAGTGTTACAGCGGTCCGCTATCAGGAAGGTTTGACGCGGCCCCGCCATTACTAGCGTCCAGTATTACCGCGGTCCGCTATCAGGAAGGTTTGACGCGGCTCCGCCATTACTAGCGTCCAGTATTACCGCGGTCCGCTATCAGGAAGGTTTGACGCGGCCCCGCCATTACTAGCGTCCAGTGTTACCGCGGTCCGCTATCAGGAAGGTTTGACGTGGCCCTGCCGTTACTAGCGTCCAGTGTTACCGCGGTCTGCTATCAGGAAGGTTTGACGTGGCCCTGCCGTTACTAGCGTTCAGTGTTACCGCGGTCCGCTATCAGGAAGGTTTGACGTGGCCCCGCCATTACTAGCGCCCAGTGTTACCGCGGTCCGCTATCAGGAAGTTTTGACGTGGCCCCGCCATTCCTAGCGTCCAGTGTTACCGCGGTCCGCTATCAGGAAGGTTTGACGTGGCCCTGCCGTTACTAGCGTCCAGTGTTACCGCGGTCTGCTATCAGGAAGGTTTGACGCGGCCCCGCCATTACTAGCGTCCAGTATTACCGCGGTCCGCTATCAGGAAGGTTTGACGTGGCCCTGCCGTTACTAGCGTCCAGTGTTACAGCGGTCCGCTATCAGGAAGGTTTGACGTGGCCCCGCCATTACTAGCGTCCAGTATTACCGCGGTCCGCTATCAGGAAGGTTTGACGCGGCCCCGCCATTACTAGCGTCCAGTATTACCGCGGTCCGCTATCAGGAAGGTTTGACGCGGCCCCGCCATTACTAGCGTCCAGTGTTACCGCGGTCCGCTATCAGGAAGGTTTGACGTGGCCCCGCCATTACTGGCGTCCAGTGTTACCGCGGTCCGCTATCAGGAAGGTTTGACGTGGCGCCGCCATTACTAGCGTCCAGTGTTACCGCGGTCCGCTATCAGGAAGGTTTGAGGCGGCCCCGCCATTACTAGCGTCCAGTGTTACCGCGGTCCGCTATCAGGAAGGTTTGACGTGGCCCCGCCATTACTAGCGCCCAGTGTTACCGCGGTCCGCTATCAGGAAGGTTTGACGTGGCCCCGCCATTACTGGCGTCCGGTGTTACCGCGGTCCGCTATCAGGAAGGTTTGACGTGGCGCCGCCATTACTGGCGTCCAGTGTTACCGCGGTCCGCTATCAGGAAGGTTTGACGTGGCCCCGCCATTACTAGCGTCCGGTGTTACCGCGGTCCGCTATCAGGAAGGTTTGACGCGGCCCCGCCATTACTAGCGCCCAGTGTTACCGCGGTCCGCTATCAGGAAGGTTTGACGTGGCCCCGCCATTACTACCGTCCAGTGTTACCGCGGTCCGCTATCAGGAAGGTTTGACGTGGCCCCGCCATTACTACCGTCCAGTGTTACCGCGGTCCGCTATCAGGAAGGTTTGACGTGGCGCCGCCATTACTAGCGCCCAGTGTTACCGCGGTCCGCTATCAGGAAGGTTTGACGTGGCCCCGCCATTACTAGCGTCCGGTGTTACCGCGGTCCGCTATCAGAAAGGTTTGACGTGGCCCCGCCATTACTAGCGTCCGGTGTTACCGCGGTCCGCTATCAGAAAGGTTTGACGTGGCCCTGCCGTTACTAGCGTCCAGTGTTACCGCGGTCCGCTATCAGGAAGGTTTGACGCGGCCCCGCCATTACTAGCGTCCAGTGTTACAGCGGTCCGCTATCAGGAAGGTTTGACGTGGCCCCGCCATTACTAGCGTCCAGTGTTACCGCGGTCCGCTATCAGGAAGGTTTGACGTGGCCCCGCCATTACTAGCGTCCAGTGTTACCGCGGTCCGCTATCAGGAAGGTTTGACGTGGCCCTGCCGTTACTAGCGTCCAGTGTTACAGCGGTCCGCTATCAGGAAGGTTTGACGCGGCCCCGCCATTACTAGCGTCCAGTATTACCGCGGTCCGCTATCAGGAAGGTTTGACGCGGCCCCGCCATTACTAGCGTCCAGTATTACCGCGGTCCGCTATCAGGAAGGTTTGACGCGGCCCCGCCATTACTAGCGTCCAGTGTTACCGCGGTCCGCTATCAGGAAGGTTTGACGCGGCCCCGCCATTACTAGCGTCCAGTATTACCGCGGTCCGCTATCAGGAAGGTTTGACGTGGCCCCGCCATTACTAGCGTCCAGTGTTACCGCGGTCCGCTATCAGGAAGGTTTGACGCGGCCCCGCCATTACTAGCGCCCAGTGTTACCGCGGTCCGCTATCAGGAAGGTTTGACGTGGCCCCGCCATTACTAGCGTCCAGTGTTACCGCGGTCCGCTATCAGGAAGGTTTGACCTGGCCCCGCCATTACTAGCGTCCAGTGTTACCGCGGTCCGCTATCAGGAAGGTTTGACGTGGCGCCGCCATTACTAGCGCCCAGTGTTACCGCGGTCCGCTATCAGGAAGGTTTGACGTGGCCCCGCCATTACTAGCGTCCGGTGTTACCGCGGTCCGCTATCAGAAAGGTTTGACGTGGCCCCGCCATTACTAGCGTCCGGTGTTACCGCGGTCCGCTATCAGAAAGGTTTGACGTGGCCCTGCCGTTACTAGCGTCCAGTGTTACCGCGGTCCGCTATCAGGAAGGTTTGACGCGGCCCCGCCATTACTAGCGTCCAGTGTTACAGCGGTCCGCTATCAGGAAGGTTTGACGTGGCCCCGCCATTACTAGCGTCCAGTGTTACCGCGGTCCGCTATCAGGAAGGTTTGACGTGGCCTCGCCATTACTAGCGTCCAGTGTTACCGCGGTCCGCTATCAGGAAGGTTTGACGTGGCCCTGCCGTTACTAGCGTCCAGTGTTACAGCGGTCCGCTATCAGGAAGGTTTGACGCGGCCCCGCCATTACTAGCGTCCAGTATTACCGCGGTCCGCTATCAGGAAGGTTTGACGCGGCCCCGCCATTACTAGCGTCCAGTATTACCGCGGTCCGCTATCAGGAAGGTTTGACGCGGCCCCGCCATTACTAGCGTCCAGTGTTACCGCGGTCCGCTATCAGGAAGGTTTGACGCGGCCCCGCCATTACTAGCGTCCAGTATTACCGCGGTCCGCTATCAGGAAGGTTTGACGTGGCCCCGCCATTACTAGCGTCCAGTGTTACCGCGGTCCGCTATCAGGAAGGTTTGACGTGGCCCTGCCGTTACTAGCGTCCAGTGTTACGGCGGTCCGCTATCAGGAAGGTTTGACGTGGCCCCGCCATTACTAGCGTCCAGTATTACCGCGGTCCGCTAAAAGGAAGGTTTGACGTGGCCCCGCCATTACTGGCGTCCAGTGTTACCGCGGTCCGCTATCAGGAAGGTTTGACGTGGCCCCGCCATTACTAGCGTCCGGTGTTACTGCGGTCCGCTATCAGGAAGGTTTGACGTGGCCCCGCCATTACTAGCGTCCAGTGTTACCGCGGTCCGCTATCAGGAAGGTTTGACGTGGCCCTGCCATTACTATCGCCCAGTGTTACCGCGGTCCGCTATCAGGAAGGTTTGACGCGGCCCCGCCATTACGAACATTTAATATGGCCGCGGTCTGCTCTCGACGAGGGCTGCTTTTCCTGCTGGTGCTGGTCTGGCAAGGTCACGTGATCACCGCTCAAGCAGAGCCAGGTAATCTTTAACCCAACCAAACCTTAATTTTACTTTCTAACACAAACTTTAGCCATTTTGTTGGCAGTAGTGGCTCATTTGACGTACATTAGGCTAACCGAATAACGTATTCATAATAACGAATGAAATCACTTCACCAAAGAATCTAGTCATTCGTAAATATATCCTGGAGTTGAATTTATTATTTCAGTTCAATGTCCAAAACTAGCTGCTGGCGCAAATGTAATGTAATTACTTTTGTAAAAAAAGTAACACGTATTTGAAACGGGGGGGGGGGGGATACCGCCTACGCCCCCTCTGGATCCGCCACTGCTAAGTAGTCGATGTTAGCCTTTCGAAGTGAACCTTGCAACGGGTGTACCAAAATGTACTTGAGTGTTTAAATGGGTGATTGTGGGAAGTAAAAGGTTGCTGCATCTGTCAAACGACCGAGAGATGCGGATAAACGGCAATTTAGACCTTATCCCCCCCCCCCCTCCGCATTTTGAGCATCTGCTGACTTACCTGTTTAAACACACACGCAGTGTCAAGGGAAGTGCGTCTCTGGACGCTTCTGTAGTCATAATTGAGAGCTATGACGTTGCGCCAAAGGCACACGTTTTTAATCTAGTGGAGGGGAAATTCAAGAAGTTGGATTGTTTTGGGTCATTGGTGCTGGATGTGGTAGGTGTTTATAGTCTGTTGTGAACCTTAAGACCTTAGGTTTGTGTTCTTATGCGCAAAATCGACATTAAAATTAGCAAAAACACCTCAAAGGGAGTACAGCTTTGCACTAAATAACGGGCAGATGTCCTGGACCCCGTCCCCCGTCCCCCGTCCCCGCCAGTGTACATGCAGTATTTATGTATAATGTCCCCGGCTTGCTACAGTCGCTTTACACACCCCGAGATCCCGATCAAACTACGTCCTGGTGAAGGATACGATCCCCTGGATCCTGGCCGCCAAGTTCTGTGTGGAGGATCACGGCGCACAGCTCGCCGTCCTCGAGACCCCAGAAGAGGAGGAGGCCATCCTCGATATGCTGACTCAGCACTTGACATCCAAGCTGTCGCGTCCCGGAGGCACGACCGCCAATTCTATAGTCCCTGGGTTATGGGACAACCGCACGGTGTGGATCGGCACGAGGACGACAGGTTGGTCTGGTTGGTTGGCCGGATACAATGTGGACCACGTGTGTTAGGACCCAAAACGTCATAGTAGCGAAAATAGCACACGGCCTGCGCTAGCCCTGACGCATGGCCCTCACGACCTCAACCCTAACGGGGGTGTAAGGGCCATGCCATACACACGGTCAAAAAAGTAGCATTGCATCACCCAGCTCGCTTCGATGAATGATTGTCGATTATGACGGGGAACCTACCTCTCCTAATCGCCTCGACCCTCTTCTTTAGACATTACTTGGACCATAGGATGCATTCATTTTAAAGTTTGCTCTCTACTTCTTGCACATCAATGATATTTTCGTCGGTCGTTAACGGTTTCCCTCCGTGCCGCTTCAAATTTTTCTAGGCGGTTGCCGCGGCTCGTTTGTTGACATCAGGTAATACACCAGACATCTTCCGTATGGCGGCGCCACTAATTCTCATTTTGTGTCTATAGTCGTGCGTGCATTTTTGACGCAACTAGCGGCGCCGCCATGCGGATGATGTCTGTTTTAATGCCTGGTCAAATTTGAAGCGTCAGAGAGGAAAGCCGTTAACAACCGATGAAAATATCATTCATGTGCAAGTAATAGAGGGCAAACTTTAAAATGAATGCATCCTATGGTCCAAGTAATGTGCAAAGAAGAGGGTCGCGGCGAGTTAGAGAGGTAGGCTCGTTGTCACAATCGACAATCATTCATCGAAGTGAACTTGGTTATGCATTACTACTTTTTTAACCATGTGTATTGCTTGATCCTTCTGCCTATCAGCTTGTTGTCAGAAGGGTCAAGTTCACTGGGCTAGGCCTGCGCCATCTTGGAGCAAATGTAAAGTTTCACACTGTACCTCGATCGCTGTGTCTATTGACGGGGGCTATGAATATATGAGGCAGTAACTCTTCAGTTTCAGATACATGTATATAAAGTGCTATCATAAACGATGAAATATAGGCATCGCCCCCCCCCCCCCCCTCTGCGTCTATCACTAGGAGCCTTCTACTCTAAGCCAACGATTTTTTATCCGCCTGCGCCTTATTCGCAAATTTTGGCCTCCAAGGGGTCATTATTGTCAATCAATCACTCCTTTAACCCCAAGTGGCCTCCGTCACTTTCAGAAACGTTACGCAGGGTAATGCGGGCGATCACCGGGATGGTTGAAGTCGAGCTTAAAACTGTGTATTTCATTCTATCAAGGTCTGACGTTTTCGTCACCATGACGTTTTCGGTTCTAACAAACGTGTGCCTTTTCCCCGCTGGTCAGTCGGACTATTGTTTTGGCATAGCTTACGCATGACTCACGCCCATCATTTACTACAATAATCCATTTCGTTGGCTCCAAGGCGAAAGATGGACTGGCTTCAGCCAGCTATTCAATTGCTTTCGGAAATGAGATATGTAATGCATACCTGCTTTTAAAATGGACTCCCGCTACGGGGAAGCAATCCCGGGATATACCGTTTATTCGTTTTTCCTTTTGCTTCTTAACATTATAAAACCACAAACACGTAATTTCGTTTTGCTCCTTTCAAAAAGGACAAACAGTTTCTGCATGAGGCCTATTACTTTTTTCGCTTTTTCATGTTTCAAAAGGGTAAAGGGAAAAGAAATTGCCGAAACCTGTTTCTGCTTTACCTATTGTGAAACAGAAATTTGGAAAAAGAAAAATTCTGCTTACTTAATGTTCAGAAGCAAAGCTAAAAAATGAGCGGTATATCCCGGAGATTGGAAAACGGTGGGGTTCATCGTATTTTTAAGTCAAAGTCGATTTGAAGAATGTACTGGCGGAGAAGTCGATACACGCATTCTCAGATTCAGTGATTGTATGGTAGTACGTAGAATGTGGAATGCTCTCACAAAGTGGAGGCACTCAGCCACATATGATACTCTAGCTGCTTCTACAAAGAAAATTATCTTAGGATCCTATGATAAACCGGTCGACTCCACAAATAGTGCGTTCCTTTTAGCCAAATATTATATTCACGTATGTAAGTGTAAATCTGAGCCTATCAGGCTAAATTCTTATCGATCGAAGCTAAAATATCATATAACAAACGAGCCGTAAATCCTTCAATCAGTTAAAGGTATTCATGTCTCGATGGGGGGAACTTGTATTTCTTATAACTGAATTGCCGTGTTTACTCCAATCATTTTGACGTCTGTAACGCATCAAGGGAAACAGTTACATGGGTTGCATTATCCTTAACGTAATAGATAATTTGTGTACTAATAAGGCTATGAAATATTAAGATTTGAAACTCAGGATATTATTCTTCATAAGCAAGTCATACCATATCATCTTGCTTAATGGTAATTCAGCATTTATTGACGAACATAAATAGTGTATATGTGCACAACAGCATGAATGTATGAATATGTATTTTTTTATACGTGAATGAGTATGTACATGATTGTTCTACAGTTTACAGACATGTAGTGATCTGTATGTCAACATTTGATTTGTCCAACTGAGTTACATTCCTGCTTTAGCAGATAATAAAGGATGCGCCTCGGTCCTATTGGCCATCACTGACGAGGAAGAAGGCATTGCAGCCTCCATTCTGTCTTCGATATTTGATTGTGATAACGAGATGGAAGGCTGGTCATATCTATGTGAGCTTAACGACAGTTTCCCACTCGGGTATTACAAAGAAGGTGAGATGTTAAACATGTTTTTTATTTGAGACTTAAGCCATTCTACCTATGAAACATTTAGAAGAGACTCAACATCGAAAGTAATCGTAGGATAAAGACCCTAGGGCAAGGGCACAGTAGGCGTACCATACAAACTCGACGTCAATGAGACTGAATTGTTTAATTTTATGCCATTGGTTCAAATTGTGAATTACCACCAAAGTATGTGACTATGTTCGCATTTTCCGCATTGACTATGTTGGATAGGCTTTTCCATATTTATTATATTGATTATGTTGGATAGGCTTTCCATATTGACTATATTGATTTTGTTGGATAGGCTTTCGATATTGACTATGTTGGACAGGCTTTTCCATATTGATTATGTTGGATAGGCTTTCCATATTGACTATGTTGGGCAGGATTTCCATATTGATTATGTTGGACATGCTTTCCATATTGACTATGTTGGACAGGCTTTTCCATATTGATTATGTTGGACAGAATTTTCCATATTGATTATGTTGGACTGGTTTTTCCATCTCGATTATGTTGGATAGGCTTTTCTCTATCGATTATGTTGGATAGGCTTTCTATATTGACTATGTTGGGCAGGATTTCCATATTGATTATGTTGGACAGGCTTTCCATATTGACTATGTTGGACAGGCTTTTCCATATTGATTATGTTGGACAGAATTTCCCATATTGATTATGTTGGACAGGCTTTCCATATTGATTATGTTGGACAGGCTTTCCATATTGACTATGTTGGACAGGCTTTTCCATCTCGATTATGTTGGATCGGCTTTTCCATATTGATTATTTTGGAGATGCTTTCCATATTGATTATGTTGGACAGGTTTTTCCATATTAATAATGTTCGATAAGCTTTTTCATATTGATTATGTTGGATACTGTGGTCGATACCATATGGGAACGGCGATGCTGTCCTGTATGAAATGTAATGACACACGTGCCCAAAGTGGTAAGTTTGTTTTGAGAGTTGAGAGGTGGAACTAACATTTGTTTGCGTCACAGATTTGTCTGTAGTCCGTCGTAGTCGAAAAGGTTCTAGGCATGATGCGCAGGCCAGCGACAATGAACTCTAGTGACAAGAATATATTATTATTGCTCTAATCAGGTAATACATTTATCTACTGACATAATTAGGGAGAGAACAACGTGTTTAAATTGCTTTGTAAGATCAGCGGGTCGCTGTCATGTTCCATGCTTCCATTGTTTTGCAGCTTACTGCCACGTTGGACTGCCGATGTTTGCTGCTCACAACAACATCCCGTTGTCGATCTGTGGTTATCCCGGAATCCAGAAACACGATTGTTATCGCCTAGGATGTTGCTTCTGGAAGACATCCCCAAGCTTTCAGCACCTTAGTTGCTACCAAGAGCAGACCATGTTTTCACGACACTGTAATTCACGTGCCCTGTAATAGTCATTGTACATCGCCTCTGGTAAATCCAATGCCAATCATCACGAAACTAGTCAGAATATGGTAGTATTAACCATGTGTGTTGTTTATAGGTATCGGCGAAGTGTTAAATAATGAGAGACATCAAGCAAGAAGATTATCTTAGATGACAATGACTTGGGACGATTTTTAAGGCTACCAAACTCCTTTAAAAAGTATTTTCAAGGTATACTAGTGTTAGAACACCACGTGGGGAAGACCCCCCCCCCCAACGCGGAAGACCACACACACAGAGGACACCAGTATCCCACCGTCAAGATATACCGGTATACCTAGACGTCACCCACACATCACAATGTCTTTTTCCTTAGTTTTGATTTAACCAAGAGATATTTTTATTTTATATGTTTTTATTCCAGAACACTGTTTGAGCAAGTTATAAGTTTAGACTCTGGTATCATATGTGATACGCTCACGGGGTTATACCGGCGTTAGGGTGGGGGAGAGATGGAGCCTTCATAGCTCAGCTGGTAAGCAAAGCTGAGCTGCAGATGAACAGGTCATGGGTCATAGTAGGCCTACCTGGGTCTGGGGCAAGCTTCATCCTACCCACGTTACTGTCCCTGGAGGTTTCTTGACCCATTTTAGCTTTCATTAACACAAAGGTGGCCTAAAACGTCAACAGTTCACTTGATTTTAAGAGTGTGTGGGCGGACATACTGGACGGTGTCCACGCTGCACCCAGGATGTCAGACGCATTCCAATGTATTTGTTTTCCTAACACGCTTCAGTTACGTACCAGCTTTCCTCACCCTGTAAGAAGACCTGTCCCAAGGATTACAGCGTGGATATGACTTGCAGCCACATAAAACATTTAGACGGAGAGCAGGCCGGGCAGTGCACTGATATTATCTGGACGTGCTTATTATTAACCAACGAGCTACACTGTAAGTACCTCTGCACGTCCACCGCCAGGCGAATCCAATCCAAAGGGTAAAATTATTGATATGTAAAAATTCTTGCTATAACCAGAGCCCATAGAATGAAACAGCTTGCCGGCCATAAAGGCATTGACCCTAATGGAGACAAGATTAGTGACCCTTCCGCACCCTCGAATGGGATCTGCTTTGTCAACGACCAATCCGGGTTCGGCACTGTGGCTGTCGCCGGAATACAATCCGCATACACCCCGCTTTGTAATTTTGTAATTTTTGAGATCTGTATAAGACGCACACGCTGTATCAGGGGTTTAAATCTGTCCGAGACGGGACCGACACGTCTAACAGGCTACACAATTAAGCACCGTGTTTACTTGCCTACAGGTCAACCGGATAATCGAGAGCAATCCCCATGCGCCAAACCCATCGACGACGACGATGACGACGTTGAGGGAAAAGATATTACCGTAACCCATACTATCTCATGCGCTGAACTTCATGGCAATTCCTCGTGGATGCGCCTGGTGGACAGCCTGGCGAACAGTTGTATCCAGAGCTCCCTACCGTCGGCCATCAAGCCACTCATCTCGCAGACGCTTGGCGCGTTGACTTTCTGCGTTGGTGCCATTTACAATCGCGCCCATCCCGTGCGGGATACGAATGTGAACCACGCGAATGCTAAACGGCACACATATGACGCACCCCTGGGCGTCATCCAACACTACGGGGCAACCGTGGAGGAGGAACCTTGGAAGGTAGCCATAAGTGGGACGCAAAACATCTTGACCACAACACGTAAGTTAACTAGATGGTTTCTAAACGTCCCATTCGCCTCTGGGGTCAACATTACCTTTGAAGAATTCCGCCTCTTCGACACCGGATTGAGATGCTACGGCGACTACGTCGTCATCTTTGAGCAGTTTACCGACGGCTCGGAGCAGAATCTTGGACGATTTTGCGGGACGCGAAAGCCGTGGATCATTCTGTCCCTCCAAACCAAGATTGCCGTTGAGGCTCGACTGCTGACAAAACCGCCGTACGGATTCCGCCTTCTCTATGAGGCCCTCAGTGTCGCCCACGTTCAACAGCCACGGACGACTGAGACTGGACCCCGGGGTCAGCTGACGGACATTTCCCTGCCTTCGCGCCTATTCTACTTCTCCACAATCTGGTGGATCCGGGGTCCGATCGTCAGCGGTGTCGAGATCACGATTGATTTGTTTGCCGGGTCGGAGCGTCCGGTTGAGCTGCCCTTCCATGTCTACAACGGACCGTCTGATGCACCCGGCACGGTGCTCAGGGAACGTTACCTCGGCGTCGCTCATCACGCCACTTCTTCATCCTACCAACACCGCTTCCTGTACCAGTCCATCGGCTTCCAGCTGTATGTGAACATGGGCCGCGCCGCGGGCCAAAAGGCGACTGCCAACCTGCGTGCGGTCTACAAGGTGTCGAGGACGGACGTCCGTGTGCTGAGCTCCTGCGTCAGTGAGCGCCGAGGGCAGGTGTTCGTCGCGGAGGCCACGAACTATAATCCTCTCATCGCAGCCGTCACGATGCCCTCTGTCTATTGCGTATGGAGCTTCAAGCAGCCATTTACCATCGACTTCACGGTGAATGAGATGACGTTGGACGTCCCAACTTCACCGGCCTGCGAGTATGGCGGGTTCTACTACCAGTATACTGCCGAGGATGTCCCTGGCTTCGACCATCGCAGCATAGGACCGGTCTGTAGCCGTCACTTCCAAGAGGTGCTGCGCGCCGATCCCATGCGCACCATTAGGAGCTTCGTGCGCAGCCACGTGACAGTCGTATTTTACGCATACGGTTACCACAAAGCCATTCTGAGAGCTACGGTAGCTCCAAATTGGGAATCAACACTGAACATACTTCAACCATGTTCGGAGACATCATTCCCACTTGAGCATGATGGTAGACAAAGAGAGAGACGGATACTATCTGACGCTTTCGATATGACCGTGTATGGTGAGCTCATACCGCAGTTATTTCCACCTAGCCGAACTATTGTGTTCTATGGGAAGAAATATGAAGAAAATTTTTATCTCACATTTCAGCAGTACCCTGTAAATGATGACACTACCTTGCGATTTTGCCATATAAAATTACGGGACGAGAGACGAAGCGACTCAAGTGCAGACATGTACTATCCCATTAAAGGGACGGCTTACGTTAGTACCACCGACAACTCGGAGGTATGTTCCGGCTGCAGAGATTTTCTGACCCTTTTTAACAAGTTTCCGATCGGCAGCGGCGAAAACGTCACCAAGGTCCAAATGGGAAGCGCCAATTTGATGTATCACATGACCAACATAGTGAACGACGCCACCTTCTGGATGCGGTTGGAGTACATTGAATGCATAGAGTTGGAAGCTGAACCTTCCGCATATATGGAAATATTTACTACTTGTGTCTCGGTGAAGCTAAGTTCATACAACAAGTGGTATAAGTTTCGCTTTATGGGTATCGAAGCGGGTGAAACCAATCTACCCCCGAAGGACCCATCCGGTGTTAGGAGCTGCCGCGCGGCGACGAACATCACATTCACCCATCGGTTGGGGTGTCAGCGCGAGATCAAGACAACATTGATGGGGCACAGTGAGCATACACCACGTCTCTGGCTTTGGGAAGACATTCACGACATGCAGTGGACTATCTACGGAGAGCAAAGCGTCACCTTCAGCTTGTTCCGAACCGCGCAACAGGGCACTGTGAACAGTTCTTGCATTGGAAACCTGAAAATGACTCGACATGAAGTGGCTGGGGACATACCCTGCGACTCGGGCGAGACTGTCCGGTACAAGGGTGCATCCTACACCATCTACACTAATTATACAACGCGCGGCGAGTGGGGCGTCATGACTTGGGAACGTGCTCGGACTTACTGCGAAGAGAACGGCAGAGGAAGGCTGCTTGAGCTAAAAGATCAACGTACACTTAAAATATTTCAAAATCTGATGAAGTATCCTTGGCGGCATCACGTGTCCATGGAGAATGGTTTCAAGCTAATCTTTATAGGGTTACGTTCAGACAAGGTCAGCAGCTTTATTCTTAAACACTTTCGAATGAATAACTAATAAACGATATAACATGTATCTTAAAGAAAACACGTGTTAAATAATGCCTTTCATTCCCCATGCCTGCTGCCATTATTGATTTTAGCAAAACACCATGTCGCTGATGCGGCTTATTAGTTTGTTTCATTTCCGTTTCATTTCAGGCAGAAAAATACAGATGGGAAAGCAGCGATCCCCTCGGGTATGCAGAGTGGAATGTACCCTATTATCACTCCAGCCTCCCGTCCTACGTCACTGAGGAAGGACCTCATGGCTTCAAATCTAGAAACACCACTTTTCCGTCCACCCAACTCTTGAATTGGTCAAATAAACTGCACCCGATATCAGCCGAAGGTCATGACTGCGTGGCCTTGCTGTACATGTGGCACGACCAGCCTTCACCCTGGCTCTCTGTACCCTGTGACCAGCCACTGCCGCGTGCTGGATGCCTTTGTGAGGTGATTGCCACAGGACATGCCGACAACCATAGTGACACTACGTCCACGTCCATCAGCAACCTAACCATCGCCCTACCGTCGTCCTTGGCGTGCAGTGAGAGCAGTTATTACTGGCGGAGCTGCGGCGACCGCTCCTGTATCCTGGCCTCTCATTGGTGCGACGGAAAGAAGGACTGCCTCGACGGAAGTGACGAGGTCGCCTGTCGGCCTGTGTGCCATTTTCACGTGGCCCACGTGTCTCTTCCACCGGGAACGCGGGCTTGCTTCGACTTCTGTCCCGTAGAAGCGTGCTCCTGCGATCTGGCGTCCTACTATCAATGCCGATCTGGATCCTGTGTACCACTGCTCCACGTTTGCGACGGCCTCCTGCACTGTCCCGACGGCTCTGACGAGGAAGTGTGCCCTCAACTGGACTGTCCCCAAGACGACTATCGCTGTGACAACGGCCAATGCATTTCCGCTGCCATGGTGTGCGATACTCAACCGGATTGCTTCGACGGCAGCGACGAGGAAGCACCCGCTTGCCATGGCGCCATGGAAGACAACCAGTTTTCTTGCGGGAGCGGTCTGTACATCTCTAAGACGCGCGTCGATGACCTGTTCCCCGATTGCCCCAGTGATGCCGACGAAGAGCGAGTCATCGAGGATGCTATTCGGTTCTCCAGGGCACTGTCGAACAGGACCGCTCCCTGCGACACTTCCTGCCAACCCTGGTCGACCACGTGTTACCCCCCGGATCTGTCCTGCATTCTGGATCACAATCGTCACGGGGTCCTCATTCCATGCAGCACGGGAGGTCACCTGCGCGACTGCGCCGATCATCAGTGTCGGGAAGACTTCTTCAAGTGCCCCCAGTCCTACTGCGTGCCATTGCACAAAGTATGCAACGGCGTCCTTGACTGCATAGGTGGCCACGACGAGAGACATTGCCCGGTAGACTGTCCCGGCTACCTGAGGTGTAGTCGAGAAAACTGGTGTGTCTCCCGTGCGTATATTTGCGACGGCATCATTCATTGCCCACTCTCCCACGATGACGAACAACTCTGCACTAAAGATACTGTACTGCCAAAGGAGTGCTCAACCCGAGGATCGTTGGTTGTGTGTGACGTCACCATCATGGCGACCTACCCGGCTCCTTTCAGGGCGGTCCAGGTGTCCTCAGACCAACTTGAGCTCAATGTAAACTCCTTCCTTGGCATGGGCAGGTTGTTGTTTCTCAACCTCTCATTCACCGGGCTACAGAGCCTACCACCCGGCGTGTTTGCCCCTTTTAAAAGTCTGACTTTTCTCTTGCTAGAACACAACTACTTGACTGCATTAACCAGCGATATGTTCTCGGGTCTTGGCAATCTTCGACATTTATACCTTAAAGGAAACAACTTATCAAAAATCGAAGAAAACGCGTTTCAAGTTATGCCGAATTTAACTGATCTAGATTTGAGTATGTGCGAAATTCATGAAATAGACAAATTGAAATTTGATGGCATGCCGCTGTTGACGAGCGTGAACTTTTCCTATAATTTATTTGAGGTATTTGACAGCGATGCCTTTTGCTGCGAAGAACGTGATTTTCGCCTCCTGGATCTGTCCCATAACAACATTACGGCTTTCCTAGGCGGCAGCATGCAGCTCCAGACGCTGATTGCGGAGAGCTTTCTCCTCTGCTGTTATGTGAGTTCCGCGGCGTGTGTTTCGCCAGAGGCGCAGCAAGCTTGCTACACATCGGTCTCGAACACGTGGTTCAGACTGATCATGGGCACCGTTGCCATCGCCATACTAATACAGGCGCTCATCTGCGTCAAGTGGTACTCAGGCGAAGCCAAAGGCTTTTTCCAGCTCCACCTATCGTTTGCCACCTTGCTGATAGGCGTGTATGTCCTGATGCTTTCCTTCTTGGACGCGCTGATTGGCAGGGATCTGCTGTACGTGACCCACTCATGGCCATCTAGCTTCCCGTGTGTCGCGCTGGAGATCCTGTCCGGCGTGGCTGTGGGCGCCACCAGCTGCTTCCTGGCTCTGGCCAGCGTCCATCGCTATGTCGTCATCATGTCGTCCTTGAAGAAGAGGGACATGAGCCGGCGCGTCCAACTGTTCTCCAGCGTCGCCTGCTGGCTGGCGGTGTGCGCCGCCGTTGGCTCCGTGTCCGTACTCCACACCAGAGCTCCGAGCGGCGGCGGCGGCGGCGGCGTTGATGCGGCCGTCTTCTGCTTCTTCCTGCGCGCCCACCCCGCCGACCCCCCCGCGGTGTCCGCCGTCACCGGTGCCCTGGAGCTGATCAATGTCGCCATGGTAGTCCTAGTCGCCTGGACCTACGGTAGCATTGCCATGGAGACGCGACGGTCCGCCCAACGGGTGCGTGGATCCGGCGACAGTCAGGCCTCAGCGGTGCTGCACCGTTGCCTTGTCATGGTCGCTCTCCTCGTGCTCTGGGTCGTGCCCACGTCCGCCATAGCGCTTAGAGCGTATACTGGCGGAGGAGTGCAGACCCAAGCCGACCTGCTGTGTCAGATCGTTGCGCTGGCCCTCCACGGCCTCGCAATGCCCGCGGTGCAGACCTTCACCACCTCCTCCTTCACAGGAAAGGTCAACAAGAAATACGTCCATTATAAGGAACATATTAAGCAAAATTTGTCCGGAAAGTAGACGGATGCGTCGCGGATGCGTAGCGTGTTCAAAGGTTTCCAGGGACAAATGCAATAGCAGTGATGGATAATCGGTCTCTGCCTTCAATCATGGACTCATTCTCATTACTCCAGCCAGCTCCAGTTGTTTGGCTTCTCTTCTTGGTCGGAAGTCGAGTCCATGTCTGACTCATCTATATGAAGATTCAATTAAAACTGTCGGCAGGATGAGATAATGAGATTTTGCACATTGAGAACCCGCTCCGCTCCCGCCCCGCCCCCGCCCCGCCCCCGCCCCGCCCGCGACCCCTCCCCGCCCCGCCCGCGACCCCTCCCCTACCAAAACGCCCGCCCGAGCACCAGTTTTTATTCGAGGAAACTCAAACGCATTCACCAAAGCAGCAAAACTGTGGTCCGGCCTGTTTATTTCTTGGATCAATCAAAGAAAATTTTCATCGAATAAATGAGGAATACAAATCTTAGAATGAAAGCAGGTGTCTTTGTGATTTTCTAATTGAATGGAGCATAATTAAACCTAATTGATGTAAAATTAGGCTTAATCAATTAGGATTAATACTGTTCTATTAAATTAGTATGGTAATATATATAACGTTACAGACACAACCGCATTTGCCAGACAATGCAGCCTTTACATTAAAACAGCCTGTTGGTTGTAGATTTAAGCCAGGGATGGGGGAAATTCCCGGGGGTCCGGACCCATCCCCCTAATGGAAGGATTCCGTTTTTCAATGCGAAAGTTAAATCATCTGAGGTGTTTCGTTGAACGTAAGTGGAACCCTCGGTCAGAATTTGTTGAGAGCACCCTCGTCCCCATCGCAGTTTTCAGTGGACCCTTCCTTTTCAACTTCCTGGATTCGCCCTGCCAGTGTGGACCATTTGTAACATTTGGGTTAAAAGCTTATCTTAATGTGCCAAAGGCTCGATCAAATGCTGGCATATTTGATTTTCGCAAACTGGAAAATAGAGAGCATATACATATTAATCCATAAGCTACTGCATCACCAGGTTGAAATGAATCACTCAAGACAACTGAAAACATGTTCATTTTGCAAGCGAATAACGGCCAAAGAAATACTGAAGCATCCTAGGGCTGTCCGCTAGGCGGCGTCTTTTATCATGTCGGCCGCCTTCTCCGCTATCATTATGGTCGGGGCGTTCGTGTTGCCAGCCACTATGTGGGGCATGATGGAGGCATCCACCACCCTGAGGCCCTGCAGGCCATGCACCCTTAACTGAGGGTCGACCACGGCCCGAGGGTCCCCTGCAGGGCCCATTCGACACGTGCCCACCGGGTGGTACCCCGACACCGCCATGTGAACCACGAAACACTCCCAATAGGCGTCGCTGTCGTAATCCACGTGATGGCAAGATGGATGCACTCGCTTCAGCATTCGAGCGCCGAGATCCCGGAAACCGGAAGTGTCCGCCATTTTCTGTGCCATGCGCACTCCTCGCACCATGACGGTGACGTCATCGTGGATGTGGAAATAATTTGGGTCGATATCCGGGGGATCCAAGGGGTCCGCCGAGCGGAGAGTCACACGCCCGACGGACTTAGGGTGTAGCAGTATGGGTAGTATGATGAATCCATCCTGTCCTTCTGAGCTGCCGTACACTGCGCGAAACACGTCTTCTCTGATGTTAGTGACGTCCATGAAATTCTGCATGACGGGTTCAGCGTTACCGATGTGACAAGCCAATACTTGGAGCTGCATGTTAGCCCCTGGGATTTGTTCGGACTGACTGGGCAGCTGGACGAAGGCCTCTCCATCGACGTTAGCCGGGGTACCTAGACTGCCGCCCCCGAACAGGAAGTATTTAGCGTGGCTGACCCAAGACTCAGCCTCCCGCACCTTGCGCGACACCGGCTTCGCCACCAAAAACTCCGGACCAAACAACATCGGATGATCCACCAAATTATCGCCCACGGGTAAATCGGCAACAACAGGAATTCCGAGGTTTTGCAGCTGTTCCTTTGGCCCAATTCCAGACAGCATCAGGAGTTGTGGAGAAGCGATGGCTCCTGCCGAGAGAATGACTTCCTGGAGCGCCAAAACGTCTCGTATGGCTCCACCGTTCCCTTGAAACTTTACACCCGTTGCCCGAAGGCCGTCAAACAGTACCTGTGTCACGTGTGCGTCCGTAACGATATGCAGATTACTCCGCCGCATCGCGGGACGCAGATACGCGGTCGAAGTACTCCATCGTAGTCCGGCGTTGATTGTTCCTTGCGCGGGAGAAATAATCCCTTCCTGCTTGGGGCCGTTTATGTCACCGACTGCGAGACCCACTTCAACCCCGGCTTGTAAATACGCGCTCTTCAGGGCGGTGTCGTTGTCACCGAGGGACACTACTAGGGGGCCATTGCTACCATGGTAAGCCGACGCCGAGAGCTCCGGGTTCTGATTGTTTTCAGCTTTCGTGAAATAGGGAAGCACGTCTTTATACGACCACCCAGGGTTGCCCAGGGAGGCCCAGTGGTCGTAGTCGTGGGGGGAACCCCTGACGTAGAGCATGGCGTTAACCGTGCTGCTGCCCCCTAGCACCCTCCCCCGGGGGCAGGACGCCCGCCGGTCCACCATGGAGAGCTGGGAGTGACGCTGCGGTGTGGTCGTGTAGTTCCAACTGACGCCCGAGGCATGGGTCCACAGTGCGGCGGCACGACCCGGCGTACCCACGTTGAGCACGGTGGAGTCCTCCCCGCCGGCCTCCAGGAGCAGGACGGTCTGCCCGGGGTCCTCGGACAACCGAGCCGCCAGCACACACCCCGCCGACCCCGCCCCCACCACCACGTAATCATAGGCTTTCCGTATGTCGCCCGGGGGTGTAACAGCGATGGGTTCCAGACTCCGGGAGTACCTCCAACGGTGCACGGCCCAGGATAAGAGAACAACCGCCAACACCTTAACCAGCCAAGCCATGTTTTGTGTCGGTGGTCCGTGGCCGGGCGACTCCAACTCGTCCTAACCTCTATCCACAAGTACCTTGACCTCTAGCCACAAGTATCGTCCTAGGCTCCAGCCACAAGTATCGTCCTAGGCTCTAGCCACAAGTATCGTCCCAGGCTCTATCCACAAGTATCGTCCCAGGCTCCAGCCACAAGTATCGTCCTAGGCTCTAGCCACAAGTAGGCCAAACTGCCACTCTTGTCTCCAGCGGCGATATGAAGATCGGGCTCGTAGGGGTGAAGATATCGTCGAACCACGGCGTGTGTGCCGACGCAAAACTACGACTCCCTCTAGACCGAGCCTAAGAGTCTAATCGATTCAACTCTTCCAGGAAGAGAAGAGCTCATCCAAGAATAGAGAATATGAGCGATGAATCGATCGCGTCTGACGAGTTGGAAGAGTAGTTTCAATATGGCCAACGGAAACTCACTTATAGCTCACAATTTATCGCCTACGTCCTTATATTATCGCCCAACTTCAACTGATAGATACATGGGTAACTGCATATATGGGCCCTCATATACCGGAAACATATCTTTCAAATAACAAAATAAAAGGTCTTACATATGTTTCACAGAATTTTATTCATTGTTTCATTCATGTATTTCCCCTAAAACCTATTTTGTCACACTGAGCGAATATTGCATAGTTAGCTTCAGCCATCTTGGAATAGCCTCTACCTCTTCTCACTTCCACCTACCTGGGGCGGAAGAGCAGAAGAGGTCTTCTCGCCCTAAGGCGTGATCGATTCGCCTCTTCCAACGTCTACCTCTTCTGGAAGAGTGCATGCAGTACGATCGTTTTGCCTCTTCTATTCCGAGAAGACCTCTTCTGCTCTTCCGCCCAGGTAGGTGGAAGTGAGAAGAGGTAGAGGCTATTCCAAGATGGCTGAAGCTAACTATGCAATATTCGCTCAGTGTGACAAAATAGGTTTTAGGGGAAATACATGAATTGAAACAATTAAATAAAATCTGTGAAACATATGTAAGACCTTTTATTTTGTTATTTGAAAGATATGTTTCCGGTATATGAGGGCCCATATATGCAGTTACCCATGTATCTATCAGTTGAAGTTGGGCGATAATATAAGGACGTGGGCGATAAATTGTGAGCTATAAGTGAGTTTCCGTTGGCCATATTGAAACTACTCTTCCAACTCGTCACACGCGATCGATTCATCGCTCATATTCTCTATTCTTGGATGAGCTCTTCTCTTCCTGGAAGAGTTGAATCGATTAGACTCTAAATATAAAAACCTGGACCCGTACACACGGTTCGCCAAATATGTAGGTTTAGAAATCGCACAAACAAAAAACCCACTGCTCGCGCAGGGAGCGGATCTACGAATTTGGAAGTGGTTGCGACCATGGCATGGGGGGGGCGGGGAGCTCTCTACAAAAAAATTGCGAGGGGGCTGGTGAACATGTTTACAAAAGGGAGGGTGGATACGTGGAAAATATGTGAACATATGTCCAAATCATATGCACATTTGTCGAATTTTTATGAAGTTATCTCTACTTCTTGTGCGAACGCAATGGCGGTATCATATTTCGTGTGCGCGACATTAACATGTAGCACTACGTCTCAAGTTGTGCTCGCGCATAAACGTCACCAATAATTCATGTGACCCGGCAGCGGGTCCAACAGGACACATGGGAGCTGCCAGTCATACTGTGCATGTGGTGGAGGGGGTATGGGGGGGGGGGGGGGGGGGTAGATAATGGGGATACGTCCGCATAAGCCTGGTTGTGTATTGTAAGTGCAAAGGGCGAGAAGTAGGACATGCTACTTTAAACGTTATTGGGTCGTGGCAAGCTGCGTATAGTGACTGGTAATTCGTTATACACTTGTAAAAGGTGAACCACCTGGTATAAAATTGCATAATATTATGTGGGATAACACTACATAAACCCTATTGAGAGCGGTCGGGCACGGACATATGATGTAAGCTACACACACAGGAAGGTGCCTGGTTAAAATGAAACAATTGTGAAACAAAATAAGTTTGAATCTGTCCCTCCTTATTGACAGGATTTCCCAATTCTCTATACACCTGAGTGCGGCTTGCGCATTTGATTGGTTCCGTGTAAAATCTAAAAAAAACACTTTTTGGCTGACGATTCTATTTTTCGCATTAACATACCGCGTGCGTCACCTAAATCATTATGTGGCAACAAATATAGTGGTATCATCAGCGAAAAGTATAATATTACATTCAATATCGTTGGCTAAGTCACTAATGTAGACTAGAAACAAGAGAGGTCCCAATACCGAACCTTGGGGTACCCCTGCTGTAATCTCTGCTGCCTATCACACATGCAATTACTAAACCAGTTAAATAGTTGACCATCAATTCCGATGCTACTCAGTTTACTGGCCGTTCATAGTTGTTGACCTGAGAGTTGATTTTTTTAATGTATTGGGACGACGTTAGCCATTTTCCACAGTCGAGGCATCTATCATGAAGGGTAAGACGCCCCTCCCCCCCCCCCCCCCCCCGCCACACATACAACAAGGGTGGTATTGATTTATGTCTCAACTGGCGGTAGTGCTGACGTCACACCGACCAGTCTGTCTTGGTCAGGGACAGGTGACCCGGTCATGCCGGATGGCGCTAGCTGAGTCGGGGGCGTCCGGTATGCTATGGCAAGCCAAAGTGGAATTGAATAGAGTATTTGCATATATGTCCAAATATTTGCACATATGTCCAAATGAATTACACATATGCGTAATTCAATTGCACATATGTCCGAATGACTTACACATATGTGCAAATGAATTACACATATGCGTAATTCAATTGCACATATGTCCGAATGAATTACACATATGTGCAAATGAATTACACATATGCGTAATTCAATTGCACATATGTCCGAATGAATTACACATATGTGTAATTCAATTGCACATATGTCCAAGTGAATTCAATACATCTTCAATTCAATAAAGGATATCTTTAAAGACCCCTATTTAGACATATGTGCAAATGATTTAGACATATGTCCAAATGAATTGCACATATGTCGAATTCAATTGTACATATGTCGAATTCAATTGTACATATGTCCAATTCATTTGCACATAAGTCCAAATCATTTAGACATATGTCCAAATGAATTGCACATATGTACAATTGAATTCGACATATGTACAATTGAATTGCACATATCATTAATTCAAATGAATTAATGTTATCATTAATCCGAATTATAAGTGGAGGTGGAGGAGTTGGAGGAGATGGTGGAGGTGGAAGAAGAGGTGGGGGTGGGGGTGGGGGTGGGGGGCGGAGGTGGAGGTGGAGGTGGAGGTGGAGGTGGAGGTGGGGTTGAAGGTAGGTGAAGGGAAGACGTGGATGTGGAGGTGGAGGTGGATGTGGAGGGAGGGTGGAGTGGGAGAAGGTGAGGGGGAGGGGGAGGGGGAGGGGGAGGGGGGGTGGGGGTGGGGGTGGCGGTGGAAATGGAAGTAGAGGTGCAGGTGCAGGTGCAGGTGCAGGTGCAGGGGGGGGGATGGGAAGGGGGAGGTGGAGGTGGGCTGAAGGCAGAGATGGGGTTGGAGGTGTGGGTGGAGGCGGAGGGGGAGGATGTGGTGATGGCGGTGGAGGTGGAGGTGGAGGAAGAGGTGGGGATGGGGGTGGAGGTGAAGGTGAAGATGGAGGTGGGGGGAACGTGGAGGTGGAGGTGGGGCGGGGGGGGGGGTTGGAGGTGGAGGTGAAGGAGGAGGGGGAAATGTAGATGGAGGTGGATTGCATATACGTTCAAATGATTTGGACATATGTGCAATTGAATTAAACATATGTGCAAATGATTTAGGCATATGTACAAATGATTTGGACATATGTGCAATTGAATTAAACATATGTGTATCAATTTTACATCATATGTCTAATTCAATTTTACATATGTGAAAATATTTTTGACACATGTCCAAATATTTGCACATATGTAAAATTGAATTAGACGTATGTATAATATTTAATATGAAAATATTTGGACATATGTCCAAATATTTGCACATATGTCCAAATGAATTGTAAATATGTGGAAATATTTGGACATATGTGGAAATATTTGAACATATGTGTAAATATTTGAACATATGTGCAAATACTATATTAAATTCCACTTTGGCTTGCCATAGTTTGCGGGCGTGAATGCGACCTGCACGGCGGCCGCCCGGTCAGGATAGGGGATGACTGTCCTGGAGCAAGAGATATCGGCTGCTAGGTGTGCCAATACGCCCGGCTGGAAATCTGCGGGCACAGCCCGTCACAGTTCGTGCCATGCCTGTGGGTCATCCTGAGGGTGGGTCGAGAACCAAGGCGACCCACCCGCATGCGATCAGAGGGACATATATAAGTCGCCGCGGAGACGGCAGGGTCAGACAGAGAGAAATAGAGGACAGAGAGAAAGCAGGGAGATAGAGAGCGGTTGTAGCCTGTACAACCTGAATGCAATAAAGATGCATATGGATTGACCCGGTCTCCTGCCATCACTCTACCGAGCTAGTTCCCCTAGCCAGGCGTTAGACGGACGCCTGGTGAAACATCCGACACTAATCGAGACACAGAACAAAGAGTTATGACAGGGGTTCAGCTATGGCTTTACCAGGTTCTTTTAGCATCCTCGGGCTAATCCCGTCATACCCCGTCATGTCCGTTTCATTTCAGGCAGAAAAATACAGATGGGAAAGCAGCGATCCCCTCGGGTATGCAGAGTGGAATGTACCCTATTATCACTCCAGCCTCCCGTCCTACGTCACTGAGGAAGGACCTCATGGCTTCAAATCTAGAAACACCACTTTTCCGTCCACCCAACTCTTGAATTGGTCAAATAAACTGCACCCGATATCAGCCGAAGGTCATGACTGCGTGGCCTTGCTGTACATGTTGCACGACCAGCCTTCACCCTGGCTATCTGTACCCTGTGACCAGCCACTGCCGCGTGCTGGATGCCTTTGTGAGGTGACTGCCACAGGACATGCCGACAACCATAGTGACACTACGTCCACGTCCATCAGCAACCTAACCATCGCCCTACCGTCGTCCTTGGCGTGCAGTGAGAGCAGTTATTACTGGCGGAGCTGCGGCGACCGCTCCTGTATCCTGGCCTCTCATTGGTGCGACGGAAAGAAGGACTGCCTCGCGAGGTCGCCTGCCGGCCCGTGTGCCATTTTCACGTGGCCGACGTGTCCCTTCGACCGGGAACGCGGGCTTGCTTCGACTTCTGTCCCGTAGAAGCGTGCTCCTGCGATTTGGCATCCTACTATCAGTGCCGATCTGGATCCTGTGTACCACTGCTCCACGTTTGCGACGGCCTCCTGCACTGTCCCGACGGCTCTGACGAGGAAGTGTGCCATCAACTGGACTGTCCCCAAGACGACTATCGCTGTGACAACGGCCAATGCATTTCCGCTGCCATGGTGTGCGATACTCGACCACGTGTTACCCCCGGATCTGTCCTGCATTCTGGATCACAACCGTCACGGTGTCCTCATTCCATGCAGCACGGGAGGTCACCTGCGCGACTGCGCCGATCATCAGTGTCGGGAAGACTTCTTCAAGTGCCCCCAGTCCTACTGCGTGCCATTGCACAAAGTATGCAACGGCGTCCTTGACTGCATAGGTGGCCACGACGAGAGACATTGCCCTGTAGACTGTCCCGGCTACCTGAGGTGTAGTCGAGAAAACTGGTGTGTCTCCCGTGCGTATATTTGCGACGGCATCATTCATTGCCCACTCTCCCACGATGACGAACAACTCTGCACTAAAGATACTGTACTGCCAAAGGAGTGCTCAACCCGAGGATCGTTGGTTGTGTGTGACGTCACCATCATGGCGACCTACCCGGCTCCTTTCAGGGCGGTCCAGGTGTCCTCAGACCAACTTGAGCTCAATGTAAACTCCTTCCTTGGCATGGGCAGGTTGTTGTTTTCTCAACCTCTCATTCACCGGGCTACAGAGCCTACCACCCGGCGTGTTTGCCCCTTTTAAAAGTCTGACTTTTCTCTTGCTAGAACACAACTACTTGACTGCATTAACCAGCGATATGTTCTCGGGTCTTGGCAATCTTCGACATTTATAGCTTAAAGGAAACAACTTATCAAAAATCGAAGAAAACGCGTTTCAAGTTATGCCGAATTTAACTGATCTAGATTTGAGTATGTGCAAAATTCATGAAATAGACAAATGGAAATTTGATGGCATGCCGCTGTTGACGAGCGTGAACTTTTCCTATAATTTATTTGAGGTATTTGACAGCGATGCCTTTTGCTGCGAAGAACGTGATTTTCGCCTCCTGGATCTGTCCCATAACAACATTACGGCTTTCCTAGGCGGCAGCATGCAGCTCCAGACGCTGATTGCGGAGAGCTTTCTCCTCTGCTGTTATGTGAGTTCCGCGGCGTGTGTTTCGCCAGAGGCGCAGCAAGCTTGCTACACATCGGTCTCGAACACGTGGTTCAGACTGATCATGGGCACCGTTGCCATCGCCATACTAACACAGGCGCTCATCGGCGTCAAGTGGTACTCAGGCGAAGCCAAAGGCTTTTTCCAGCTCCACCTATCGTTTGCCACCTTGCTGATAGGCGTGTATGTCCTGATGCTTTCCTTCTTGGACGCGCTGATTGGCAGGGATCTGCTGTACGTGACCCACTCATGGCCATCCAGCTTCCCGTGTGTCGGGCTGGAGATCCTGTCCGGCGTGGCTGTGGGCGCCACCAGCTGCTTCCTGGCTCTGGCCAGCGTCCATCGCTATGTCGTCATCATGTCGTCCTTGAAGAAGAGGGACATGAGCCGGCGCGTCCAACTGTTCTCCAGCGTCGCCTGCTGGCTGGCGGTGTGCGCCGCCGTTGGCTCTGTGTCGGTACTCCACACCAGAGCTCCGAGCGGCGGCGGCGGCGGCGGCGTTGATGCGGCCGTCTTCTGCTTCTTCCTGCGCGCCCACCCCGCCGACCCCCCCGCGGTGTCCGCCGTCACCGGTGCCCTGGAGCTGATCAATGTCGCCATGGTAGTCCTAGTCGCCTGGACCTACGGTAGCATTGCCATGGAGACGCGACGGTCCGCCCAACGGGTGCGTGGATCCGGCGACAGTCAGGCCTCGGCGGTGCTGCACCGTTGCCTCGTCATGGTCACTCTCCTCGTGCTCTGGGTCGTGCCCACGTCCGCCATAGCGCTTAGAGCGTATACTGGCGGAGGAGTGCAGACCCAAGCCGACCTGCTGTGTCAGATCGTTGCGCTGGCCCTCCACGGCCTCGCAATGCCCGCGGTGCAGACCTTCACCACCTCCTCCTTCACAGGAAAGGTCAACAAGAAATACGTCCATTATAAGGAACATATTAAGCAAAATTTGTCCGGAAAGTAGACGGATGCGTCGCGGATGCGTAGCGTGTTCAAAGGTTTCCAAGGACAAATGCAATAGCAGTGATGGATAATCGGTCTCTGCCTTCAATCATGGACTCATTCTCATTACTCCAGCCAGCTCCAGTTGTTTGGCTTCTCTTCTTGGTAGGAAGTCGAGTCCATGTCTGACTCATCTATATGAAGATTCAATTAAAACTGTCGGCAGGATGAGATAATGAGATTTTGCACATTGAGAACCCGCTCTGCTCCCGCCCCGCCCCCGCCCCGCCCCCGCCCCGCCAGCGACCCCTCCCCGCCCCGCCCGCGACCCCTCCCCTACCAAAACGCCCGCCCGAGCACCAGTTTTTATTCGAGGAAACTCAAACGCATTCACCAAAGCAGCAAAACTGTGGTCCGGCCTGTTTATTTCTTGGATCAATCAAAGAAAAGTTTCATCGAATAAATGAGGAATACAAATCTTAGAATGAAAGCAGGTGTCTTTGTGATTTTCTAATTGAATGGAGCATAATTAAACCTAATTGATGTAAAATTAGGCTTAATCAATTAGGTTTAATACTGTTCTATTAAATTAGTATGGTAATATATATAACGTTACAGACACAACCGCATTTGCCAGACAATGCAGCCTTTACATTAAAACAGCCTGTTGGTTGTAGATTTAAGCCAGGGATGGGGGAAATTCCCGGGGGTCCGGACCCATCCCCCTAATGGAAGGATTCCGTTTTTCAATGCGAAAGTTAAATCATCTGAGGTGTTTCGTTGAACGTAAGTGAAACCCTCGGTCAGAATTTGTTGAGAGCACCCTCGTCCCCATCGCAGTTTTCAGTGGACCCTTCCTTTTCAACTTCCTGGATTCGCCCTGCCAGTGTGGACCATTTGTAACATTTGGGTTAAAAGCTTATCTTAATGTGCCAAAGGCTCGATCAAATGCTGGCATATTTGATTTTCGCAAACTGGAAAATAGAGAGCATATACATCTTAATTCATAAGCTACTGCATCACCAGGTTGAAATGAATCACTCAAGACAATTGAAAACATGTTCATTTTGCAAGCGAATAACGGCCAAAGAAATACTGAAGCATCCTAGGGCTGTCCGCTAGGCGGCGTCTTTTATCATGTCGGCCGCCTTCTCCGCTATCATTATGGTCGGGGCGTTCGTGTTGCCAGCCACTATGTGGGGCATGATGGAGGCATCCACCACCCTGAGGCCCTGCAGGCCATGCACCCTTAACTGAGGGTCGACCACGGCCCGAGGGTCCCCTGCAGGGCCCATTCGACACGTGCCCACCGGGTGGTACCCCGACACCGCCATGTGAACCACGAAACACTCCCAATAGGCGTCGCTGTCGTAATTCACGTGATGGCAAGATGGATGCACTCGCTTCAGCATTCGAGCGCCGAGATCCCGGAAACCGGAAGTGTCCGCCATTTTCTGTGCCATGCGCACTCCTCGCACCATGACGGTGACGTCATCGTGGATGTGGAAATAATTTGGGTCGATATCCGGGGGATCCAAGGGGTCCGCCGAGCGGAGAGTCACACGCCCGACGGACTTAGGGTGTAGCAGTATGGGTAGTATGATGAATCCATCCTGTCCTTCTGAGCTGCCGTACACCGCGCGAAACACGTCTTCTCTGATGTTAGTGACGTCCATGACATTCTGCATGACGGGTTCAGCGTTACCGATGTGACAAGCCAATAATTGGAGCTGCATGTTAGCCCCTGGGATTTGTTCGGACTGACTGGGCAGCTGGACGAAGGCCTCTCCATCGACGTTAGCCGGGGTACCTAGACTGCCGCCCCCGAACAGGAAGTATTTAGCGTGGCTGACCCAGGACTCAGCCTCCTGCAACTTGCGTGACACCGGCTTCGCCAGCAAAAACTCCGGACCTAACAACATCGGATGATCCACCAAATTATCGCCCACAGGTAAATCGGCAACAACAGGAATTCCGAGATTTTGCAGCTGTTCCTTTGGCCCAATTCCAGACAGCATCAGGAGTTGTGGAGAAGCGATGGCTCCCGCCGAGAGAATGACTTCCTGGAGCGCCAAAACGTCTCGTATGGCTCCACCGTTCCCTTGAAAATTTACACCCGTTGCCCGAAGGCCGTCAAACAGTACCTGTGTCACGTGTGCGTCCGTAACGATATGAAGATTACTCCGCCGCATCGCGGGACGCAGATACGCGGTCGAAGTACTCCATCGTAGTCCGGCGTTGATTGTTCCTTGCGCGGGAGAAATAATCCCTTCCTGCTTGGGGCCGTTTATGTCACCGACTGCGAGACCCACTTCAACTCCGGCTTGTAAATACGCGCTCTTCAGGGCGGTGTCGTTGTCACCGAGGGACACTACTAGGGGGCCATTGCTACCATGGTAACCCGACGCCGAGAGCTCCGGGTTCTGATTGTTTTCAGCTTTTGTGAAATAGGGGAGCACGTCTCTATACGACCACCCAGGGTTGCCCAGGGAGGCCCAGTGGTCGTAGTCGTGGGGGGAGCCCCTGACGTAGAGCATGGTGTTAACCGTGCTGCTGCCCCCTAGCACCCTCCCCCGGGGGCAGGGCGCCCGCCGGGCCACCATGGAGAGCTGGGAGTGACGCTGCGGTGTGGTCGTGTAGTTCCAACTGACGCCCGAGGCATGGGTCCACAGTGCGGCGGCACGACCCGGCGTACCCACGTTGGGCACGGTGGAGTCCTCCCCGCCGGCCTCCAGGAGCAGGACGGTCCGCCCGGGGTCCTCGGACAACCGAGCCGCCAGCACACACCCCGCCGACCCCGCCCCCACCACCACGTAGTCATAGGCTTTCCGTATGTCGCCCGGGGGTGTAACAGCGATGGGTTCCAGACTCCGGGAGTACCTCAAACGGTGCACGGCCCAGGATAAGAGAACAACCGCCAACACCTTAACCAGCCAAGCCATGCTTTGTGTCGGTGGTCCGTGGCCGGGCGACTCCAACTCGTCCTAACCTCTATCCACAAGTACCTTGACCTCTAGCCACAAGTATCGTCCTAGGCTCTATCCACAAGTATCGTCCTAGGCTCTAGCCACAAGTATCGTCCGAGGCTCTAGCCACAAGTATCGTCCTAGGCTCTAGCCACAAGTAAGCCAAACTGCCACTCTTGTCTCCAGCGGCGATATGAAGATCGGGCTCGTAGGGGTGAAGATATCGTCGAACCACGGCGTGTGTGCCGACGCAAAACTACGACTCCCTCTAGACCGAGCCTAAATATAAAAACCTGGACCCGTACACACGGTTCGCCAAATATGTAGGTTAGAAATCGCACAAACAAAAAACCCACTGCTCGCGCAGGGAGCGGATCTAGGAATTTGGAAGTGGTTGCGACCATGGCATGGGGGGGGGAGCTCTCTACAAAAAAATTGCGAGGGGGCTGGTGAACATGTTTACAAAAGGGAGGGTGGATACGTGGAAAATATGTGAACATATGTCCAAATCATATGCACATTTGTCGAATTTTATGAAGTTATCTCTACTTCTTGTGCGAACGCAATGGCGGTATCATTATTTCGTGTGCGCGCATTAACATTAGCACTACGTCTCAAGTTGTGCTCGCGCATAAACGTCACCAATAATTCATGTGACCCGGCAGCGGGTCCAACAGACACATGGGAGCTGCCAGTCATACTGTGTATGTGGTGGAGGGGGTGTGGGGGGGGGGGTAGATAATGGGGATACGTCCGGCATAAACCTGGTTGTGTATTGTAAGTGCAAAGGGCGAGAAGTAGGACGTGCTACTTTAAACGTTATTGGGTCGTGCAAGCTGCGTATAGTGACTGGTAATTCGTTATACACTTGTAAAAGGTGAACCACCTGGTATAAAATTGCATAATATTATGTGGGATAACACTACATAAACCCTATTGAGAGCGGTCGGGCACGGACATATGAAGTAAGCTACACAAATAGGAAAGTGCCTGGTTAAAATAAAACAATTGTGAAACAAAATAAGTTTGAATCTGTCCCTCCTTATTGACAGGATTTCCCAATTCTCTATACACCTGAGTGCGGCTTGCGCATTTGATTGGTTCCGTGTAAAATCTAAAAAAAAACTTTTTGGCTGACGATTCTATTTTTCGCATTAACATACCGCGTGCGTCACCTAAATCATTATGTGGCAACAAATATAGTGGTATCATCAGCGAAAAGTATAATATTACATTCAATATCGTTGGCTAAGTCACTAATGTAGACTAGAAACAAGAGAGGTCCCAATACCGAACCTTGGGGTACCCCTGCTGTAATCTCTGCTGCCTATCACACATGCAATTACTAAACCAGTTAAATAGTTGACCATCAATTCCGATGCTACTCAGTTTACTGGCCGTTCATAGTTGTTGACCTGAGAGTTGATTTTTTTAATGTATTGGGACGACGTTAGCCATTTTCCACAGTCGAGGCATCTATCATGAAGGGTAAGACTCCCCTCCCCCCCGCCACACATACAACAAGGGTGGTATTGATTTATGTCTCAACTGGCGGTAGTGCTGACGTCACACCGACCAGTCTGTCTTGGTCAGGGACAGGTGACCCGGTCATGCCGGATGGCGCTAGCTGAGTCGGGGGCGTCCGGTATGCTATGGCAAGCCAAAGTGGAATTGAATAGAGGAATGTTGGTGTTTTAGGCCACTTTTGTGCACATACAGGCTAAATTGGGCCAAGGAACCTCCCGGGACGATGAAGGATGAAGGAATGAAACTGGAATTGAATAGAGTATTTGCATATATGTCCAAATATTTGCACATATGTCCAAATGAATTACACATATGCGTAATTCAATTGCACATATGTCCGAATGAATTACACATATGTGCAAATGAATTACACATATGCGTAATTCAATTGCACATATGTCCGAATGAATTACACATATGTGTAATTCAATTGCACATATGTCCAAGTGAATTCAATACATCTTCAATTCAATAAAGGATATCTTTAAAGACCCCTATTTAGACATATGTGCAAATGATTTAGACATATGTCCAAATGAATTGCACATATGTCGAATTCAATTGTACATATGTCGAATTCAATTGTACATATGTCCAATTCATTTGCACATAAGTCCAAATCATTTAGACATATGTCCAAATGAATTGCACATATGTAAATTGAATTCGACGTATGTACAATTGAATTGCACATATCATTAATTCAAATGAATTAATGTTATCATTAATCCGAATTATAAGTGGAGGTGGAGGAGTTGGAGGAGGTGGTGGAGGTGGAAGAAGAGGTGGGGGTGGGGGTGGGGGTGGGGGTGGGGGCGGAGGTGGAGGTGGAGGTGGAGGTGGAGGTGGAGGTGGGGTTGAAGGTAGGTGAAGGGAAGAGATGAAGGTGGATGTGGAGGTGGATGTGGAGGGAGGGTGGAGTGGGAGAAGGTGAGGGGGAGGGGGAGGGGGAGGGGGAGGGGGGTGGGGGTGGGGGTGGCGGTGGAAATGGAAGTAGAGGTGCAGGTGCAGGTGCAGGTGCAGGTGCAGGTGCAGGGGGGGGATGGGAAGGGGGAGGTGGAGGTGGGCTGAAGGCAGAGATGGGGTTGGAGGTGTGGGTGGAGGCGGAGGGGGAGGATGCGGTGATGGCGGTGGAGGTGGAGGTGGAGGAAGAGGTGGGGATGGGGGTAGAGGTGAAGGTGAAGATGGAGGTGGGGGGAACGTGGAGGTGGAGGTGGGGCGAGGGGGGGGGGGGGTTGGAGGTGGAGGTGAAGGAGGAGGGGGAAATGTAGATGGAGGTGGATTGCATATACGTTCAAATGATTTGGACATATGTGCAATTGAATTAAACATATGTGCAAATGATTTAGGCATATGTACAAATGATTTGGACATATGTGCAATTGAATTAAACATATGTGTATCAATTTTACATCATATGTCTAATTCAATTTTACATATGTGAAAATATTTTGACACATGTCCAAATATTTGCACATATGTAAAATTGAATTAGACATATGTAAAATATTTAATATGAAAATATTTGGACATATGTCCAAATATTTGCACATATGTCCAAATGAATTGTAAATATGTGGAAATATTTGGACATATGTGGAAATATTTGAACATATGTGTAAATATTTGAACATATGTGCAAATACTATATTAAATTCCACTTTGGCTTGCCATAGTTTGCGGGCGAGAATGCGACCTGCACGGCGGCCGCCCGGTCAGGATAGGGGATGACTGTCCTGGAGCAAGAGATATCGGTTGCTAGGTGTGCCAATACGCCCGGCTGGAAATCTGCGGGCACAGCCCGTCACAGTTCGTGCCATGCCTGTGGGTCATCCTGAGGGTGGGTCGAACACCAAGGCGACCCACCCGCATGCGATCAGAGGGACATATATAAGTCGCCGCGGAGACGGCAGGGTCAGACAGAGAGAAATAGAGGACAGAGAGAAAGCAGGGAGATAGAGAGCGGTTGTAGCCTGTACAACCTGAATGCAATAAAGATGCATATGGATTGACCCGGTCTCCTGCCATCACTCTACCGAGCTAGTTCCCCTAGCCAGGCGTTAGACGGACGCCTGGTGAAACATCCGACACTAATCGAGACACAGAACAAAGAGTTATGACAGGGGTTCAGCTATGGCTTTACCAGGTTCTTTTAGCATCCTCGGGCTAATCCCGTCATACCCCGTCATGTCCGTTTCATTTCAGGCAGAAAAATACAGATGGGAAAGCAGCGATCCCCTCGGGTATGCAGAGTGGAATGTACCCTATTATCACTCCAGCCTCCCGTTCTACGTCACTGAGGAAGGACCTCATGGCTTCAAATCTAGAAACACCACTTTTCCGTCCACCCAACTCTTGAATTGGTCAAATAAACTGCACCCGATATCAGCCGAAGGTCCTGACTGTGTGGCCTTGCTGTACATGTGGCACGACCAGCCTTCACCCTGGCTCTCTGTACCCTGTGACCAGCCACTGCCGCGTGCTGGATGCCTTTGTGAGGTGACTGCCACAGGACATGCCGACAACCATAGTGACACTACGTCCACGTCCATCAGCAACCTAACCATCGCCCTACCGTCGTCCTTGGCGTGCAGTGAGAGCAGTTATTACTGGCGGAGCTGCGGCGACCGCTCCTGTATCCTGGCCTCTCATTGGTGCGACGGAAAGAAGGACTGCCTCGACTGAAGTGACGAGGTCGCCTGCCGGCCCGTGTGCCATTTTCACGTGGCCGACGTGTCCCTTCGACCGGGAACGCGGGCTTGCTTCGACTTCTGTCCCGTAAAAGCGTGCTCCTGCGATCTGGCATCCTACTATCAGTGCCGATCTGGATCCTGTGTACCACTGCTCCACGTTTGCGACGGCCTCCTGCACTGTCCCGACGGCTCTGACGAGGAAGTGTGCCCTCAACTGGACTGTCCCCAAGACGACTATCGCTGTGACAACGGCCAATGCATTTCCGCTGCCATGGTGTGCGATACTCGACCACGTGTTACCCCCGGATCTGTCCTGCATTCTGGATCACAACCGTCACGGTGTCCTCATTCCATGCAGCACGGGAGGTCACCTGCGCGACTGCGCCGATCATCAGTGTCGGGAAGACTTCTTCAAGTGCCCCCAGTCCTACTGCGTGCCATTGCACAAAGTATGCAACGGCGTCCTTGACTGCATAGGTGGCCACGACGAGAGACATTGCCCGGTAGACTGTCCCGGCTACCTGAGGTGTAGTCGAGAAAACTGGTGTGTCTCCCGTGCGTATATTTGCGACGGCATCATTCATTGCCCACTCTCCCACGATGACGAACAACTCTGCACTAAAGATACTGTACTGCCAAAGGAGTGCTCAACCCGAGGATCGTTGGTTGTGTGTGACGTCACCATCATGGCGACCTACCCGGCTCCTTTCAGGGCGGTCCAGGTGTCCTCAGACCAACTTGAGCTCAATGTAAACTCCTTCCTTGGCATGGGCAGGTTGTTGTTTCTCAACCTCTCATTCACCGGGCTACAGAGCCTACCACCCGGCGTGTTTGCCCCTTTTAAAAGTCTGACTTTTCTCTTGCTAGAACACAACTACTTGACTGCATTAACCAGCGATATGTTCTCGGGTCTTGGCAATCTTCGACATTTATAGCTGAAAGGAAACAACTTATCAAAAATCGAAGAAAACGCGTTTCAAGTTATGCCGAATTTAACTGATCTAGATTTGAGTATGTGCGAAATTCATGAAATAGACAAATGGAAATTTGATGGCATGCCGCTGTTGACGAGCGTGAACTTTTCCTATAATTTATTTGAGGTATTTGACAACGATGCCTTTTGCTGCGAAGAACGTGATTTTCGCCTCCTGGATCTGTCCCATAACAACATTACGGCTTTCCTAGGCGGCAGCATGCAGCTCCAGACGCTGATTGCGGAGAGCTTTCTCCTCTGCTGTTATGTGAGTTCCGCGGCGTGTGTTTCGCCAGAGGCGCAGCAAGCTTGCTACACATCGGTCTCGAACACGTGGTTCAGACTGATCATGGGCACCGTTGCCATCGCAATACTAATACAGGCGCTCATCTGCGTCAAGTGGTACTCAGGCGAAGCCAAAGGCTTTTTCCAGCTCCACCTATCGTTTGCCACCTTGCTGATAGGCGTGTATGTCCTGATGCTTTCCTTCTTGGACGCGCTGATTGGCAGGGATCTGCTGTACGTGACCCACTCATGGCCATCCAGCTTCCCGTGTGTCGGGCTGGAGATCCTGTCCGGCGTGGCTGTGGGCGCCACCAGCTGCTTCCTGGCTCTGGCCAGCGTCCATCGCTATGTCGTCATCATGTCGTCCTTGAAGAAGAGGGACATGAGCCGGCGCGTCCAACTGTTCTCCAGCGTCGCCTGCTGGCTGGCGGTGTGCGCCGCCGTTGGCTCTGTGTCGGTACTCCACACCAGAGCTCCGAGCGGCGGCGGCGGCGGCGTTGATGCGGCCGTCTTCTGCTTCTTCCTGCGCGCCCACCCCGCCGACCCCCCCGCGGTATCCGCCGTCACCGGTGCCCTGGAGCTGATCAATGTCGCCATGGTAGTCCTAGTCGCCTGGACCTACGGTAGCATTGCCATGGAGACGCGACGGTCCGCCCAACGGGTGCGTGGATCCGGCGACAGTCAGGCCTCGGCGGTGCTGCACCGTTGCCTCGTCATGGTCACTCTCCTCGTGCTCTGGGTCGTGCCCACGTCCGCCATAGCGCTTAGAGCGTATACTGGCGGAGGAGTGCAGACCCAAGCCGACCTGCTGTGTCAGATCGTTGCGCTGGCCCTCCACGGCCTCGCAATGCCCGCGGTGCAGACCTTCACCACCTCCTCCTTCACAGGAAAGGTCAACAAGAAATACGTCCATTATAAGGAACATATTAAGCAAAATTTGTCCGGAAAGTAGACGGATGCGTCGCGGATGCGTAGCGTGTTCAAAGGTTTCCAGGGACAAATGCAATAGCAGTGATGGATAATCGGTCTCTGCCTTCAATCATGGACTCATTCTCATTACCCCAGCCAGCTCCAGTTGTTTGGCATCTCTTCTTGGTCGGAAGTCGAGTCCATGTCTGACTCATCTATATGAAGATTCAATTAAAACTGTCGGCAGGATGAGATAATGAGATTTTGCACATTGAGAACCCGCTCCGCTCCCGCCCCGCCCCCGCCCCGCCCCCGCCCCGCCCGCGACCCCTCCCCGCCCCGCCCGCGACCCCTCCCCTACCAAAACGCCCGCCCGAGCACCAGTTTTTATTCGAGGAAACTCAAACGCATTCACCAAAGCAGCAAAACTGTGGTCCGGCCTGTTTATTTCTTGGATCAATCAAAGAAAAGTTTCATCGAATAAATGAGGAATACAAATCTTAGAATGAAAGCAGGTGTCTTTGTGATTTTCTAATTGATTGGAGCATAATTAAACCTAATTGATGTAAAATTAGGCTTAATCAATTAGGTTTAATACTGTTCTATTAAATTAGTATGGTAATATATATAACGTTACAGACACAACCGCATTTGCCAGACAATGCAGCCTTTACTTTAAAACAGCCTGTTGGTTGTAGATTTAAGCCAGGGATGGGGGAAATTCCCGGGGGTCCGGACCCATCCCCCTAATGGAAGGATTCCGTTTTTCAATGCGAAAGTTAAATCATCTGAGGTGTTTCGTTGAACGTAAGTGGAACCCTCGGTCAGAATTTGTTGAGAGCACCCTCGTCCCCATCGCAGTTTTCAGTGGACCCTTCCTTTTCAACTTCCTGGATTCGCCCTGCCAGTGTGGACCATTTGTAACATTTGGGTTAAAAGCTTATCTTAATGTGCCAAAGGCTCGATCAAATGCTGGCATATTTGATTTTCGCAAACTGGAAAATAGAGAGCATAGACATCTTAATCCATAAGCTACTGCATCACCAGGTTGAAATGAATCACTCAAGACAACTGAAAACATGTTCATTTTGCAAGCGAATAACGGCCAAAGAAATACTGAAGCATCCTAGGGCTGTCCGCTAGGCGGCGTCTTTTATCATGTCGGCCGCCTTCTCCGCTATCATTATGGTCGGGGCGTTCGTGTTGCCAGCCACTATGTGGGGCATGATGGAGGCATCCACCACCCTGAGGCCCTGCAGGCCATGCACCCTTAACTGAGGGTCGACCACGGCCCGAGGGTCCCCTGCAGGGCCCATTCGACACGTGCCCACCGGGTGGTACCCCGACACCGCCATGTGAACCACGAAACACTCCCAATAGGCGTCGCTGTCGTAATTCACGTGATGGCAAGATGGATGCACTCGCTTCAGCATTCGAGCGCCGAGATCCCGGAAACCGGAAGTGTCCGCCATTTTCTGTGCCATGCGCACTCCTCGCACCATGACGGTGACGTCATCGTGGATGTGGAAATAATTTGGGTCGATATCCGGGGGATCCAAGGGGTCCGCCGAGCGGAGAGTCACACGCCCGACGGACTTAGGGTGTAGCAGTATGGGTAGTATGATGAATCCATCCTGTCCTTCTGAGCTGCCGTACACTGCGCGAAACACGTCTTCTCTGATGTTAGTGACGTCCATGAAATTCTGCATGACGGGTTCAGCGTTACCGATGTGACAAGCCAATAATTGGAGCTGCATGTTAGCCCCTGGGATTTGTTCGGACTGACTGGGCAGCTGGACGAAGGCCTCTCCATCGACGTTAGCCGGGGTACCTAGACTGCCGCCCCCGAACAGGAAGTATTTAGCGTGGCTGACCCAGGACTCAGCCTCCCGCACCTTGCGCGACACCGGCTTCGCCACCAAAAACTCCGGACCAAACAACATCGGATGATCCACCAAATTATCGCCCACGGGTAAATCGGCAACAACAGGAATTCCGAGGTTTTGCAGCTGTTCCTTTGGCCCAATTCCAGACAGCATCAGGAGTTGTGGAGAAGCGATGGCTCCTGCCGAGAGAATGACTTCCTGGAGCGCCAAAACGTCTCGTATGGCTCCACCGTTCCCTTGAAACTTTACACCCGTTGCCCGAAGGCCGTCAAACAGTACCTGTGTCACGTGTGCGTCCGTAACGATATGCAGATTACTCCGCCGCATCGCGGGACGCAGATACGCGGTCGAAGTACTCCATCGTAGTCCGGCGTTGATTGTTCCTTGCGCGGGAGAAATAATCCCTTCCTGCTTGGGGCCGTTTATGTCACCGACTGCGAGACCCACTTCAACCCCGGCTTGTAAATACGCGCTCTTCAGGGCGGTGTCGTTGTCACCGAGGGACACTACTAGGGGGCCATTGCTACCATGGTAAGCCGACGCCGAGAGCTCCGGGTTCTGATTGTTTTCAGCTTTCGTGAAATAGGGAAGCACGTCTTTATACGACCACCCAGGGTTGCCCAGGGAGGCCCAGTGGTCGTAGTCGTGGGGGGAACCCCTGACGTAGAGCATGGCGTTAACCGTGCTGCTGCCCCCTAGCACCCTCCCCCGGGGGCAGGACGCCCGCCGGTCCACCATGGAGAGCTGGGAGTGACGCTGCGGTGTGGTCGTGTAGTTCCAACTGACGCCCGACGCATGGGTCCACAGTGCGGCGGCACGACCCGGCGTACCCACGTTGAGCACGGTGGAGTCCTCCCCGCCGGCCTCCAGGAGCAGGACGGTCTGCCCGGGGTCCTCGGACAACCGAGCCGCCAGCACACACCCCGCCGACCCCGCCCCCACCACCACGTAGTCATAGGCTTTCCGTATGTCGCCCGGGGGTGTAACAGCGATGGGTTCCAGACTCCGGGAGTACCTCCAACGGTGCACGGCCCAGGATAAGAGCACAACCGCCAACACCTTAACCAGCCAAGCCATGTTTTGTGTCGGTGGTCCGTGGCCGGGCGACTCCAACTCGTCCTAACCTCTATCCACAAGTACCTTGACCTCTAGCCACAAGTATCGTCCTAGGCTCCAGCCACAAGTATCGTCCTAGGCTCTAGCCACAAGTATCGTCCCAGGCTCTATCCACAAGTATCGTCCTAGGCTCTAGCCACAAGTATCGTCCGAGGCTCTAGCCACAAGTATCGTCCTAGGCTCTAGCCACAAGTAGGCCAAACTGCCACTCTTGTCTCCAGCGGCGATATGAAGATCGGGCTCGTAGGGGTGAAGATATCGTCGAACCACGGCGTGTGTGCCGACGCAAAACTACGACTCCCTCTAGACCGAGCCTAAATATAAAAAACTGGACCCGTACACACGGTTCGCCAAATATGTAGGTTAGAAATCGCACAAACAAAAAACCCACTGCTCGCGCAGGGAGCGGATCTAGGAATTTGGAAGTGGTTGCGACCATGGCATGGGGGGGGGGGGGGAGCTCTCTACAAAAAAATTGCGAGGGGGCTGGTGAACATGTTTACAAAAGGGAGGGTGGATACGTGGAAAATATGTGAACATATGTCCAAATCATATGCACATTTGTCGAATTTTATGAAGTTATCTCTACTTCTTGTGCGAACGCAATGGCGGTATCATTAATTCGTGTGCGCGCATTAACATTAGCACTACGTCTCAAGTTGTGCTCGCGCATAAACGTCACCAATAATTCATGTGACCCGGCAGCGGGTCCAACAGACACATGGGAGCTGCCAGTCATACTGTGCATGTGGTGGAGGGGGTATGGGGGGGGGGGTAGATAATGGGGATACGTCCGGCATAAGCCTGGTTGTGTATTGTAAGTGCAAAGGGCGAGAAGTAGGACGTGCTACTTTAAACGTTATTGGGTCGTGCAAGCTGCGTATAGTGACTGGTAATTCGTTATACACTTGTAAAAGGTGAACCACCTGGTATAAAATTGAATAATATTATGAGGGATAACACTACGTAAACCCTATTGAGAGCGGTCGGGCACGGACATATGATGTAAGCTACACACATAGGAAGGTGCCTGGTTAAAATGAAACAATTGTGAAACAAAATAAGTTTGAATCTGTCCCTCCTTATTGACAGGATTTCCCAATTCTCTATACACCTGAGTGCGGCTTGCGCATTTGATTGGTTCCGTGTAAAATCTAAAAAACCACTTTTTGGCTGACGATTCTATTTTCCGCATTAACATACCGCGTGCGTCACCTAAATCATTATGTGGCAACAAATATAGTGGTATCATCAGCGAAAAGTCTAATATTACATTCAATATCGTTGGCTAAGTCACTAATGTAGACTAGAAACAAGAGAGGTCCCAATACCGAACCTTGGGGTACCCCTGCTGTAATCTCTGCTGCCTATCACACATGCAATTACTAAACCAGTTAAATAGCTGACCATCAATTCCGATGCTACTCAGTTTACTGGCCGTTCATAGTTGTTGACCTGAGAGTTGATTTTTTTAATGTATTGGGACGACGTTAGCCATTTTCCACAGTCGAGGCATCTATCATGAAGGGTAAGACGCCCCCCCCCCCCCCCCCCCCCCGCCACACATACAATAAGGGTCGTATTGATTTATGTCTCAACTGGCGGTAGTGCTGACGTCACACCGACCAGTCTGTCTTGGTCAGGGACAGGTGACCCGGTCATGCCGGATGGCGCTAGCTGTGTCGGGGGGCGTCCGGTATGCTATGGCAAGCCAAAGTGGAATTGAATAGAGTATTTGCATATATGTCCAAATATTTGCACATATGTCCAAATGAATTACACATATGCGTAATTCAATTGCACATATGTCCGAATGAATTACACATATGTGCAAATGAATTACACATATGCGTAATTCAATTGCACATATGTCCGAATGAATTACACATATGTGTAATTCAATTGCACATATGTCCAAGTGAATTCAATACATCTTCAATTCAATAAAGGATATCTTTAAAGACCCCTATTTAGACATGTGCAAATGATTTAGACATATGTCCAAATGAATTGCACATATGTTGAATTCAAATGTACATATGTCGAATTCAATTGTACATATGTCCAATTCATTTGCACATAAGTCCAAATCATTTAGACATATGTCCAAATGAATTGCACATATGTACAATTGAATTCGACATATGTACAATTGAATTGCACATATCATTAATTCAAATGAATTAATGTTATCATTAATCCGAATTATAAGTGGAGGTGGAGGAGTTGAGGAGGTGGTGGAGGTGGAAGAAGAGGTGGGGGTGGGGGTGGGGGTGGGGGCGGAGGTGGAGGTGGAGGTTGAGGTGGAGGTGGAGGTAGAGGTGGAGGTGGAGGTGGAGGTGGGGTTGAAGGTAGGTGGAGGTAGAGATGGAGGTGGATGTGGAGGTGGAGGTGGATGTGGAGGGAGGGTGGAGTGGGAGAAGGGGAGGGGGAGGGGGAGGGGGAGGGGGGGTTGGGGGTGGGGGTGGCGGTGGAAATGGAAGTAGAGGTGCAGGTGCAGGTGCAGGTGCAGGTGCAGGTGCAGGTGAAGGAGGAGGGGGAAATGTAGATGGAGGTGGATTGCATATACGTTCAAATGATTTGGACATATGTGCAATTGAATTAAACATATGTGCAAATGATTTAGGCATATGTACAAATGATTTGGACATATGTGCAATTGAATTAAACATATGTGTATCAATTTTACATCATATGTCTAATTCAATTTTACATATGTGAAAATATTTTGACACATGTCCAAATATTTGCACATATGTAAAATTGAATTAGACATATGTATAATATTTAATATGAAAATATTTGGACATATGTCCAAATATTTGCACATATGTCCAAATGAATTGTAAATATGTGGAAATATTTGGACATATGTGGAAATATTTGAACATATGTGTAAATATTTGAACATATGTGTACATACTATATTAAATTCCACTTTGGCTTGCCATAGTTTGCGGGCGTGAATGCGACCTGCACGGCGGCCGCCCGGTCAGGATAGGGGATGACTGTCCTGGAGCAAGAGATATCGGTTGCTAGGTGTGCCAATACGCCCGGCTGGAAATCTGCGGGCACAGCCCGTCACAGTTCGTGCCATGCCTGTGGGTCATCCTGAGGGTGGGTCGAGAACCAAGGCGACCCACCCGCATGCGATCAGAGGGACATATATAAGTCGCCGCGGAGACGGCAAGGTCAGACAGAGAGAAATAGAGGACCGAGAGAAAGCAGGGAGATAGAGAGCGGTTGTAGCCTGTACAGCCTGAATGCACTAAAGATGCATATGGATTGACCCGGTCTCCTGCCATCACTCTACCGAGCTAGTTCCCCTAGCCAGGCGTTAGACGGACGCCTGGTGAAACATCCGACACTAATCGATACACAGAACTAGATTTGTCAAGCGTAGCTTGAGAGGGAAGACGAAAATCGGGGTATAGGTGCAACTGACCTTGACCCGATAACTATGAAAGGTCGCAGATAAAGTTCAGAGGCCGTATTAATAAACCCGCGTATAACATAGCTGGAGGATAGCGAGAACGTATGAATCTCAAAAAAAGTCACTGAGCGTCAAACCCGTACCGAACGAGGTCTATTGCGAAATCGGTCACCGCGCTGGCAGTCATTTGGCCTGTCGATGCTTCACAATGGGATTGGCCATGTTAAAGTAAGATTATTTTTTTGCGTCATAACTATCGGTTCGATTTCGATGGGATTTGGCACACATGATGTCAGTAATATTAGGACATATTCCACCACGCATATTTAATCTAACTACATGCATGTTGTCACATCGGTTTTTGTATCATTTTCGTTAAGTGAAAATTAGATCATCTAATAACTCAAAAACTATAAATGTGACGTGAAATCTGAGACCACATTTCCTTTGCGCCTCACTCCGAGAAATACTCTGAAACAAACCGCGGATCTCTAGACCCAATATTAACGGAGTTACTGCTAAAATCATGTTCCGTGACCTTGACCTTGATTTGACCTTGACCTTTTATGCGTGACCTGGATCAGTATCGTCATCCGACCCTAAATACTAATCTTATGTCCTATGCAAAGCGTCGTTTGTCTCACTTGTATCCTTCATGGAGAAATTGAGGAGCCATTTTCCCGCCAAAATCCTCTCATAGGAGTCAATGTTAAAGTTTAAGAATTTTTTGCATGAAAACTATTCGGGCGATTTGCAAAATTTAAAAACGACATACAAGGTACTGATAGGCCTAATGCGTGAAATAATTTGCAGCGCGAATAAATGGAAACTGTGAACGTTATAGCGACTTGTCCGATTTTTGGTCCTATCTATCAATGGTTAAGCGAATTTCAAAAAATTCCTGTGACCTTGAAATTTGACCTACATTGCCCATCTGATAATTGGGCCTGACGATGGCCACTCCGCATCTTTTTGTGAATTTGGAAGTCGATATCGTGAGGCGTTGGAGAGATAATGCGTGACAAGACAAACAGACAGACAAACCGAACACACCGACATAAGACGAAAATCACAGATTTTCGTCTTAACAAAGAGTTTTGACAGGGGTTCAGCTATGGCTTTACCAGGTTCTTTTAACATCTTCGGGCTAATCCCGTCATACCCCGTAGCTTTGCTCGTGTCCAAGTTGTGGATTAAACTCCGAACATCGTCTTAGTTACGACTTACATGACGAAGGCCTGGATAGAGATTGCATTCGATCTGCTCGGGACTGTCTCACATCGCCCCTACACGTGATGATTGGCTGAGACAATGATCGTTGAGCAGTTGAGCCTTGCCTGTATTATCGGAGATACTATTGCCATCTGGATCTAATAACGCCGGATAACCGGTACTTTCTTTTATGTCTCAACTGGCATAGTCAGACCCCCGCCCCCCCCCGGTTGTTGCAAGTGTCCAGCGGGCCCCTCCATAATTGTTTTAATTACTAGAACCGCCCTGGGCGGTCCCCATGCTGTCTTTGCTTTATTAACACATTCTGCCGTACAATAGATTCGTCTATCGTTCAACGCCATTGAAAACACACTCCCAAGTCTGAAAGTATATATATAACGAACAACAGAAAGCCTGAAGTTTAGAGATGTTATCATATTATGTGGCCCGAGTCCCGGGGCCCGAGTTAGCCTAACCTTATTTTGATTCAAATCCCAGGACATCGATCAGCTGATTACACATTCGTTAAAGCCTTAGGCTTAGCAGTAACTTGGAGCTTGTTGTCATCTGGTAATTGTTGAGTAATGCTTGGCAACGATCCCACTGTGTTTTGAACATGCTATGGGGGACCCCTACCCCCCCCCCCCCCCCCCTGTTGCTCCATGCACTGCGCATTTTGACAGCGGAATGGTTAAGTCGATCACTTGCTCTCGCCATTTTTTTTACCGCGGAGGCACGCGAAACTCTGTGACGTCACTCGCTGTTTGGGGAACTTGCGAAAGCCCGGGTGCAGGGCTAAATTTAGAACGTTATTTTTAGCTTTCGAGTGTTTTGAAGACGGATTTTCCCAAAGTTCTGCGCTTCATCGCCTCCAAATATTTTGACGTATATCTCTCATAGCCATGTTTAGTGAAATGGTACTCATAGTCTTTAGAATAAACCTGGAAAGAAATTGACTTATAGCTGCCTATACTTCAACATGGAGCACGTGTGTTTGTTTGTCCCCAAAACTGAAGTCTCGCGGCCCGATCGCGAGAACTGAATAGCCCTATAGATGGGGATGGTTTCGATTGGTGTGTAACCTATAGGTTACATCCAATAGAAACCATCCCCAGGTTAAGTAATGCAAAATTTTCAACCCCATGCTAGAAAAAAATCGGTAACCATGTTTGACTATATGGGCCATAGGAAATAATAGAGAAACTATTCAACTTTATTTTAACAACAAACCGAACATAGGTTCACGTGCGATATTTTTAGCTACAGCCCATATTATGACACCCCCTCTAGCGCGACCCGAAAATTAAACACCCAGCGAATCAGCATGTGATGAGGTCGACCGAACCACGCACCCGTAACGTCCGCAAACATGATTAAATACGCCACAGATTAATGCAACAGGCAGTAATCTGGCCAAACATTAGTAAAAGAAACAATATATACAAAGAAAGAAGTAACCGGTAACCATATAACCCTGATATACGATCATATTTTAGGCACTACTTGACACCATATACTTTTCTACGCACGACCTATTGGTGTGTAACCTATAGCGTTAGATCAATGTCGTAAAAGGCCAGGCGCCCTATTTGGGACATGCCGAGTTTCGTGTTTGGCGGTCGTGGCAATTTCTGATTTGTTTACATATTTATTTCTGTTCTTGACACTCTAATTAGTTTGGGTTGGTATGTCAGCTGCTGATGCTTATTGTACCAATCAAAAGCGCATTCAAAAGCGGTAAGTGGATATTGCCTCAGAGACAGCCGTTGATTTTAACCGCTTTTAACAGTGTTTAACCAGTTAACAGGTTAAGGCAGTTTTGAGTTTACCTTAGGCCTAGACAGGCCACTTCATCACTCACAGGCACAGGCGCCGCAGATCGACTGACACAGGCCGGGGGGGGGTAGAGGCAGCTAGGGGAGGTTTACACGCCTGCATGAGGTCGGTGTGAAAATGGATTAATTGGCATTATTTGATAACAACTCAATCAGAAAAAGACTATCCAAGCATTCTTCTACAACATATTTTATACATATTTACAAGTGCAAGTCATCCTTTTTGGGATCTGATGATTCCAATTTAATGCCCCCCCCCCCCCTCCCTCCCAAAGCCACCTCCTCTCCCCACCCATACTAAGGGGTGGGGAGGCCACAAGCAATGATACAGCCATTCTAGTAGTATGTCTTATCGCTGATATCGGTGTAGGCCCACTTTGACCACGGTCGGCTTTGTGACCGCTGGGTAATTTGACTGCTGTGGAAGTATTGAAGGGAAGGGGGTGTAGGCCTCATATATAGCTGGTGAATGGGACCCTGTATTACTACTCCAGTCACTCTGTCTTCCTGCCACTGGAGCTCATGTCGCTGAGATGATGTGGCTGACGCCGCCACACAGTGACACCCCCCTATCCCATTGCCTGCCCTAGCAGCCATATTTCAGCTTAATGATAACAACCACTCTCAATCCCTCTTCACACAGGCATGCCTCTACCACCTCAAATGTTGACCACCAAACCCCTCACACCATATGAAACCCAAACTTCACCCCAATGGCGGTCAAATCGTCCAGTGGCCAAAATCGGTGTAAACTGTATTAGCATCACAATGTCTTATGTCATGACTTAGGTGCACTTATGTTCACTGATGTGGCAGTGATAAATGTCAGATAGCCTCAAGTCGCCCCAAGTCAAAAAATTGTTTATAGACAATGGTCTATAGACAATTTGGCTGTATTACCAAATCCCACCACCCCTTGCTTCTGGCATAGGTGGAGGGGGGCTGGGGGCTAGTAACGGCAGCAGCAGGTGCTATTATCAGTGGTTAAGAATGTTATCAGCCTAGTAATTGTTTGCTGTGACCAGACAATGCATGCTGGCGGAGCGATTAATTGATTTATTATAATATTTAAAGTGAAATTCATACTCCTAGAATGCTGCTGAATATGCCACTTTGGCTTAAAAAAGATTGCAAGTGAAATTTATATCTCTTAATTGGTGTGGTATGTTAAATGCATTGACCATTTATCAAATAAACATGAAGTTGGTGGTCTTGATTGCCCCACGATTGTATACCTCACTATAACATTTGGCATACAGCCAGCCAGCCTGGCCTGCTAATTAATCCTAGTCTGCAGCTGCCAGGAAAATGTCTCCTCTCACCCCCTATCCTTACTAGCCTCTACGCCCCACCTACCTTAACCCATACACCTGGTATTTGTAGTTGGTAGTACAGCCTACTTGTCTATACAGTGATCCTTGCATTATGTGGTCCATCCATTATACAACTACATTATCCAGTCATTTTACGGAGCACGGAACACAGTTACATGTTAAAGCCCCTTTATCTTCGACTAACACGATTTACGACTGACATTTCGACTCGTTTTCAAGACCAGCACTCAATTCAATCCCTTTGTTAAGATTTTAACTTTGGAGCAACATATGGATGCTATTCAACAACGCACAGTTGAAGAAACCATAATCAGCATATCAGCTTTCTTTAACTGAATGCTGATTCTATATTCTGTACTCCAGTGCCAGTTTGACTGCATCATGATATTTGAGCAAAAATTGCCGATCTCGGGACATCCCTTTGTTATACAACTCCCTCTATTATACAGTCTTTTTGGGTTGGCAGAACAGAAGTCGTATAAGGCAGGGACCTATGCCTATAGAACCTGGTCACAGGAGTATAAATTCATACCTTTATATCCCACCTCCCATTCCTAACTCACATTTGGCAAAGACATTTACACATCGCATCTCTGTGTCTGTCTTAAAAAATTTGATGTCCTAAAGTCTTTCCTGAAGGAAAGATTATAATTTTAATGCTTAACATTTTTGGCTCACTCAGAGTTGTAATTTTTTGGGGGGCTGAGTGAAAAGTAATTTCTTGATTTGTCATAGAATATTAGTACTACAGATGTTTTCTCATGATTAAGTTTCCTGCGTTCCCAGCGCTGTGCAATAAGGGGTTGAAATATTGACAATCGCGAGTATAACTGCATTATTCTTATTAAACTTGACTTTAACAGTGTATCTTTGTGTATTGGATCTTGACTTAAACAGTATATCTTTCCAAAGGAGCATGTCTTCTATAGTGTGTGTTTCTGATGGGTCTTGACGTTAGCAGTGTATCTTTCCAATGGATCTCGACTTTAACAGTATCTTTCCATCAGATCCGAACTTAACAGTGTATCTTTCCATCAGATCTGGACTTTAACAGTGCATCTATCCAAAAGATATCGACTTTAGCATTGTGTTGGGCAGACAGAGTTTTAACAGTACATCTTTGCATCGGATCTCGATTTTAACAGTGTATCTTTCTGACAGACGTTGACTTTAACAGTATCTTTGCAAGGGATATCTACTTTAACAGTGTATCTATCTGACGAATCTCAACTTTATAATTAACAGTGTATCTTTCCAACTGATCAGACCTCTGAACCAGCATTGTTAAGAAGGGGGGGGGGGGGGGGGGGTAGGCGGATTCGCGCGACCTCCCCTGGGACGCCCTTGATCATTATGATACAGCAATGTTTCCGCCTGAGAAACTCTTGAAGGATTTTATTTGTATTGATAGGTCCCTGATGTATGATAACAACTATATTGTATTTTACTAATGAAAGGATGGTGTAAAAGGCACTTGTTGGCCTGAATAGTGATTTTGTTGCGGGACATAAGAGTAAGGACATATATACCACTAGTATGTCATATAGTAGGACAGATAATGAGCCAGTTCTATTTGCAGTTATTCAAAATATATAACAGTAAGAGCTGAAGATTACAGAAGAGCAAGTTTGTACGTGACGTTGAAAATTATTCCTGGTGGCCTAGAAATAAAGAAACATTTCCTGCAGTATTTATAAGGACTAAAACAGATTATTGCTTTTATGAGCATTAAGACAATTAATCATTGATGACAGCTATTTTTGGTAACTTTTGGCAGGATGACGCCTACAAGCACACACAGACTTAGAACAAGACTGATGTGTTGTTATTGGGCGTTAGTAGCTGGTTGTAAGCGAACGAACTGTATTAGCGGCCCAGTCATTTTCCTAATGGTCATAACGGCCCCGTCGTCACTTTAATAGTCATAACGGCCCCGTCGTCACTCTAATGGTCATAACGGCCCCGTCGTCACTTTAATGGTCATAACGGCCCCGTCGTCACTTTGTGAATGGCCATAACGACCCCAACCTCACACACGAATGACCGCTTTGATTTTACTTGTGTGCGGGTTAACTTTCAGCCTGAATGGTTATATCGTGCCATATCAGTTGTGTTTCAGTCAAAAAAGATAAAGCCTAAGAGAAACATCCAGTAATAATAATATTACTAATAAAATGTTGAAAGTTGCAATCATGCAGGCAAATTGAGGCCGGTTTTTCAATTTGTACGTATTAACTAATAATATTTGTAACATTTGAGTGAACGCACCTTGCCTGATAGCTTGACTATAGCATCACTGCTGACCAACATGGACAAACACAGTTGTCCCCTGATTGGATGCTAATAAGATATTCTATAAAGCGGAGTACAAAACATCTGACATAAGTAGGAATACAGACATCTGGTACAAGTGGTAAGACACACGTCTATTATAAGTGAGAATGCAAACGGATACATGTCCTGTGCGACTGACTCCTAGGTGGTGCATGGCGCCGTGAATATGAAAATACCTCACCTTGATTCTATCCTATTCTATTCTGCCCTATTCTTGCAGTCCATGCCTGTCGACCGACGGGCAGCCGTCCAGTTTGGACTGCTGCTGTTAGCGCTGCCTGCTCAGTACTTTGTGTCTAAATACTTCACACTGAATGAAAGCCAAAGAGATTTCGCTTTAAAAAAGTAAGTACTTTGAATTAAACGTCAATATTATCTTCACTATTTATGAAATATTATATACAAGGCATACGTATAATATAAATTTAATACCGAATAATCTCCCACTGACATATTGTATATTTGCGACGACCCCACACTGATAATGCACTGCAGTTTTGGGTACTTCTGGATGGATATATGTTAATGGAATTCAATCACAGTTCGACTTGGGCTATATATGCCTGTATGGTATTCAAGACGGTTAAGTTTCCATCAGTGTGTAATCAAAAAAGGCTTATGTCATCCATGACAATCGACACTGGCTTTTCCTCTTTTGTTGCAGTATAATTTCGTCTGCAGTTGGTTTCAAGGATCAATATTTCTCATGGAACTCCTGGCAGAGATGGTGCATGGATTTAGTCGGCCATGTCAGTCTCGCCGCCTCGGAGCTGCACGAGCAGGGTGGCGAGCAGGAATCTCCAGCTATTGAAGTGCTCAATTACAGGGACCAGGAAGGACATTTTGCCAGTGAGATTTAACTTGATTTACGTAACTTGTTTTCATTTCGCCGGAAATTAAGTATAAGACAAAGGTGTATGGCGATAATTGGCTCGTGTATCAGTGATTAAATTCAATAATACTATTGTGTTGTAAGAAATCTAATATTTCGACAGATTATTGTGTAAATTAAGATATTTATAGTGCGTGCTCTCACATAGAATGCTAAGTAATAGTCACTACTTTACGATTTAAACTTCTTTAAAATTAAGGCAGTGATTGAATCATTAACACGTAATAGTGGGAATCCAGTAAAGTAAACCATCTTGAGCGCAGGGTGAATGGAGCGGCCACACTTAACACATCATATGCCATCTTAAGCGCAGGGTGAATGGAGCTACCATACTTAACACATGAGATGCCATCTTGAGCGAAAGGTAAATGGAGCGGCTACACTTAACACATAATATGCCAACTTGAGCGCAGGGTGAATGGAGCGGCCACACTTAACACATCATATGCCATCTTGAGCGAAAGGTAAATGGAGCGGCCACACTTAACACATCATATGCCATCTTGAGCGAAAGGTAAATGGAGCGGCCACACTTAACACATAATATGCCAACTTGAGCGCAGGGTGAATGGAGCGGCCACACTTAACACATAATATGCCATCTTGAGCGAAAGGTAAATGGAGCGGCCACACTTAACACATAATATGCCATCTTGAGCGCAGGGTGAATGGAGCGGCCACACTTAACACATCATATGCCATCTTGAGCGAAAGATAAATGGAGCGGCCACACTTAACACATAATATGCCATCTTGAGCGAAAGGTAAATGGAGCGGCCACACTTAACACATAATATGCCATTTTGAGCGCAGGGTGAATGGAGCTACCATACTTAACACATCATATGCCATCTTGAGCGAAAGGTAAATGGAGCGGCCACACTTAACACATAATATGCCATCTTGAGCGCAGGGTGAATGGAGCGGCCACACTTAACACATCATATGCCATCTTGAGCGAAAGGTAAATGGAGCGGCCACACTTAACACATAATATGCCATCTTGAGCGAAAGGTAAATGGAGCGGCCACACTTAACACATAATATGCCATCTTGAGCGCAGGGTGAATGGAGCTACCATACTTAACACATCATATGCCATCTTGAGCGAAAGGTAAATGGAGCGGCCACACTTAACACATAATATGCCAACTTGAGCGCAGGGTGAATGGAGCGGCCACACTTAACACATAATATGCCATCTTGAGCGAAAGGTAAATGGAGCGGCCACAATTAACACATAATATGCCATCTTGAGCGCAGGGTGAATGGAGCGGCCACACTTAACACATCATATGCCATCTTGAGCGAAAGGTAAATGGAGCGGCCACACTTAACACATAATATGCCATCTTGAGCGAAAGGTAAATGGAGCGGCCACACTTAACACATAATATGCCATCTTGAGCGCAGGGTGAATGGAGCTACCATACATAACACATCATATGCCATCTTGAGCGAAAGGTAAATGGAGCGGCCACACTTAACACATAATATGCCAACTTGAGCGCAGGGTGAATGGAGCGGCCACACTTAACACATAATATGCCATCTTGAGCGAAAGGTAAATGGAGCGGCCACACTTAACACATAATATGCCATCTTGAGCGCAGGGTGAATGAAGCGGCCACACTTAACACATCATATGCCATCTTGAGCGAAAGGTAAATGGAGCAGCCACACTTAACACATAATATGCCATCTTGAGCGATAATGAATTGAGCAGCCACACTTAACGCATAATATGCCATCTTGAGGGCAGGGTGAATGGAGCGGCCACACTTAACACATAATATGCCATCTTGAGGGCAGGGTGAATGGAGCGGCCACACTTAACACATATAATGCCACCTTGAGGGCATGGTGAATGGAGCCACACTTAACACAGATAATATCTTGAACGGAGTGATTGGGCTGGGCATGTTCTTGATTTGAAATATATCTATATATGGTATACCGCAAATATAAATTTAATTGAACGTGCCGCTTGTTTTTGTAGCATCATTAGAACCACGAAGTCCGAGACCGATCGAAGTCAAATTCAGGGTTGGACAGGTCGTGAAACACAAACTTTGGGGTTACCGTGGAGTCATCGTCGGCTGGGATCCAATAGCGAAGGTAACAACATTCCACTGCAATCGGGATTTGCGCTATTAATTTCTTTGTTTGAAATTTCCTTGCTCTCTAAAGACACGTGCGATACACAGCGTTTCAATTTAAAACAAAACAACTGGATGATATTGGTATCCACTTCCAGGCTCCGGCATCATGGCTGAATGAAATGCACCCGCCTGACAAGCCGGTAAGATTCTTATCAGATGCGGCGTATTGTTGTGCATGTATTACTATAGTTGTCTATGTAGGAAATTAAAAAAGACCTGTTTCGCATAGGACTTTTATGTGTGACAGTTTTGAAGGATTTTTATCGATTTCTGTCATGAAACTTCCATTTTGGGTCCATAAACCGTAACTCGGATCTCTTTCACACGATTCCCTTACATCTGACCCTGCACATGACCCCCCCTCTCCTTACGTCTGTCCCCTACACGTGACTCCCTTCTCCTAACATCTGTCCCCTACACATGTTCCTCGTCTCGTTACATCTGTCCCCTACACGTGATCCTCGTCTCGTTACATTTGTCTCTTACAAATGACTCCCCTCTCCTTACATCTGACCCTTTACGTGACGCTTTTCTCCTTACATCTGTCCCCTACACATGTTCCTCGTCTCGTTACATCTGTCCCCTACACGTGATCCTCGTCTCGTTACATCTGTCTCTTACAAATGACCCCCCTCTCCTTACATCTGTCCCCTTCACAGGACTCCCCTCTCCTTACATCTGTCCCCTACATCTGACTCCCCTCTCCTTACATCTGTCTCCTACACAGGACTCCCCTCTCCTTACATCTGTCCCCTGCACAGGACTCCCCTCTCCTTACATCTGTCCCCTACACAGGACTCCCCTCTCCTTACATCTGTCCCCTGCACAGGACTCCCCTCTCCTTACATCTGTCCCCTACACATGACCCCTCTCTCCTTACATCTGTTCCCTACACATGACTTCCCTCTCCTTACATCTGTCCCCTGCACAGGACTCCCCTCTCCTTACATCTGTCCCCTACACAGGACTCCCCTCTCCTTACATCTGTCCCCTGCACAGGACTCCCCTCTCCTTACATCTGTCCCCTACACAGGACTCCCCTCTCCTTACATCTGTCCCCTGCACAGGACTCCCCTCTCCTTACATCTGTCCCCTACACAGGACTCCCCTCTCCTTACATCTGTCCCCTGCACAGGACTCCCCTCTCCTTACATCTGTCCCCTACACATGACCCCTCTCTCCTTACTCCTGTTCCCTACACAGGACTCCCCTCTCCTTACATCTGTCCCCTACACATGACCCCCCTCTCCTTACATCTGTCCCCTACACATGACCCCCCTCTCCTTACATCTGTCCCCTACACATGACCCCTCTCTCCTTACATCTGACCCTTTGCGTGACTACCTTTTTCTTTCGTGTTGGCGTCACTTATGACAGGTTGCCATTCCCACACCTTGGGCCAGCAGACACATCGTAGTTGGCCCAAGGAACTGGCTTCTCGTGTGCGGCCAGGTGGCATTGTGCCTTCACCACTTCATCGACACGTGACATCGACGTCACGTCTACGTAACTGGGCCCCCTAATCGATTAAGTCACTGTTCGTTTCACTAAATATCTCATGAACAACCAAATCCGCGTTACTTGTGGACATATGTGTGCAGTTCGAAGGCCACCCCACTAGGAACGGCAGCCGTACGTATCTGCTCTCCAGGTTTGATGCAATGCCAGATCTGTCGCAGTTTTTATATTGATCACTTCATATTGCTTCCCTGCTATTCTCTACTAAGTTAACTCGCTTTAAGTGCCTTTTTATTTTATGACGAGCTGAGTGTGAAAAGGCCTCAGTCAGACGACGAGCTTGAAAAGTAGACTATTTGTTTCTTATGGAATTTGTTTCTTATGTAGTACGACACATCTGGCATTACCTCAAACCTGTAGTGCCCATACGTATCCCGCCCTGTGTACGTGGTAGGCGGCAACCTGTCAGCGGGTGGCTGGTTTTTGTTTTCACTTGCTCATTCCAACAAAACCGTACAGGTGAAAGGCCTTATGATTATGGTGATTATTTGTCTGTTCCACGCTATTCAATCGCCATTGTCATTGTAGTTGATAACGGATTTCAATAATCTTTTACGTATATTCAGTTGACATCCTATACCATTTCCTGACGCCTTTTTTCGGTTTTTGTTGTTATTAATTGCCATTTGCGCCTCGATGCCGTGCACAGCCTGGTGATTGTATCTGTGTGGCGTGGCTCCTTCCTCCTGTGTGGCTACCATTCAGTCATGACATGACATTCGGCACTTTAGCCTTCGTTAATAGATTAATATTATTCATTGGGCGTAGCACTGGAAGCTACAACCTAATTACTCAGTTCTCGTGGACACTCGATACCGTGCTGAGCCGCAGTCGACGTATGTACCCGAGGAGAACCTCCTTGTAGTAGAGGAGGAGAGCGTGAGTACACCGCGTGTAGCCGCTATGTGATGTGTGTACTTAAGTCAGTCTTTTTCAGCCCCCCCCCCTCACCCACACCCCCATCTGGACGACCCCAGCAGTCTCCAATCCCTGGGTTAAACAACTATATTACTCCTATATATATATACATGACGGAACTAAGATGGCATACGGTATTTGTTTTCTTATTTCTGATTTGTCATGATTTTTCAGCGATTTGCAAGAAAGTTCTAATTCTAATATTATGTTATATGGTCTTCCGTCTTGGTTTCGTTTGGAGTGTGATCGATAGTTAAAACTGAGGAATCGAGAATCGCTTTGGTCACAATGTTTGCTCTTATTGAGTATAAACTGACTTTTGATGTAACAATAACGCCGTGGAATACATACGTACGGCCCACCCAAAATGTCAATCGTTCTTTTCAGCAAGAACTCAGATATTACTTGTCAAATAATCAACTGACCAAATGCGCGTCTTGTTTCTGGCACTGGTGCTGGGTTTGACTTGTGAGTGAGCAGCACAATGACGTGGTGCGTGGTGCCTTTCTATTGCCCCGTCCCTCTTTCTCCGCACAGCACTGGAGACAAAAGCCCAATTATGCAGTTCTTGTAGACACGCGGGATAGACCGTCCCCGCAACAGACTTATGTGGCGGAGGAGAATGTAGAAATCAACGTTAGCGCCAAGGTTTGTCCGAGACGCGTGTGCTTGGAATGCATGATTTGCACATTCCTGAACTATCTGTCGCTTGGCTGGGTGCGCGTGTCACACCTCGGTTTGTGTTTCCTCCCTAGCGACTATCGAGTGCGGAGATTGTGGTCATAAAGCTAACATGGAAAAATGTGTTGATTTCAGTAAATAATGTTTTAAATGACAGCTTACGATTTTGTTATTTATATATTTTACCCCCAAGAGGTTCTGGCGGTCCAGTTAAAACATTACATCCCAAAGATGGCCGATTCGCGCGCTTCAGCTTGTCAGTTGCTTCAATGTGCCCATCCCGATGACCTAACAATTTTTCACTAAAAGTCGTATTCGGTATTGTGCTTATGCGGAAACAATTGGCCTATCTTGGTATTCCTGTGGCCTATTGTGGTATCCCTGTGGCCCTATAGTCTATCGTGGTATCCCTGTGGTCTATCGTGGTATCCCTGTGGTCTATCGTGGTATCCCTGTGGCCTATCATGGTATCCATGTGGCCCTGTGGTCTATCGTGGTATCCCTGTGGCCTATCGTGGTATCCCTGTGGTCTATCGTGGTATCCCTGTGGTCTATCGTGGTATCCCTGTGGTCTATCGTGGTATCCCTGTGGTCTATCATGGTATCCCTGTGGTCTATCGTGGTATCCCTGTGGTCTATCATGGTATCCCTGTGGTCTATCGTGGTATCCCTGTGGTCTATCATGGTACCCCTGTGGTCTATCGTCACGGTGGTATCCCTGTGGCCTATCGTGGTATCCATGTGGCCCTGTGGTTTATCGTGGTATCCCTGTGGTCTATCGTGGTATCCCTGTGGCCTATCATGGTATCCATGTGGCCCTGTGGTCTATCATGGTATCCCTGTGGTCTATCGGGGTATCCCTGTGGCCTATCATGGTATCCATGTGGCCCTGTGGTCTCTCGTGGTATCCCTGTGGTCTATCATGGTATCCCTGTGGTCTATCGTGGTATCCCTGTGGCCTATCGTGGTATCCCTGTGGCCTATCATGGTATCCATGTGGCCCTGTGGTCTATCGTGGTATCCCTGTGGTTTATCGTGGTATCCCTGTGGTCTATCGTGGTATCCCTGTGGTCTATCGTCACGGTGGTATCCCTGTGGCCTATCATGGTATCCATGTGGCCCTGTGGTCTATCGTGGTATCCCTGTGGTTTATCGTGGTATCCCTGTGGTTTATCGTGGTATCCCTGTGGTCTATCGTCACGGTGGTATCCCTGTGGCCTATCATGGTATCCATGTGGCCCTGTGGTCTATCGTGGTATCCCTGTGGCCCCGTGGTCTATCGTGGTATCCCTGTGGTCTATCGTGGTATCCCTGTGGCCTATCGTGGTATCCCTATGGTCTATCGTGGTATCCCTATGGTCTATCGTGGTATCCCTGTGGTCTATCGTGGTATCCCTGAGGCCTATCGTGGTATCCCTGAGGCCTATCATGGTATCCCTGTGGCCCCGTGGTCTATCGTGGTATCCCTGTGGTCTATCGTGGTATCCCTGTGGCCTATCGTGGTATCCCTGTGGTCTATCGTGGTATCCCTGTGGCCTATCGTGGTATCCCTGAGGCCTATCATGGTATCCATGTGGCCCTGTGGTCTATCGTGGTAACCCTGTGGTCTATCGTGGTATCCCTGTGGTCTATCGTGGTATCCCTGTGGTCTATCGTGGTATCCCTGTGGTCTATCGTGGTATCCCTGTGGTCTATCGTGGTATCCCTGTGGCCTATCGTGGTATCCCTGTGGCCTATCGTGGTATCCCTGTGGTCTATCGTGGTAACCCTGTGGTCTATCGTGGTATCCCTGTGGTCTATCGTGGTATCCCTGTGGTCTATCGTAGTATCCCTGTGGCCTATCGTGGTATCCCTGTGGTCTATCGTGGTATCCCTGTGGTCTATCGTGGTATCCCTGTGGTCTATCGTGGTATCCCTGTGGTCTATCGTGGTATCCCTGTGGCCTATCGTGGTATCCCTGTGGTCTATCGTGGTAACCCTGTGGTCTATCGTGGTATCCCTGTGGTCTATCGTGGTATCCCTGTGGTCTATCGTGGTATCCCTGTGGTCTATCGTGGTATCCCTGTGGCCTATCGTGGTTTCCCTGTGGTCTATCGTGGTATCCCCGTGGTCTATCGTGGTAACCCTGTGGTCTATCGTGGTATCCCTGTGGTCTATCATGGTATCCCTGTGGTCTATCGTGGTATCCCTGTGGTCTATCATGGTACCCCTGTGGTCTATCGTCACGGTGGTATCCCTGTGGCCTATCGTGGTATCCATGTGGCCCTGTGGTTTATCGTGGTATCCCTGTGGTCTATCGTGGTATCCCTGTGGCCTATCATGGTATCCATGTGGCCCTGTGGTCTATCATGGTATCCCTGTGGTCTATCGGGGTATCCCTGTGGCCTATCATGGTATCCATGTGGCCCTGTGGTCTCTCGTGGTATCCCTGTGGTCTATCATGGTATCCCTGTGGTCTATCGTGGTATCCCTGTGGCCTATCGTGGTATCCCTGTGGCCTATCATGGTATCCATGTGGCCCTGTGGTCTATCGTGGTATCCCTGTGGTTTATCGTGGTATCCCTGTGGTCTATCGTGGTATCCCTGTGGTCTATCGTCACGGTGGTATCCCTGTGGCCTATCATGGTATCCATGTGGCCCTGTGGTCTATCGTGGTATCCCTGTGGTTTATCGTGGTATCCCTGTGGTTTATCGTGGTATCCCTGTGGTCTATCGTCACGGTGGTATCCCTGTGGCCTATCATGGTATCCATGTGGCCCTGTGGTCTATCGTGGTATCCCTGTGGCCCCGTGGTCTATCGTGGTATCCCTGTGGTCTATCGTGGTATCCCTGTGGCCTATCGTGGTATCCCTATGGTCTATCGTGGTATCCCTATGGTCTATCGTGGTATCCCTGTGGTCTATCGTGGTATCCCTGAGGCCTATCGTGGTATCCCTGAGGCCTATCATGGTATCCCTGTGGCCCCGTGGTCTATCGTGGTATCCCTGTGGTCTATCGTGGTATCCCTGTGGCCTATCGTGGTATCCCTGTGGTCTATCGTGGTATCCCTGTGGCCTATCGTGGTATCCCTGAGGCCTATCATGGTATCCATGTGGCCCTGTGGTCTATCGTGGTAACCCTGTGGTCTATCGTGGTATCCCTGTGGTCTATCGTGGTATCCCTGTGGTCTATCGTGGTATCCGTGTGGTCTATCGTGGTATCCCTGTGGTCTATCGTGGTATCCCTGTGGCCTATCGTGGTATCCCTGTGGTCTATCGTGGTAACCCTGTGGTCTATCGTGGTATCCCTGTGGTCTATCGTGGTATCCCTGTGGTCTATCGTGGTATCCCTGTGGCCTATCGTGGTATCCCTGTGGTCTATCGTGGTATCCCTGTGGTCTATCGTGGTATCCCTGTGGTCTATCGTGGTATCCCTGTGGCCTATCGTGGTATCCCTGTGGTCTATCGTGGTAACCCTGTGGTCTATCGTGGTATCCCTGTGGTCTATCGTGGTATCCCTGTGGTCTATCGTGGTATCCCTGTGGTCTATCGTGGTATCCCTGTGGTCTATCGTGGTATCCCTGTGGCCTATCGTGGTTTCCCTGTGGTCTATCGTGGTATCCCCGTGGTCTATCGTGGTAACCCTGTGGTCTATCGTGGTATCCCTGTGGTCTATCGTGGTATCCCTGTGGTCTATCGTGGTATCCCTGTGGCCTATCGTGGTATCCCTGTGGTCTATCGTGGTATCCCTGTGGTCTATCGTGGTATCCCTGTGGTCTATCGTGGTATCCCTGTGGCCTATCGTGGTATCCCTGTGGTCTATCGTGGTATCCCTGTGGTCTATCGTGGTATCCCTGTGGTCTATCGTGGTATCCCTGTGGCCTATCGTGGTATCCCTGTGGTCTATCGTGGTATCCCTGTGGTCTATCGTGGTATCCCTGTGGTCTATCGTGGTATCCCTGTGGTCTATCGTGGTATCCCTGTGGCCTATCGTGGTATCCCTATGGCCTATCGTGGTATCCCTGTGGCCTATCGTGGTATCCCTGTGGTCTATCGTGGTATCCCTGTGGTCTATCGTGGTATCCCTGTGGTCTATCGTGGTATCCCTGTGGCCTATCGTGGTATCTAGGTGGCCTATCGTGGTATCCCTATGGCCTATCGTGGTATCCCTGTGGTCTATCGTGGTATCCCTGTGGCCTATCGTGGTATCCCTGTGGCCTATCGTGGTATCCCTGTGGTCTATCGTGGTATCCCTGTGGTCTATCGTGGTATCCCTGTGGTCTATCGTGGTATCCCTGTGGCCTATCGTGGTATCCCTGTGGCCTATCGTGGTATCCCTGTGGTCTATCGTGGTATCCCTGTGGTCTATCGTGGTATCCCTGTGGTCTATCGTGGTATCCCTGTGGTCTATCGTGGTATCCCTGTGGCCTATCGTGGTATCCAGGTGGCCTATCATGGTATCCATGTGGCCCTGTAGTCTATCGTGGTATCCCCGTGGTCTATCGTGGTATCCAGGTGGCCTATCATGGTATCCATGTGGCCCTGTAGTCTATCGTGGTATCCCTGTGGTCTATCGTGGTATCCCTGTGGTCTATCGTGGTATCCCTGTGGTCTATCGTGGTATCCCTGTGGCCTATCGTGGTATCCCTGTGGCCTATCGTGGTATCCAGGTGGCCTATCATGGTATCCATGTGGCCCTGTAGTCTATCGTGGTATCCCCGTGGTCTATCGTGGTATCCCTGTGGCCTATCATGGTATCCATGTGGCCCTGTAGTCTATCGTGGTATCCCTGTGGTCTATCGTGGTATCCCTGTGGTCTATCGTGGTATCCCTGTGGTCTATTGTGGTATCCCTGTGGCCTATCGTGGTATCCCTGTGGTCTATCGTGGTAACCCTGTGGTCTATCGTGGTATCCCTGTGGCCTATCGTGGTATCCAGGTGGCCTATCGTGGTATCCCTGTGGCCCTGTGGTCTATCGTGGTATCCCTGTGGTCTATCGTGGTATCCCTGTGGTCTATCGTGGTATCCCTGTGGTCTATCGTGGTATCCCTGTGGTCTATCGTGGTATCCCTGTGGTCTATCGTGGTATCCCTGTGGTCTATCGTGGTATCCCTGTGGTCTATCGTGGTAACCCTGTGGTCTATCGTGGTATCCCTGTGGCCTATCGTGGTATCCCTGTGGTCTATCGTGGTATCCCTGTGGTCTATCGTGGTATCCCTATGGCCTATCGTGGTATCCCTATGGCCTATCGTGGTATCCCTGTGGTCTATCGTGGTATCCCTATGGCCTATCGTGGTATCCCTGTGGTCTATCGTGGTATCCCTGTGGTCTATCGTGGTATCCCTGTGGTCTATCGTGGTATCCCTATGGCCTATCGTGGTATCCCTATGGCCTATCGTGGTAACCCTGTGGTCTATCGTGGTACCCCTGTGGCCTATCGTGGTATCCCTGTGGTCTATCGTGGTATCCCTGTGGTCTATCGTGGTATCCCTATGGCCTATCGTGGTATCCTTATGGCCTATCGTGGTATCCCTATGGCCTATCGTGGTATCCCTGTGGTCTATCGTGGTATCCCTATGGTCTATCGTGGTATCCCTGTGGTCTATCGTGGTATCCCTGTGGCTTATCGTGGTATCCCTGTGGTCTATCGTGGTATCCCTGTGGTCTATCGTGGTATCCCTATGGCCTATCGTGGTATCCCTATGGCCTATCGTGGTAACCCTGTGGCCTATCGTGGTATCCCTGTGGCCTATCGTGGTATCCCTGTGGTCTATCGTGGTATCCCTGTGGTCTATCGTGGTATCCCTATGGCCTATCGTGGTATCCCTATGGCCTATCGTGGTATCCCTATGGCCTATCGTGGTATCCCTGTGGTCTATCGTGGTATCCCTATGGTCTATCGTGGTATCCCTATGGCCTATCGTGGTATCCCTATGGCCTATCGTGGTATCCCTATGGCCTATCGTGGTATCCCTATGGCCTATCGTGGTATCCCTATGGCCTATCGTGGTATCCCTATGGCCTATCGTGGTATCCCTGTGGTCTATCGTGGTATCCCTATGGCCTATCGTGGTATCCCTGTGGCCTACCGTGGTATTCCTATGGCCTATCGTGGTATTTGAATCAATGTGCAGTATATATACTGACAATTTCTTATTTAACAAAAAGTTATTCCTTTTTTTATAGAATTTGGAGGCCATTTTTAACATGGCGACCAAAGAAGTATTTAGCTATATATTAGCTCAACTTTCGACACGTCAAGCAATCTAAAAAAAAACAGTAGCGTCTTGTCCCTCGATTTGGTAGTCAATCTCAAATTCTCGGTGTCTGCCTCGTGGACTACTATATATTCTGAATTATACCGTTCGGTCAACATGGGGTGAGTTACTTGCTATTTTTGGAAACTTCCTTAGCTTGGTACCGAGTAGATTCGGATTCAGGAAAATTTCATATTTAACAAAGGCACATTTTTCGGACGGGGAAGATGGGGGGGGGGGGGGGGTTCTGCCAACTCAACATTAAGCCTCCTTTTGCGACTTAGCCGGTAGACTAGTATCACTGCTAATAAATTTCCAAAAGGACATCAAGAAATCTTTAACAACTGTTCCGGCTCACCAGACAATGCGCTTCCTTCGATTAGTGCACCAGTGTGTTTACTTGTGACTATTGGAATGCCTCATTATAATAGATAATTTCCTCTGGACTGTGCGATCAACCTATGCGCCATGGACGTATTCGTGGCTTTTAGAAAAACACCTCTTCAACATATTGTAGATTTATGTCTAGTAATGTACACTGAGACGAGGAATCGAATAGCAGTGTATATTCAGTCCTGTGTCAGTTACTGCTGTACCGGGTTGGTATTTATACTTCAGGATGTCGTATTCTTATGTTTCCAGCCGCTCCTCTAGTCGGTGTCGCTTGTATAGAACGCTTTGCAATAGGGAGCTTCCTATTCACTCGATCCATTATTCTTGACCTTGTGCGGCGTTCCTTTTGTCATCTGTCTGCCGGCGACCGGTTCCTTCCGAAGTTTTTGTTATTCTTATCCGGGGTAAACGAGGGCCGCTCCGATAGCTCAGTGGGTTAGAGCGCTGTGGCCATGTCTGTGTGGTCGCAGAATAAAGTCCTCCCATGACCTTCGCAAAGAGTAGGGGTTACCCCGGAGACAAGGCTCCATTTTTTTTGTTCCTTCTCCCATTCAAGCGATTTGAGCAGAATGGGTTAAAGCGTCATGAATATAGCCTACAACCAACCGTGGTAAATGACTTTATTCAAGTGTTATTTTAAAGGTGGCTGCTTGACTTATTGGTAATATGCTGTATTAAAGGACATAGTTATCGCGGCATCAATGTTTGAATTAAGGCTCGATCTGTGGCCCATACTGTGTGATATATATGTGGCCCATACTGTTATATCAGGTTACTGATAAATATGTAAACTAAGACTGTCAACATATTGTCTTACCGCCTGCCTAGCTCAATTGGTGAGTATGCTGAGCTGCAGATCAACAGCTCATGGGTTCGCGCCCTGTCACCTGCCCCTGAGGCATGTTTTAATTCTGTCATTGATGTTGCAGGTCATGCATCCCGACATGGAGGAGTACTTTGAGGAATATGACGGTGCGCAGTACCTGCCCCGACCCTGGCTCCGGGCGCGGTACCCCCACGACTGAGGGACACCCCGCCCCCACCCCCCTAGCCGCACTCACCATCCCCTTCTTCATCGCTAGATAACCTTCCAGGCCGTTGATGCTGAGTGCGTGTAGCACCCATGCGTAGAGGGAAGACGTTCTGTCTGTGTTGCTCTATTGCTCCGTGTGGCTTCTACATCCTTTACACGATAGCATGCTCTATTGCTCCGTGTGGCTTCTACATCCTTTACACGATAGCATGCTCTATTGCTCCGTGTGGCTTCTACATCCTCCACACGATAGCATGCTCTATTGCTCCGTGTGGCTTCTACATCCTCCACACGATAGCATGCTCTATTGCTCCGTGTGGCTTCTACATCGTCCACACGATAGCATGCTCTATTGCTCCGTGTGGCTTCTACATCGTCCACACGATAGCATGCTCTATTGCTCCGTGTGGCTTCTACATGCTCCACACGATAGCATGCTCTATTGCTCCGTGTGGCTTCTACATCCTTTACACGATAGCATGCTCTATTGCTCCGTGTGGCTTCTACATCGTCCACACGATAGGATGTTCTATTGCTCCGTGTGGCTTCTACATCCTCCACACGATAGCATGCTCTATTGCTCCGTGTGGCTTCTACATCCTCCACACGATAGCATGCTCTATTGCTCCGTGTGGCTTCTACATCGTCCACACGATAGCATGCTCTATTGCTCCGTGTGGCTTCTACATGCTCCACACGATAGCATGCTCTATTGCTCCGTGTGGCTTCTACATGCTCCACACGATAGCATGCTCTATTGCTCCGTGTGGCTTCTACATCGTCCACACGATAGCATGCTCTATTGCTCCGTGTGGCTTCTACATGCTCTCATATTGTTGTAAAATCCGCTGTGGGAATTCATCACTGTAGACAATCCACTTTGGACAATGAGGTCGGGGCTTGGAAGGGGTGGGGGGGGTCCAGTGTCCAGTTTCCATTTTTCGAAATTCTCATTGCCGAATGTCGATTTTCACGATGTTCCGTGTCGCTTTTTGGCTCAATTCAGCGTAGTTTTTCTAAATCTGTGTCGATGTCGCTTTTTCAGATCCTTAGTGTCGTAATTTGGGTGTCAATGTCGAATTTTCAAATATACCTGTTTCGCGTGTCTTTACTTACCCCTTCAGATCCACGCTCAAATGTCAACATCATACGTTGTATAAAGCACTCGTCGCCTTCCTACGCGAGGCACTTTACAAAGTAACACGTGAGTGACGATTGTCACGCGTTAAGGCGCGTCCATTACTACTATTTCACGAAGCGGCATCTCTTACTTCACACTGTGATAGGGTGCATGTTACTCGATTTGGTCGTATTCCACGGGTGTTTGACCCATTGGCCGACATGCTGTGGCATTGTTGATATCGACCGGCGTTCGAGTAAGTCGTGCAGTTTCTAACAGTAATTCACTGCACTTATTCTGTGCCGTACGTAATACGTGTACCGCCGTCATTGTGTGCTGTTGGGTACAAGCGAGGAAATCCCTTTTAAATAATAGCTTTGTTTCACGAGCTGTTGCATCTATATAAAATTTATCCATGATGTGTGACTGATGTATGATTAATAGAGGCAATGGAACTGCAGAACACTCGAATACTAACGTGGTGTGCTGCATGACGTTATGCCATGTGGCTTGGAATAGTGTACGATTATTCGTTCATCTTAGACGCATTATAAGGAACCGTTTAAATATTAAATCGACTTTTATCCGGAAAGTTTCTAATTGGAAATGTTATTGTTCTTGTTTGAAGTTGGTGGACTTTTTAGAACTGATAACTAAGAGGCCTCTTGTATTGAATTTTCTGTTATCTCTAACCTCATCGCCAGATTTGAATTTGCTAATTCACGTATTTATTTGTGCAATTTATATTTGGTATATGTGAATAATACATAAGACATGTACTTTGTATATAAATCGCAATAAAATATTTCTATTCAAACGGAATGGATTTGTTGTCTCTGACTTGCAGGTAGAGGAGGATGTTTCCGCTTCCTGATGGTACGGCCACCCGTCTCTAACGTCTTGTCACGCCATGTTCCCAGTGGCATCCAGTATAGTGGTCAAAGCGCTGCCATTCCCCCAAAAGGACTGGCGGATAACATTATATCAGTAGAAACGTGCCATTAAACCGCTATGTCAAGTACGAATGGTCAATCACGCCATTATCTGTAGGAATGGTCAATCACACCATTATCTGTAGCAATGGTCAATCACGTCGTTATCTGCAGGAATGGTCAATCGCACCATTACCTGTAGGAATTGTCAATCCCGCCATTATCTGTAGGAATGGTCAATCCCGCCATTATCTGTAGGAATGGTCAATCCCGCCATTATCTGTAGGAATGGTCAATCCCGCCATTATATGTGGAAATGGTCAATCCCGACATTATCTGTAGGAATGGTCAATCCCGACATTATCTGTAGGAATGGTCAATCCCGCCATTATCTTTAGGAATGGTCAATCCCGCCATTATATATGGGAATGGTCAATCCCGCCATTATCTGTAGGCATGGTCAATCCCGCCATTATCTGTAGGAATGGTCAATCACACCATTATCTGTAGCAATGGTCAATCACGCCATTATCTTTAGAAATGGTCAATCCCGCCATTACCTGTAGGAATTGTCCATCCCGCCATTATCTGTAGGAATTGTCCCTCCCGCCATTATCTGTCGGAATGGTCAATCCCGCCATTATCTGTAAGAATGGTCAATCCCGCCATTATATGTAGGAATGGTCAATCCCGACCTTATCTGTAGGAATGGTCAATCCCGACCTTATCTGTAGGAATGGTCAATCCAGCCATTGTCTGGAAGGAATGGTCAATCCCGACATTATCTGTAGGAATGGTCAATCCCGCCATTCTCTCTAGGAATGGTCAATCCCGCCATTATATGTAGGAATGGTCAATCCCGCCATTATCTGTAGGAATGGTCAATTACATAATTTTCTGGAGGAATGGTCAATCACACCATTGTCTGTAGGCATGGTCAATCCCGCCATTATCTGTAGGAATGGTCAATCACACCATTATCTGTAGGCATGATCAATCCCGCCATTATCTGTAGGAATGGTCAATCTCTCCATTATCTGTAGGAATGGTCAATCACACCATTATCTGTTGGAATGGTCAATCACGCCATAATCTGTAGGAATGGTCAATCCCGCCAATATATGTAAGAATGGTCAATCACACCATTATCTGTAGATTGGTCAATCCCGCCATTATCTGTAGGAATGGTCAATCACACCCTTATCTGTAGGATTGGTCAATCACGCCATTATTTGTAGGAATGGACAATCGCACTTTCTCTGTAGGAATATTCACGTGAGAGAATGTGTTTCAGTTAACCCATTAATCCGTAGCATATGGCTGGTGCCCCGTTAGGTTAATAACTCTCCACTACTGTGTCGCAAACAACTGTGTCAGGCATTTGGATTTGGTCCGAGAATTAGGTCACGGTCTCTACCACAGTCACGTGCTGGTAACCTGCAATGCCTGAACCCCAGGGTGGGGTATTGGAGGGAGGCACACGACTGGCTGAAAACTGATTCCAATTTCACCCACGCGGTGCTTACCTTCGACATGTCGTTCATATAATGACGCTGATAATGCGATTTACATCGCAGCAGGAACTTGTTAAATAATGCACGAGAAATCATCGTTACGTTATGCTGAGGTCTAGCAAATGAGGCCATTTAGGGGCGCATATTGCATTATATACAGGACCTATAAAGACAGCTGGTATATGTAGGCCTAAACAGGTCGCATGCGGACACCCTAAATGTCAACGGGCATGCAAGGACACTCAGCGAGGAAAAGGCTAACCTAAGCTAAACGCTGGCCGCACGCTACATGATCTTAATCGCACTGTTAAATGTGACGTTTTCTCACTTTGTGTAGATCGCCGTGTGGGATACAGTTTGCTAATGCATGCACCGGGATGTGAAGGGATTACCTAATGTATTGCCACCCATTCCCGACACTTGCTCCCCCCCTTCCGCTACCCCCACCCCGACCCTTGCCCCTCCCCTTTCCTCTACCCGCATTCTCTACCATTGCCCCCCCCCTTTCCCTCTCTACCCACTCCCGACCCTTGCTCCTACCCTTTCCCTCTCCACCCACTCCCGACCCTTACCCCTCCCCTTTCCCTCTCCACCCACTCTCGACCCTTGCTCCTACCCTTTCCCTCTCCACCCACTCCCGACCCTTACCCCTCCCCTTTCCCTCTCCACCCACTCGCGACCCTTGCTCCTTCCCTTCCCTCTACCCGCATTCTCTACCATTGCCCCCCCCCCCTTTCCCTCTCCACCCACTACCAACCCTTGCCTCTCCCCTTCCCTCTACACCCACTCCCGACCCTTGCCCCTCCCTTTTCCCTCTCCACCCACTCGCGACCCTTGCTCCTTCCCTTCCCTCTACCCGCATTATCTACCATTGCCCCCCCCCCTTTCCCTCTCCACCCACTACCAACCCTTGCCTCTCCCCTTCCCTCTACACCCACTCCCGACCCTTGCCCCTCCCCTTCCCGCTCCACCCACTCCCGACCCTTGCCCCTCCCCTTTCCGCTCCACCCACTCCCGACCCTTGCCCCTCCCCTTCCCGCTCCACCCACTCCCGACCCTTGCCCCTCCCCTCCCCTCTCCACCCACTCCCGACCCTTGCTCCTCCCTTCCCTCTACCCGCATTTTCTACCATTGCCCCTCCCCTTCCCGCTCCACCCACTCCCGACCTTTGCCCCTCCCCTTCCCGCTCCACCCACTCCCGACCCTTGCTCCTCCCCTTCCCTCTACCCGCATTTTCTACCATTGCCCCTCCCCTTTCCGCTCCACCCACTCCCGACCCTTGCCCCTCCCCTTCCCGCTCCACCCACTCCCGACCCTTGCCCCTCCCCTTCCCGCTCCACCCACTCCCGACCCTTGCCCCTCCCCTTCCCGCTTCACCCACTCCCGACCCTTGCCCCTCCCCTCCCCTCTCCACCCACTCCCGACCCTTGCTCCTCCCTTCCCTCTACCCGCATTTTCTACCATTGCCCCTCCCCTTCCCGCTCCACCCACTCCCGACCCTTGCCCCTCCCCTTCCCGCTGCACCCACTCCCGACCCTTGCTCCTCCCCTTCCCTCTACCCGCATTTTCTACCATTGCCCCTCCCCTTTCCGCTCCACCCACTCCCGACCCTTGCCCCTCTCCTTCCCGCTCCACCCACTCCCGATCCTTGCCCCTCCGCTTTCCTGCTCCACCCACTCCCGACCCTTGCCCCTCCGTTTTGCTGCTTCACCACCTCTCTATCATTGCCCCCTCCCCTTCCCTCTCCACCCACTCCGGACCCTTGCCCCCCACCCTTCCCGCTCCACCCATTCCCGACCCTTGCCCCTCCGTTTTGCTGCTCCACCACCTCTCTATCATTGCCCCCTCGCCCTCCCTCTCCACCCACTCCGGACCCTTGCCCCTCCCCTTTTCGCTCCACCCACTCCCGATCCTTGCCCCTCCCCTTTCCTGCTCCACCCACTCCCGACCCTTGCACCTCCGTTTTGCTGCTCCACCACCTCTCTATCATTGCCCCCTCGCCTTCCCGCTCCACCCACTCCCGACCCTTGCTACTCCCCTTCCCTCTACCCGCATTTTCTACCATTGCCCCTCCCCTTCCCGCTCCACCCACTCCCGATCCTTGCCCCTCCCCTTTCCTGCTCCACCCACTCCCGACCCTTGCACCTCCGTTTTGCTGCTCCACCACCTCTCTTTCATTGCCCCCTCGCCTTCCCGCTCCACCCACTCCGGACCCTTGCCCCTCCCCTTTTCGCTCCACCCACTCCCGATCCTTGCCCCTCCCCTTTCCTGCTCCACCCACTCCCGACCCTTGCACCTCCGTTTTGCTGCTCCACCACCTCTCTTTCATTGCCCCCTCGCCTTCCCGCTCCACCCACTCCCGACCCTTGCTTCTCCCCTTCCCTCTACCCGCATTTTTTACCATTGCCCCTCCCCTTTCCTGCTCCACCACCTCTCTATCATTGCCCGACCCTTGCCCCTCCTCTTTCCGCTCCACCCACTCCCGACCCTTGCCCCTCCCCTTCCCTCTCAACCGACTTCCGACCCTTGCCCCTCCCCTTCCCTCTCCACCCACTCCCGACCCTTGCCCCTCCCCTTTCCGCTCCACCCACTCCCGACCCTTGACCCTCCCCTTCCTGCTCCACCCACTCCCGACCCTTGCCCCTCCCCTTTCCGCTCCACCCACTCCCGACCCTTACCCCTCCCCTTCCCGCTCCACCCACTCCCGACCCTTACCCCTCCCCTTTCCTGCTCCACCCACTCCTGACCCTTGCCCCCCCCCCTTTCGTGCTCCACCACCTCTCTATCATTGCCCCCCACCCTTCCCGCTCCACCCATTCCCGACCCTTGCCCCTCCGTTTTGCTGCTCCACCACCTCTCTATCATTGCCCCCTCGCCTTCCCTCTCCACCCACTCCGGACCCTTGCCCCTCCCCTTTTCGCTCCACCCACTCCCGATCCTTGCCCCTCCCCTTTCCTGCTCCACCCACTCCCGACCCTTGCACCTCCGTTTTGCTGCTCCACCACCTCTCTATCATTGCCCCCTCGCCTTCCCGCTCCACCCACTCCCGACCCTTGCTACTCCCCTTCCCTCTACCCGCATTTTCTACCATTGCCCCTCCCCTTCCCGCTCCACCCACTCCCGATCCTTGCCCCTCCCCTTTCCTGCTCCACCCACTCCCGACCCTTGCACCTCCGTTTTGCTGCTCCACCACCTCTCTTTCATTGCCCCCTCGCCCTCCCTCTCCACCCACTCCGGACCCTTGCTTCTCCCCTTCCCTCTACCCGCATTTTTTACCATTGCCCCTCCCCTTTCCTGCTCCACCACCTCTCTATCATTGCCCGACCCTTGCCCCTCCTCTTTCCGCTCCACCCACTCCCGACCCTTGCCCCTCCCCTTCCCTCTCAACCGACTTCCGACCCTTGCCCCTCCCCTTCCCTCTCCACCCACTCCCGACCCTTGCCCCTCCCCTTTCCGCTCCACCCACTCCCGACCCTTGACCCTCCCCTTCCTGCTCCACCCACTCCCGACCCTTGCCCCTCCCCTTTCCGCTCCACCCACTCCCGACCCTTACCCCTCCCCTTCCCGCTCCACCCACTCCCGACCCTTACCCCTCCCCTTTCCTGCTCCACCCACTCCTGACCCTTGCCCCCCCCCTTTCGTGCTCCACCACCTCTCTATCATTGCCCCCTCCCCTTTCCGCTCCACCCACTCCCGACCCTTGACCCTCCCCTTCCTGCTCCACCCACTCCCGACCCTTGCCCCTTCCCTTTCCGCTCCACCCACTCCCGACCCTTACCCCTCCCCTTCCCGCTCCACCCACTCCCGACCCTTGCCCCTCCCCTTTCCTGCTCCACCCACTCCTGACCCTTGCCCCCCCCCTTTCGTGCTCCACCACCTCTCTACCATTGCCCCTCCCCTTCCCGCTCCACCCACTCCCGACCCTTTTTTGCCCCTCCCCTTTCCTGCTCCACCACCTTTCATTCATTGTCCCTCCCCTTCCCGCCCCACCCACTCCAGACCCTTGTCCCTCCCCTTCCCGCTCCACCCACTCCCGTCCCTTGCCCCTCCCCTTCCCTCTCCACCCGTTCCCGGCCCTTGCCCCTCCACTTCCCTCTCCACCCACTCCCGACCCTTGTCCCTCCCCTTCCCGCCCCACCCACTCCAGACCCTTGCCCCTCCCCTTTCCTGCTCCACCCACTCCCAACCCTTGTCCCTCCCCTTCCCGCTCCACCCACTCCCGTCCCTTGCCCCTCCCCTTCCCTCTCCACCCGTTCCCGGCCCTTGCCCCTCCACTTCCCTCTCCACCCACTCCCGACCCTTGCCCCTCCCCTTCCTGCTCCACCACCTTTCATTCATTGCCCCTCCACTTCCCTCTCCACCCACTCTCGACCCTTTTTTGCCCCTCCCCTTTCCTGCTCCACCACCTTTCATTCATTGTCCCTCCCCTTCCCGCCCCACCCACTCCAGACCCTTGCCCCTCCCCTTCCCGCTCCACCCACTCCCGACCCTTGCCCCTCCCCTTCCCGCCCCACCCACTCCAGACCCTTGCCCCTCCCCTTCCCGCTCCACCCACTCCCGACCCTTGCCCCTCCCCTTCCCGCTCCACCCACTCCCGACCCTTGCCCCTCCCCTTCCCCCTCCACCCACTCCCGACCCTTGCCCCTCCCCTTCCCCCTCCACCTACTCCCTCCCCTTGCCCCTCTCCTTTCCGCTCCACCCATTCCCTCCCCTTCCCCCTCCCTTTCCGCTAGCCACTCCCGACCCTTGCCCCTCCCCTTTCCGCTCCACCCACTCCCTTCCCTTCCCCCTCGCCTTCCCGCTGTACCCACTCCCAACCATCTTTCCACGCCTTTTTTTTCGTTATAATTCAGGACACAAAATGTCGGGTAGAATTTCAGCGCCCTCACATCCGTCTGAAATCAGCTTTCCCAAGTTACGGTCCTCGTCACAATGACACAGATGTATATTAACTCATATGGCCCAAAGGGTCGTCACCGCCGTGATCCGGGATGAAAGTGTCCTCCTATTTCGTCTCGCGCCGACTCGGGGGGTCAAAAATGTCAAAAAGAAAACACTGCACGTCACAGGATAAGGCGAGGCGAGGTCCCCCCGGCGGCTTTGGAAGACACCCCGCGCGCATGCGCCGTACTACCAGAGCATAGTCGACTACCATTGGTTAAATGTTCTGCAGCGAATGAGCAACTAATGACGTCAGCCTTAACTGGAAGGGTCGGCCGCGAACTTAGCTTGGAAACAACTTCTATTATATCCATGCCGGTGGTTTCCCCCTGATTTTTGTAATGATATGAAATTGTCTCCGCTGTAAATCTCTACAAGTCTTTGCCAATTCCGCTCGGACTTCCGATGGAGGCATTAATTGTGAAAAGTGATACGACCCGCCAACTGTCAGCATCAACCAAGCAGCCTCAATTTATACATGGCGGCCACTTTTTGCCGTGCCTGCACTGTGTCTACGTCAGTCATGAGAGGGAATTAATCCACTTACGGCGTCCCCGTCAGATGTGCCGGTGTGTCACAAGTGGCCAAGGAGGGAGATTACTTGCTACCGCCACCCAGTCTCGGGTGACCCGCACGGCGCCGACCACGGTCGCGGCATAGGAATCACATTGGCCAGTCCGCCCCTCGGGCGCACCCACCCACTACTTCCTGACCTGCTGAAAGCCGAACGGGCCGAGAGCTGTCATACGACACCGAACAGAGGTTTGGCATGCAAACCTGATTTCATCATGGCCTCCTCACTGCCCACTCTGTCTTTTGACTCACACTGTCCTTGGATCACTTCTAATGCTATAGGTCCCTCGCGCTGAAGCATTTTCTCATAACGTTTTATAACTCCAAACATGGATTGTTCCACTAAAACAAAATAGTTTAGTATTAGAATGGTACTGTAGGCCTATGAAATATTACCTAGTTAAACCACGCCCGGCGCCAAATAAGCACATTTGTGGACGTCACTCTGTCCCCCTGACCCAGGGGGCGGGGGGAGCAAGATGTATTTCTGTTCCTCGGGAATGGGGTTTTCATTTCACCGTGAACTGCGAATGAGGCAAATAATTCTTCGTGAACTCGCAATGGGGTATTAGCCGACCGTCGTGATCAAGGATTTTTATTAATCGTGAACTGGGAATTCTAATATTATATTACCGTGAATCGGGAAATCGCTAATTTATATCATGTGTCCGCCCGTTCTATGTATACTGGGAGTTATCCTTCCCGACATTTATTCTTCGTTACCCCCCCCCCCTTACGACCCCCCCCCCACCCCCCCGAAAGAAAAGGGAGGCGTGTTGGCCACTCGCCTAGCTCCTCGCTGTTTTAACTCCACCCTTTGCCTCTTCCACACAACACACTCTCGCCTCTGTCGCGTCTGGTACACAGCCTCAGCCACATCCTGCCGCTCTTCAGGTGCGGCTGCATGTTTTTGACATCGATAGATCCGCCACGACTCAAAGAAACTGCCATTAAAATAGCGGAAATAAAGGCGAGCGTCTGTCATTTTCGGCACAAAAATAGCTCCGGGGTGATTTTCGCTGGTGTGTCTTCATCCGCTGCCTGGCGTCTACATTATTTGTGACATTAGAACATGAAGCGAGATGAAGAGGTTTCCGGACGCAATTTATTCTCCTCCGAGTTGTCAGCTAGGAGGTAACCCGCGCTTCCGTTTCCTTCCAAGTTTTTAGATGCTGAAACAATGCAACGATGAGGTTAAGCCACCATAGAGAATGTTGTAGAGGGAGCGCAGCTAGCGTCGGGTACAGGAGGCACACTATAATGCGGTCAACAAAAGACCGGGAGGGGGGGCGTGGGACAGGGGGGTGGCGGCGGGAAACGAGCGCGCAATGCACCGGTCAATATCCCACACCCCCCGCCTTACCCTGTGGCACACCCCCCGCCTTACCCTCTGGCACATCCCCCGCCTTACCATGTGGCACATCCCCCGCCTTAGACTGTGGCACATCCCCCGCCTTACACTGTGGCACATCCCCCGCCTTACCATGTGGCACATCCCACGCCTTACCCTGTGGCACATCCCCCGCCTCACCCTGTGGCACATCCCCCGCCTTACCCTGTGGCACATCCCCCGCCTTACCATGTGGCACATCCCCCGCCTTACCCTGTGGCACATTCCCCGCCTTACCCTGTGGCACATCCCCCGCCTTACCCTGTGGCACATCCCCCGCCTTACCTTGTGGCACATCCCCCGCCTCACCATGTGGCACATCCCCCGCCTTACCTTGTGGCACATCCCTCACCTCACCATGTGGCACACCCCCCGCCTTACCTTGTGGCACATCCCCCGCCTTACCTTGTGGCACATCCCCCGCCTTACCATGTGGCACATCCTCCGCCTTACCATGTGGCACATCTCCCGCCTTACCTTGTGGTACATCCCCCGCCTTACCTTGTGGCACATCTCCCGCCTTACCATGTGGCACATCCCCCGCCTTACCTTGTGGCACATCTCCCGCCTTACCTTGTGGCACACCCCCCGCCTTACCCTGTGGCACATCCCCCGCCTTACCTTGTGGCACATCCCCCGCCTTACCCTGTGGCACATCCCCCGCCTTACCCTGTGGCACATCCCCCGCCTTACCCTGTGGCACATCCCCCGCCTTACCCTGTGGCACATCCCCCGCCTTACCCTGTGGCACATCCCCCGCCTTACCCTGTGGCACATCCCCCGCCTTACCCTGTGGCACATCCCCCGCCTCACCCTGTGGCACATCCCCCGCCTTACCCTGTGGCACATCCCCCGCCTTACCATGTGGCACATCCCCCGCCTTACCCTGTGGCACATCCCCCGCCTTACCCTGTGGCACATCCCCCGCCTTACCCTGTGGCACATCCCCCGCCTTACCTTGTGGCACATCCCCCGCCTCACCATGTGGCACATCCCCCACCTCACCATGTGGCACACCCCCCCCCCCCTTACCTTGTGGCACATCCCCCGCCTTACCCTGTGGCACATCCCCCGCCTTACCCTGTGGCACATCCCCCGCCTTACCCTGTGGCACATCCCCCGCCTTACCCTGTGGCACATCCCCCGCCTTACCCTGTGGCACATCCCCCGCCTTACCCTGTGGCACATCCCCCGCCTTACCCTGTGGCACATCCCCCGCCTTACCCTGTGGCACATCCCCCGCCTTACCCTGTGGCACATCCCCCGCCTTACCCTGTGGCACATCCCCCGCCTTACCCTGTGGCACATCCCCCGCCTTACCCTGTGGCACATCCCCCGCCTTACCCTGTGGCACATCCCCCGCCCTACCATGTGGCACATCCCCCGCCTTACCATGTGGCACATCCCACGCCTTACCATGTGGCACATCCCCCGCCTTACCAAGTGGCACATCCCCCGCCTTACCCTGTGGCACATCCTCCGCCTTACCATGTGGCACATCCCACGCCTTACCATGTGGCACATCCCCCGCCTTACCCTGTGACATATCTCCGCCTTACCATGTGGCACATCCCCCGCCTTACCTTGTGGCACATCCCCCGCCTTACCTTGTGGCACATCCCCCGCCTTACCATGTGGCACATCCCCCGCCTTACCATGTGGCACATCCCCCGCCTTACCATGTGGCACATCCCCCGCCTTACCATGTGGCACATCCCCCGCCTTACCCTGTGGCACATCCCCCGCCTTACCCTGTGGCACATCTCCCGCCTTACCATGTGGCACATCCCCCGCCTTACCATGTGGCACACCCCCCGCCTTACCTTGTGGCACATCCCCCGCCTTACCATGTGGCACATCCCCCGCCTTACCCTGTGGCACATCTCCCGCCTTACCATGTGGCACATCCCCCGCCTTACCATGTGGCACACCCCCCGCCTTACCTTGTGGCACATCCCACGCCTTACCATGTGGCACATCCCCCGCCTTACCATGTGGCACATCCCCCGCCTTACCATGTGGCACATCCCCCGCCTTACCATGTGGCACATCCCCCGCCTTACCATGTGGCACATCCCCCGCCTTACCATGTGGCACACCCCCCGCCATACCATGTGGCACATCCCCCGCCTTACCATGTGGCACACCCCCCGCCTTACCTTGTGGCACACCCCCCGCCTTACCTTGTGGCACATCCCCCGCCTTACCCTGTGGCACATCCCCCGCCTTACCATGTGGCACACCCCCCGCCTTACCTTGTGGCACATCCCCCGCCTTACCTTGTGGCACATCTCCCGCCTTACCTTGTGGCACATCCCCCGCCTTACCATGTGGCACACCCCCCGCCTTAACATGTGGCACATCCCCCGCCTTACCCTGTGGCACATCCCCCGCCTTACCCTGTGGCACATCCCCCGCCTTACCCTGTGGCACATCCCCCGCCTTACCATGTGGCACATCCCCCGCCTTACCCTGTGGCACATCCCCCGCCTTACCCTGTGGCACATCCCCCGCCTTACCATGTGGCACATCCCCCGCCTTACCTTGTGGCACATCCTCCGCCTTACCTTGTGGCACATCTCCCGCCTTACCCTGTGGCACATCCCCCGCCTTACCCTGTGGCACATCCCCCGCCTTACCTTGTGGCACATCCCCCGCCTTACCTTGTGGCACATCCCCCGCCTTACCTTGTGGCACATCTCCCGCCTTACCTTGTGGCACATCCCCCGCCTTACCATGTGGCACACCCCCCGCCTTAACATGTGGCACATCCCCCGCCTTACCCTGTGGCACATCCCCCGCCTTACCCTGTGGCACATCCCCCGCCTTACCCTGTGGCACATCCCCCGCCTTACCTTGTGGCACACCCCCCGCCTTACCTTGTGGCACATCTCCCGCCTTACTCTGTGGCACATCCCCCGCCTTACCTTGTGGCACACCCCCCGCCTTACCTTGTGGCACATCTCCCGCCTTACCTTGTGGCACATCTCCCGCCTTACCTTGTGGCACATCTCCCGCCTTACCTTGTGGCACACCCCCCGCCTTACCTTGTGGCACATCCCCCGCCTTACCTTGTGGCGCATCTCCCGCCTTAACTTGTGGCACATCCCCCGCCTTACCTTGTGGCACATCTCCCGCCTTACCTTGTGGCACATCCCCAGCCTTACCTTGTGGCACATCCCCCGCCTTACCTTGTGGCACATCTCCCGCCTTACCTTGTGGCACATCCCCCGCCTTACCTTGTGGCACATCTCCCGCCTTACCATGTGGCACATCCCCCGCCTTACCCTGTGACACATCCCCCGCCTTACCATGTGGCACATCCCCCGCCTTACCCTGTGGCACATCCCCCGCCTTACCCTGTGGCACATCCCCCGCCTTACCATGTGGCACATCCCCCGCCTTACCCTGTGGCACATCCCCCGCCTCACCATGTGGCACATCCCCCACCTCACCATGTAGCACACCCCCCGCCTTACCCTGTGGCACATCCCCGCCTTACCCTGTGGCACATCCCCCGCCTTATCCTGTGGCACATCCCCCACCTCACCATGTGACACATCCCACGCCTTACCCTGTGGCACATCTCCCGCCTTACCTTGTGGCACATCCCCCGCCTTACCTTGTGGCACATCTCCCGCCTTACCATGTGGCACATCCCCCGCCTTACCCTGTGACACATCCCTCCCTTACCCTGTGGCACATCCCCCGCCTTACCCTGTGGCACATCTCCCGCCTTACCCTGTGGCACATCCCCCGCCTTACCCTGTGACACATCCCCCCCTTACCCTGTGGCACATCCCCCGCCTTACCCTGTGGCACATCTCCCGCCTTACCCTGTGGCACATCCCACGCCTTACCCTGTGGCACATCCCCCGCCTTACCCTGTGGCACATCCCCCGCCTTACCCTGTGGCACATCCCCCGCCTTACCCTGTGGCACATCCCCCGCCTTACCCTATGGCACATCACCCGCCCTACCATGTGGCACATCCCCCGCCTTACCATGTGGCACATCCCACGCCTTACCATGTGGCACATCCCCCGCCTTACCAAGTGGCACATCCCCCGCCTTACCCTGTGGCACATCCTCCGCCTTACCCTGTGGCACATCCCCCGCCTTACCCTGTGGCACATCCCCCGCCTGTCCATGTGACACATCTCACGCCTTACCCTGTGGCACATCTCCCGCCTTACCTTGTGGCACATCCCCCGCCTTACCTTGTGGCACATCTCCCGCCTTACCATGTGGCACATCCCCCGCCTTACCTTGTGGCACATCCCCCGCCTTACCCTGTGGCACATCCCCCGCCTTACCCTGTGGCACATCCCCCGCCTTACCATGTGGCACATCCCCCGCCTTACCTTGTGGCACATCCCTCGCCTTACCTTGTGGCATATCCCCCGCCTTACCTTGTGGCACATCTCCCGCCTTACCATGTGGCACATCCCCCGCCTTACCCTGTGGCACATCCTACGCCTTACCATGTGGCACATCCCACGCCTTACCATGTGGCACATCCTCCGCCTTACCATGTGGCACATCCCCCGCCTAACCCTGTGGCACATCCTCCGCCTTACCATGTGGCACATCCCCCGCCTTACCCTGTGGCACATCCCCAGCCTTACCCTGTGGCACATCCTCCGCCTTACCATGTGGCACATCCCCCGCCTTACCTTGTGGCACATCCCCCCCTTACCATGTGGCACATCCCGCGCCTCACCATGTGGCACATCCTCCGCCTTACCATGTGGCACATCCCCCGCCTAACCTTGTGGCACATCCTCCGCCTTACCATGTGGCACATCCCCCGCCTTACCCTGTGGCACATCCCCCGCCTTACCATGTGGCACATCCCACGCCTTACCATGTGGCACATCCCGCGCCTTACCATGTGGCACATCCCCCGCCTTACCTTGTGGCACATCCCCCGCCTTACCCTGCGACACATCCCCCGCCTTACCCTGTGACACATCCCGCGCCTTACCATGTGGCACATCCCCCGCCTTACCTTGTGACACATCCCCCGCCTTACCCTGTGACACATCCCTCCCTTACCCTGTGGCACATCCCCCGCCTTACCATGTGGCACATCCCCCGCCTTACCCTGTGGCACATCCCCCGCCTTACCCTGTGGCACATCCCCCGCCTTACCATGTGGCACATCCTCCGCCTTACCATGTGGCACATCCCCCGCCTTACCTTGTGGCACATCCCCCGCCTTACCATGTGGCACATCCTCCGCCTTACCATGTGGCACATCCCCCGCCTTACCTTGTGGCACATCCCCCGCCTTACCATGTGGCACATCCCCCGCCTTACCCTGTGGCACATCCCCCGCCTTACCCTGTGGCACATCCCCCGCCTCACCCTGTGGCACATCCCCCGCCTCACCCTGTGGCACACCCCCCGTCTTACCCTGTGGCACATCCCCCGCCTTACCATGTGACACATCCCCCGCCTTACCCTGTGACACATCCCTCCCTTACCCTGTGGCACATCCCCCGCCTTACCATGTGGCACATCCCCCGCCTTACCCTGTGGCACATCCCCCGCCTTACCCTGTGGCACATCCCCCGCCTTACCATGTGGCACATCCTCCGCCTTACCATGTGGCACATCCCCCGTCTTACCCTGTGGCACATCCCCCGCCTTACCCTGTGGCACATCCCCGCCTTACCCTGTGGCACATCCCCCGCCTTACCATGTGGCACATCCCCCGCCTTACCATGTGGCACATCCCCCGCCTCACCCTGTGGCACATCCCCCGTCTTACCATGTGGCACATCCCCCGCCTTACCATGTGGCACATCCCCCGCCTCACCATGTGGCACACCCCCCGCCTTACCCTGTGGCACATCCCCCGCCTTACCATGTGGCACATCCCCCGCCTTACCCTGTGGCACATCCTCCGCCTTACCTTGTGGCACATCCCCCGCCTTACCATGTGGCACATCCCCCGCCTTACCATGTGGCACATCCCCCGCCTTACCCTGTGGCACATCCTCCGCCTTACCTTGTGGCACATCCCCCCCTTACCCTGTGGCACATCCCCCGCCTAACCTTGTGGCACATCCCCCGCCTTACCCTGTGGCACATCTCCCGCCTTACCCTGTGGCACATCCCCCGCCTTGCCCTGTGGCACATCCCCCGCCTTACCATGTGGCACATCCTCCGCCTTACCATGTGGCACATCCCCCGCCTTACCTTGTGGCACATCTCCCGCCTTACCATGTGGCACATCCCCCGCCTTACCCTGTGGCACATCCCCCGCCTTACCTTGTGGCACATCCCCCGCCTTACTATGTGGCACATCCCCCGCCTTACCATGTGGCACATCCCCCGCCTTACCCTGTGGCACACCCCCCGCCTTACCTTGTGGCACATCCCCCGCCTTACTATGTGGCACATCCCCCGCCTTACCATGTGGCACATCCCCCGCCTTACCCTGTGGCACATCCCCCGCCTTACCCTGTGACACATCCCGCGCCTTACCATGTGGCACACCCCCCGCCTTACCTTGTGGCACATCCCCCGCCTTACCATGTGACACATCCCCCGCCTTACCCTGTGACACATCCCTCCCTTACTCTGTGGCACATCCCCCGCCTTACCATGTGGCACATCCCCCGCCTTACCCTGTGGCACATCCCCCGCCTTACCCTGTGGCACATCCCCCGCCTTACCATGTGGCACATCCTCCGCCTTACCATGTGGCACATCCCCCGCCTTACCTTGTGGCACATCCCCCGCCTTACCATGTGGCACATCCTCCGCCTTACCATGTGGCACATCCCCCGCCTTACCTTGTGGCACATCCCCCGCCTTACCATGTGGCACATCCCCCGCCTTACCCTGTTGCACATCCCCCGCCTTACACTGTGGCACATCCCCCGCCTCACCCTGTGGCACATCCCCCGCCTCACCCTGTGGCACACCCCCCGTCTTACCCTGTGGCACATCCCCCGCCTTACCATGTGACACATCCCCCGCCTTACCCTGTGACACATCCCTCCCTTACCCTGTGGCACATCCCCCGCCTTACCATGTGGCACATCCCCCGCCTTACCCTGTGGCACATCCCCCGCCTTACCCTGTGGCACATCCCCCGCCTTACCATGTGGCACATCCTCCGCCTTACCATGTGGCACATCCCCCGTCTTACCCTGTGGCACATCCCCCGCCTTACCCTGTGGCACATCCCCCGCCTTACCCTGTGGCACATCCCCCGCCTTACCATGTGGCACATCCCCCGCCTTACCATGTGGCACATCCCCCGCCTCACCCTGTGGCACATCCCCCGCCTTACCATGTGGCACATCCCCCGCCTTACCCTGTGGCACATCCCCCGCCTCACCATGTGGCACACCCCCCGCCTTACCCTGTGGCACATCCCCCGCCTTACCATGTGGCACATCCCCCGCCTTACCCTGTGGCACATCCTCCGCCTTACCTTGTGGCACATCCCCCGCCTTACCATGTGGCACATCCCCCGCCTTACCATGTGGCACATCCCCCGCCTTACCCTGTGGCACATCCTCCGCCTTACCTTGTGGCACATCCCCCCCTTACCCTGTGGCACATCCCTCGCCTAACCTTGTGGCACATCCCCCGCCTTACCCTGTGGCACATCTCCCGCCTTACCCTGTGGCACATCCCCCGCCTTACCCTGTGGCACATCCCCCGCCTTACCATGTGGCACATCCTCCGCCTTACCATGTGGCACATCCCCCGCCTTACCTTGTGGCACATCTCCCGCCTTACCATGTGGCACATCCCCCGCCTTACCCTGTGGCACATCCCCCGCCTTACCTTATGGCACATCCCCCGCCTTACTATGTGGCACATCCCCCGCCTTACCATGTGGCACATCCCCCGCCTTACCCTGTGGCACACCCCCCGCCTTACCTTGTGGCACATCCCCCGCCTTACTATGTGGCACATCCCCCGCCTTACCATGTGGCACATCCCCCGCCTTACCCTGTGGCACATCCCCCGCCTTACCATGTGGCACATCCCCCGCCTTACCATGTGGCACATCCTCCGCCTTACCATGTGGCACATCCCCCGCCTTACCATGTGGCACATCCCCCGCCTTACCCTGTGGCACATCCCCCGCCTTACTATGTGGCACATCCCCCGCCTTACCCTGTGGCACATCCCCCGCCTTACCCTGTGGCACATCCCCCGCCTTACCCTGTGGCACATCCCCCGCCTTACCCTGTGGCACATCCCCCGCCTTACCCTGTGGCACATCCCCCGCCTTACCCTGTGGCACATCCCCCGCCTTACCTTGTGGCACATCTCCCGCCTTACCCTGTGGCACATCCCACGCCTTACCATGTGGCACATCCCCCGCCTTACCTTGTGGCACACCCCCCGCCTTACCTTGTGGCACATCCCACGCCTTACCATGTGGCACATCCCCCGCCTTACCATGTGGCACACCCCCCGCCTTACCTTGTGGCACATCCCCCGCCTTACCCTGTGGCACATCCCCCGCCTTACCCTGTGGCACATCCCACGCCTTACCATGTGGCACATCCTCCGCCTTACCATGTGGCGCATCCCCCGCCTAACCCTGTGGCACATCCTCCGCCTTACCATGTGGCACATCCCCCGCCTTACCCTGTGGCACATCCCCAGCCTTACCCTGTGGCACATCCTCCGCCTTACCATGTGGCACATCCCCCGCCTTACCTTGTGGCACATCCCCCCCTTACCATGTGGCACATCCCGCGCCTTACCATGTGGCACATCCTCCGCCTTACCATGTGGCACATCCCCCGCCTAACCTTGTGGCACATCCTCCGCCTTACCATGTGGCACATCCCCCGCCTTACCCTGTGGCACATCCTCCGCCTTACCTTGTGGCACATCCCCCGCCTTACCATGTGGCACATCCCGCCTTACCATGTGGCACATCCCCCGCCTTACCCTGTGGCACATCCTCCGCCTTACCTTGTGGCACATCCCCCCCTTACCCTGTGGCACATCCCCCGCCTAACCTTGTGGCACATCCCCCGCCTTACCCTGTGGCACATCTCCCGCCTTACCCTGTGGCACATCCCCCGCCTTACCCTGCGGCACATCCCCCGCCTTACCATGTGGCACATCCTCCGCCTTACCATGTGGCACATCCCCCGCCTTACCTTGTGGCACATCTCCCGCCTTACCATGTGGCACATCCCCCGCCTTACCCTGTGGCACATCCCCCGCCTTACCTTGTGGCACATCCCCCGCCTTACTATGTGGCACATCCTCCGCCTTACCATGTGGCACATCCCCCGCCTTACCCTGTGGCACACCCCCCGCCTTACCTTGTGGCACATCCCCCGCCTTACTATGTGGCACATCCCCCGCCTTACCATGTGGCACATCCCCCGCCTTACCCTGTGGCACATCCTCCGCCTTACCATGTGGCACATCCCACGCCTTACCATGTGGCACATCCCGCGCCTTACCATGTGGCACATCCCCCGCCTTACCTTGTGGCACATCCCCCGCCTTACCATGTGGCACATCCCCCGCCTTACCCTGTGGCACATCCCCCGCCTTACACTGTGGCACATCCCCCGCCTCACCCTGTGGCACATCCCCCGCCTCACCCTGTGGCACACCCCCCGTCTTACCCTGTGGCACATCCCCCGCCTTACCATGTGACACATCCCCCGCCTTACCCTGTGACACATCCCTCCCTTACCCTGTGGCACATCCCCCGCCTTACCATGTGGCACATCCCCCGCCTTACCCTGTGGCACATCCCCCGCCTTACCCTGTGGCACATCCCCCGCCTTACCATGTGGCACATCCTCCGCCTTACCATGTGGCACATCCCCCGTCTTACCCTGTGGCACATCCCCCGCCTTACCCTGTGGCACATCCCCCGCCTTACCCTGTGGCACATCCCCCGCCTTACCATGTGGCACATCCCCCGCCTTACCATGTGGCACATCCCCCGCCTCACCCTGTGGCACATCCCCCGCCTTACCATGTGACACATCCCCCGCCTTACCATGTGGCACATCCCCCGCCTCACCATGTGGCACACCCCCCGCCTTACCCTGTGGCACATCCCCCGCCTTACCATGTGGCACATCCCCCGCCTTACCCTGTGGCACATCCTCCGCCTTACCTTGTGGCACATCCCCCGCCTTACCATGTGGCACATCCCCCGCCTTACCATGTGGCACATCCCCCGCCTTACCCTGTGGCACATCCTCCGCCTTACCTTGTGGCACATCCCCCCCTTACCCTGTGGCACATCCCCCGCCTAACCTTGTGGCACATCCCCCGCCTTACCCTGTGGCACATCTCCCGCCTTACCCTGTGGCACATCCCCCGCCTTACCCTGTGGCACATCCCCCGCCTTACCATGTGGCACATCCTCCGCCTTACCATGTGGCACATCCCCCGCCTTACCTTGTGGCACATCTCCCGCCTTACCATGTGGCACATCCCCCGCCTTACCCTGTGGCACATCCCCCGCCTTACCTTGTGGCACATCCCCCGCCTTACTATGTGGCACATCCCCCGCCTTACCAAGTGGCACATCCCCCGCCTTACCCTGTGGCACACCCCCCGCCTTACCTTGTGGCACATCCCCCGCCTTACTATGTGGCACATCCCCCGCCTTACCATGTGGCACATCCCCCGCCTTACCCTGTGGCACATCCCCCGCCTTACCATGTGGCACATCCCCCGCCTTACCATGTGGCACATCCTCCGCCTTACCATGTGGCACATCCCCCGCCTTACCATGTGGCACATCCCCCGCCTTACCATGTGGCACATCCCCCGCCTTACTATGTGGCACATCCCCCGCCTTACCCTGTGGCACATCCCCCGCCTTACCCTGTGGCACATCCCCCGCCTTACCCTGTGGCACATCCCCCGCCTTACCCTGTGGCACATCCCCCGCCTTACCCTGTGGCACATCCCCCGCCTTACCCTGTGGCACATCCCCCGCCTTACCTTGTGGCACATCTCCCGCCTTACCCTGTGGCACATCCCACGCCTTACCATGTGGCACATCCCCCGCCTTACCTTGTGGCACACCCCCCGCCTTACCTTGTGGCACATCCCACGCCTTACCATGTGGCACATCCCCCGCCTTACCATGTGGCACACCCCCCGCCTTACCTTGTGGCACATCCCCCGCCTTACCCTGTGGCACATCCCCCGCCTTACCCTGTGGCACATCCCACGCCTTACCATGTGGCACATCCTCCGCCTTACCATGTGGCACATCCCCCGCCTAACCCTGTGGCACATCCTCCGCCTTACCATGTGGCACATCCCCCGCCTTACCCTGTGGCACATCCCCAGCCTTACCCTGTGGCACATCCTCCGCCTTACCATGTGGCACATCCCCCGCCTTACCTTGTGGCACATCCCCCCCTTACCATGTGGCACATCCCGCGCCTTACCATGTGGCACATCCTCCGCCTTACCATGTGGCACATCCCCCGCCTAACCTTGTGGCACATCCTCCGCCTTACCATGTGGCACATCCCCCGCCTTACCCTGTGGCACATCCTCCGCCTTACCATGTGGCACATCCCACGCCTTACCATGTGGCACATCCCGCGCCTTACCATGTGGCACATCCCCCGCCTTACCTTGTGGCACATCCCCCGCCTTACCCTGTGACACATCCCCCGCCTTACCCTGTGACACATCCCGCGCCTTACCATGTGGCACATCCCCCGCCTTACCTTGTGGCACATCCCCCGCCTTACCATGTGACACATCCCCCGCCTTACCCTGTGACACATCCCTCCCTTACCCTGTGGCACATCCCCCGCCTTACCATGTGGCACATCCCCCGCCTTACCCTGTGGCACATCCCCCGCCTTACCCTGTGGCACATCCCCCGCCTTACCATGTGGCACATCCTCCGCCTTACCATGTGGCACATCCCCCGCCTTACCTTGTGGCACATCCCCCGCCTTACCATGTGGCACATCCTCCGCCTTACCATGTGGCACATCCCCCGCCTTACCTTGTGGCACATCCCCCGCCTTACCATGTGGCACATCCCCCGCCTTACCCTGTGGCACATCCCCCGCCTTACCCTGTGGCACATCCCCCGCCTCACCCTGTGGCACATCCCCCGCCTCACCCTGTGGCACACCCCCCGTCTTACCCTGTGGCACATCCCCCGCCTTACCATGTGACACATCCCCCGCCTTACTCTGTGACACATCCCTCCCTTACCCTGTGGCACATCCCCCGCCTTACCATGTGGCACATCCCCCGCCTTACCCTGTGGCACATCCCCCGCCTTACCCTGTGGCACATCCCCCGCCTTACCATGTGGCACATCCTCCGCCTTACCATGTGGCACATCCCCCGTCTTACCCTGTGGCACATCCCCCGCCTTACCCTGTGGCACATCCCCCGCCTTACCCTGTGGCACATCCCCCGCCTTACCATGTGGCACATCCCCCGCCTTACCATGTGGCACATCCCCCGCCTCACCCTGTGGCACATCCCCCGTCTTACCATGTGGCACATCCCCCGCCTTACCATGTGGCACATCCCCCGCCTCACCATGTGGCACACCCCCCGCCTTACCCTGTGGCACATCCCCCGCCTTACCATGTGGCACATCCCCCGCCTTACCCTGTGGCACATCCTCCGCCTTACCTTGTGGCACATCCCCCGCCTTACCATGTGGCACATCCCCCGCCTTACCATGTGGCACATCCCCCGCCTTACCCTGTGGCACATCCTCCGCCTTACCTTGTGGCACATCCCCCCCTTACCCTGTGGCACATCCCCCGCCTAACCTTGTGGCACATCCCCCGCCTGACCCTGTGGCACATCTCCCGCCTTACCCTGTGGCACATCCCCCGCCTTACCCTGTGGCACATCCCCCGCCTTACCATGTGGCACATCCTCCGCCTTACCATGTGGCACATCCCCCGCCTTACCTTGTGGCACATCTCCCGCCTTACCATGTGGCACATCCCCCGCCTTACCCTGTGGCACATCCCCCGCCTTACCTTGTGGCACATCCCCCGCCTTACTATGTGGCACATCCCCCGCCTTACCATGTGGCACATCCCCCGCCTTACCCTGTGGCACACCCCCCGCCTTACCTTGTGGCACATCCCCCGCCTTACTATGTGGCACATCCCCCGCCTTACCATGTGGCACATCCCCCGCCTTACCCTGTGGCACATCCCCCGCCTTACCCTGTGACACATCCCGCGCCTTACCATGTGGCACATCCCCCGCCTTACCTTGTGGCACATCCCCCGCCTTACCATGTGACACATCCCCCGCCTTACCCTGTGACACATCCCTCCCTTACCCTGTGGCACATCCCCCGCCTTACCATGTGGCACATCCCCCGCCTTACCCTGTGGCACATCCCCCGCCTTACCCTGTGGCACATCCCCCGCCTTACCATGTGGCACATCCTCCGCCTTACCATGTGGCACATCCCCCGCCTTACCTTGTGGCACATCCCCCGCCTTACCATGTGGCACATCCTCCGCCTTACCATGTGGCACATCCCCCGCCTTACCTTGTGGCACATCCCCCGCCTTACCATGTGGCACATCCCCCGCCTTACCCTGTGGCACATCCCCCGCCTTACCCTGTGGCACATCCCCCGCCTCACCCTGTGGCACATCCCCCGCCTCACCCTGTGGCACACCCCCCGTCTTACCCTGTGGCACATCCCCCGCCTTACCATGTGACACATCCCCCGCCTTACCCTGTGACACATCCCTCCCTTACCCTGTGGCACATCCCCCGCCTTACCATGTGGCACATCCCCCGCCTTACCCTGTGGCACATCCCCCGCCTTACCCTGTGGCACATCCCCCGCCTTACCATGTGGCACATCCTCCGCCTTACCATGTGGCACATCCCCCGTCTTACCCTGTGGCACATCCCCCGCCTTACCCTGTGGCACATCCCCCGCCTTACCCTGTGGCACATCCCCCGCCTTACCATGTGGCACATCCCCCGCCTTACCATGTGGCACATCCCCCGCCTCACCCTGTGGCACATCCCCCGCCTTACCATGTGGCACATCCCCCGCCTTACCATGTACCACATCCCCCGCCTCACCATGTGGCACACCCCCCGCCTTACCCTGTGGCACATCCCCCGCCTTACCATGTGGCACATCCCCCGCCTTACCCTGTGGCACATCCTCCGCCTTACCTTGTGGCACATCCCCCGCCTTACCATGTGGCACATCCCCCGCCTTACCATGTGGCACATCCCCCGCCTTACCCTGTGGCACATCCTCCGCCTTACCTTGTGGCACATCCCCCCCTTACCCTGTGGCACATCCCCCGCCTAACCTTGTGGCACATCCCCCGCCTTACCCTGTGGCACATCTCCCGCCTTACCCTGTGGCACATCCCCCGCCTTACCCTGTGGCACATCCCCCGCCTTACCATGTGGCACATCCTCCGCCTTACCATGTGGCACATCCCCCGCCTTACCTTGTGGCACATCTCCCGCCTTACCATGTGGCACATCCCCCGCCTTACCCTGTGGCACATCCCCCGCCTTACCTTGTGGCACATCCCCCGCCTTACTATGTGGCACATCCCCCGCCTTACCATGTGGCACATCCCCCGCCTTACCCTGTGGCACACCGCCCGCCTTACCTTGTGGCACATCCCCCGCCTTACTATGTGGCACATCCCCCGCCTTACCATGTGGCACATCCCCCGCCTTACCCTGTGGCACATCCCCCGCCTTACCATGTGGCACATCCCCCGCCTTACCATGTGGCACATCCTCCGCCTTACCATGTGGCACATCCCCCGCCTTACCATGTGGCACATCCCCCGCCTTACCCTGTGGCACATCCCCCGCCTTACCCTGTGGCACATCCCCCGCCTTACCCTGTGGCACATCCCCCGCCTTACCCTGTGGCACATCCCCCGCCTTACCCTGTGGCACATCCCCCGCCTTACCTTGTGGCACATCCCCCGCCTTACCCTGTGGCACATCCCCCGCCTTACCTTGTGGCACATCTCCCGCCTTACCCTGTGGCACATCCCCCGCCTTACCCTGTGGCACATCCCACGCCTTACCGTGTGGCACATCCCCCGCCTTACCATGTGGCACATCCCCCGCCTTACCCTCGTCTGACTGTCTCATTGCGTCTTTACACCATACCGCGACCAGCGCGACTCAAGGTTAAGTTTATCATAGAATAAACCCGCTACTTGCCACGTGTACCATCATGGCGTCTCCTAGATGGGCCGACGAGTCCTGTGTGCGTCCCCGACATGTCCCCAACTATCTTGCCACCCCCACCTCAACCCACCACCCATTGAAATTCAAACTTTATTCTAACCGTTCTGCCATATTAGCGCGGAGCTATTTGCATTTAGCTTTTTTTAGTAGCGCGATGTCGTTTCAATAAAACTCGTATTAGGTGTGTGGCCTAATTACGAGATAAAGGCTTATTTACGTCCCCCCCCCCCCCCACACGATACCCACCACCACGCGCTTACTTTAGTTGTGAGACATGTCACCAGCTTTCCGTACCTTTATGAGTCTAATAATTTAAAACGCGTAACTTTCTGGTTTAGAGCGGAAGTGTCAAAGAATGAAATGTATTTGCACGGGGAACCATTTGTGCAATAACCACGACAACAGCGTCTTTCACCGATGAACTATGATTATCAACATTTGGTAAAAGAGCATCCGGGGACGAATCGAGGAATGTGGAAAGGGTGGGTGGGAGGGGGGTGGGATTTGGACCTTTACAGCCCTTCACATCCTCCTGCTAGAAAAGGGTGGATTTAACCAACGCTGGGTTGCATCTACAAAATATATTTGGTCGGAAAGCCCGACTTTATACTATATAGTTACCAAAGGTGGCGGGGTGTAACCCCCTACCCCCCCCCCCCCCCTCCCCCCCGTCGATCTGTCCAATCATCGACCACAATTATTAACTTTGATTAACGTTGGGAAACATTGGTAATATCGCATACAGTTTAATTTGTGAGCTAACTTAGAACTTAGGCCCTCAAATTGAATGATCTGGCCACCTGAGAGCCTAAGGGCACGTGGATGTTATAAGCGATTTCAGTAGCACCTAGCTGTCTCGGTATCTGACAGTGAGAAATTAGTGCTGACACCCTATCTATCTATCGTCATGTCACTTGTGATGCACCTCTGCCTGCTTACCGATTAATGTTGTTGAGTTGGCGTAAAAGCTGTCGGTCTATTATATGATGGTCTATTACATGAAAGGCCTGCTGAGGCTACCGACGCAGGATCGCCTCAATAATAAATACCTACCTATAATGATTAGTGTCGACATCTCGTGCAAAGTCATCATCAAGGGATGGCAATGGCATAAACTGGCGGCGTGACCTTGTAACCCGAACAAAGGTCAGCGTTCGTTTCAGACTCGTCTGGTAGCTTTCAATATTAACCACGTCAGGTTTCCTTTTCACGTATGACATGCGCGTACCGTAAAAGTCCGGCCACTCACATATCTATATATTTATGTATATATATATATATATATATAATGTATGTTTTTTTTACATATACTCAAGGTTAAATGGGATAAAAGCAGTGGGAAAACATGTTTTTTAAGTGAAACAGAAGCCGGCTGCCCGATATGACAATGATTACTTTTCACC